>CM035442.1:9005183-9170183 GCA_020310875.1 Ceratopteris richardii | reverse complement strand
GAGGTAAACTTGTATTCTCGATCATGAACAGAAAGCTTCTTCTCTTGCTTTCTCTCAAACAACCTATTGTCACACTCAATTGCCTAATTCATGAATTTGGTTTTTTTGTTTTTATATATTTTGATAGGTGATTTTGAAGGTTGACTGGTTTCAAGGCAAGTATAAAGGTAGTAATTCCACATTGAGAAAGGAATTATCTGGGTTTTGGGCAATTGATTCTTCCAAGGTAATGCGATCTACTAAACCATATATTCTTCCTAGGCATATTGAAAAAGCATTTTTTTATAAAAACCCAGATGCTCATCCTTGGTGGCAAGTCATTCATGTTCAACCTAGAGGTAGGTCATTGTTTGAACATTTTATAGTTAGAGAGATCAAAGAAAGTCCTCTTGATGATTCACCATCAGATACTGATACATCAATATTTGAAAGAGAAATTAGAATCATTATACATGATAATGATACTAATCTTTTTGATGAAGAGGATAGTACTCTACATGATGATTCTACTGATGATGAAGATGAATTACCAGAAATCGATATTAATCCATCAATAGATGATATCATTCATAAAAACACATATTTAACAATAGAAGAAATAAATAAGATCAATAAGGATAATGAAGATGAGACTATATTGATGTCTTACCAAAATGATCGCAATAATGAAAACATATGAGTAGATTAGATAATAAATCTTACTCTAGTTATCGATCAATAACTTGAATCATTTGAACGGATATTAGATAATAGATTCTTCTTTATTCAACTAGAATATCAACGAATCCTACTAGAGAGATGAAATCATGTTCTTTTAAGTTACAACATGAAGCTTGGGGGTATGCCTAATTATTTTATATATAGCTTTATCTTCAAGGAGCAAATTTGTATCATGTATGTATGCATATGTGTGTGTATTCATGTGTATTATATGTATACATGTGTTAGTATGCACATACATGTGTATCATGTATATTTATGTGTATACATGTGTGTGATATATGTATACATGTGTTAGTATACACACGTGTATATATGCATATGCATTTGTGTAATATATGCAAGTGTGTTTATAAATGTGTATGCATGTATAAGTATACATGTGTGCATGTATATGTGATATGTACATGTATATATGTATATGTGTCTATGTGTAAATGTGTAAATGTGTACATGTAAATGTGTACATGTAAATATGTATGCATGTATCTATATATATGTGTGCATAGAGGCATGTATGTGTAATGCATAATGTATCTACTCCATTTTTTATTTATGTATGTGTATCTACATGATGTGTTTGTATCTTTATATATATTATGATCCTCATTGATTCAAGTAGCTATATATATGTCATGGACAGAAAGGAAACCATCTTAAACCTTAGATTCCATGTGATTTTCCATATCTCATGATTGGCTCAGATTTTGGAGAAACTAATGCTTCCATTGCACTAGGAACGTGCCAAAACGCCAAGATTGACTGTCTATTTGCTGAATTTTGACACCTAGAGGTCTTGTTTCTAGTTGATGACATCATCAATGACATCATCAAGTCATAAGCACCTTTGGTAACCGCCCTTGAAAACCTATATAAGGAGGGATTGGCAACATTCATTCTCCATCTTGCCAATACCAGTCTTCGGAGCTCAAGGAGTTGTGACCGCCAAGTAAGTACTCTCCAAGTTCTAGTTCCAATTCTTGTCTTGTTCCTTGTTCCAGTCTTGTCTAGTCTAGTTCTTGGACATCCTGTCTTGTCCTCTTGTAATCTCGTAGTATGAGATCTTGTCGAGTTCTTTCTTGTCTCTAGTTCATCTCCCAAAAGGGAGTTCTTGCAAACCAGATATCTTGTTCCATACTTATGATCCTGGGTTGTGGGATCTCCTGTATCATCTCTAGTCTAGTTTTCCATACCTAGCGGTCTTGGGTTGTGGGACATACTGTATCAGTTACGTATTCTCATATAATTTTCCCTTACGTGGGTGCTTTTGTAATCAGAAGTGTATTTTCAAAATCTTCTCGTGTAGTCAGAGAGCACAATCTAGTGCTCCCTTGATATTTTGGCAAGACTCCCTTCATCAAGACCAAGAACCATGGAGATTATTCGAGAAGAATTTTTTTCTGCACTTAAAGTAATTCAACAACAAGTCCAAGAGATACGAGAAAACCAACAAAGGATTCAACAATAGATTATTCAAGATGTAATCACAGAACTTCAAAGGCAGATCCAAGAGCTGCAGATCATTGTAAGTCAATCTTCTTCAAAGTACCCCCATGAAAACTAACATGAAGAAAAGTCCAAAAGTGTGCATGTCTGAGAAATTTGATGGGACAAGATCAAAGTTTCGAGGATTTGTGCGACAAGTGAAGCTATTCATAACGATGCAACCAGACAGGTACCTAGATGATGTTTCTCAAGTAGGACTCATAGGAACTCTATTATGTGGTCCTGCTCTTTCATGGTTTGCACCTATCCTTGAGAAGGACATGGATATTTTGCATGATTTCAAGGCCTTTATTCAAGATTTCACATCCTCATTTGGAGATACCAATTGTTCACGTGTTGTCGAAACAAAGCTAGGAAGATACATCAAGGAAATAGGCCTGCATCTACCTATGCATCAGAATTCAGAAAAATTATTTGTGATCTCACATGGCACGAGGATTATTTTATCAACCAATTTCGATGGGGCTTACATGACAATGTGAAGGACCTCATGTTAACCATGCCCAAGATAAAGACTTTGATATATAAACTTTTTGCTACATGTTTGAATGTACGAAATGATATTTTCTAGATACCAACAACAGTTCCCACGTAACCAAGTTCGCCGTCTATAAGGTTCGCACCTTTTGAGCTAGTATGTGATAGTTGCTTGAAAGAAGCAACAATACTAGAATCCTCTATTTTATGTAAATAATCAATGGCTTTGATTCTAATATGCTGTCCAAAAGCCACATATTAGTGAACATTCGAGCCTACAAAAGAAATGAAATTAGTAAAGTGAAACTAATATACATATATGAAAAAAACAAAATATTATTAAAATAAAATTACCTTTCATTCACAACCTATCATTAACTCTCTCTACTCATCTGAGATTTCTTCATTATTTGCGTTGGCGCATTGCAAATACTATATAGCCAATCCGTGAAAGAAGATATTTTTTTAATCTCATTATTATCGAGATTACTTCTATATCTTTTGTTTCTCCATATTTTACTTCAGATATTTTGATGTTCGTACTCACTAAGGAATGCTTGCATGCATTCACTATTATATGCTACAAAAGTAGAAACATCAGTTTTTTCTTGAAATGTAAATAAAAATGGAACTCCCTTACCTGATAATACCACGTCTATTATTTTTTAAGAAGACTCATTGATCCATGCACATGGAGCTTCTTGGTGAACTCTTTCAAGGTACTCACTAACATAGTACATGCACTCTTCAAGCATCCAACCCTCTGCCATGGATCATTCTGGTTTCACTCTTTGTCATACATAACCTTTTAATATTCCCATAAATTGCTTGATCCAAAACATCCACCGAGTGTTGACAACACTTGCAATCTCTATTTCGTCTACAAGATGGACTAATAAATGAACTTGAATATCAAAAAAATGAAGTAGGAAGCTCTTTCTCCATCAAACATAGTAGCTCTTTGCATTCATATTTTTTTTTGTGGGATCGAGTTTTTTTCAATCTCTTTTGATATAATCCACCTATACATATCATAAAAAAAAATATAAAGAAGTTAACTCTAAAATAAAAGATATCAAATATTCATATATATATTAAATATAAAAGTATCATAATTACCTTATAAGCGATCCAAGACGATAGATCACATCTCGTACTCCTTTCGTTGTACATCCATCGATAACCAAAGGTAAAATATATTCCAAAACGTTTTGCCAATCATGGGTCTTTAACCCAGATAAGCTCTTATCATCCATAGTAAACATGTTCTGGAAAGATGCTCCATATCCTATAGGAGTCCAAATCAATTGAATCCTATTGTTGATAGTCTGTATCTCTTTTGTCGTAAGTACACAAGGAGCAGGTGCATAAGTCATTTCCTATCGATGTCTATCAAAAACTGGCCATAACTTTGGTTTTGAGTTTTGAGCCTTCAAATCATTCCTTGATGCTATGATATCTTTTAGTCCAAGAAGATGCTTCCATAATGAATAACCAATATTCTTCAATATATGCATAGGATCAAGAAGATGACATACTTTCACCTCTTTCCAATACTCCAAAGAATACCATTATTGATATATTCTCTGCGAGTGCCAATTTTCCTTTACCTCTCTTCACATTCTCATTATCTTCATCATCACTGAGGATTTCTAATTCTGGATCTATCAGAGATCCATCTGTCCATGTTTTATATCAATCCATAGGCATCATAGGTTTTGAACACTGACCAGTTTCAAGCTTTCCACTAAAATGTATGACTTCTCTTTTAGATCTTAATGGATGATCATCAGGCAAGAACTGTCTATGTCGAAGACAAAAATTTTTGTTGAGATTCTTACTATAGATTGATCTCAACCAATCACCACAATATGGACAAGCTTTATAACCCTTAGTAGATATTCCTGCATCATAAAAATGATAAAAATATAATTAGATTAACTCACATTTATTTGTATGAATATTGAATAAAAAAATTAAATCAAGATTTGAATAAACACCATCTCCAAGCCACAATACCATGAACCGTAATATATCTTTCATTGATGCTTTTCGATACATCAATGACATTAATACCTCTCCATAACTCTTCGAGATCATCAATGAGAGGAGTAAGATATATATTCATATCTTTAACTTGTCTTTTTCCTGGGATTAAAAGTGAAAGCATTAAATGTTTCTTTTTAATGTTAAGATACGGCGAAAGATTGTAGTTTATGACTACCACTGTCCATGTTGACCATTTACTAGATTTCATGGAGAATGGATTAACCCCATCTAATGCAACTCCTAACTTTAGATTCTGTGGATTTTATGCAAAATTAGGCCATGTAGAATCATTATGCTAAAAAGCAACACTATCATGAGGAATTGTGATGCATGTGTATGTGTGTGTATGTGTAATTGTATGTGCACATGTATGTGTGTGTATATATGCGTGTGTATGTGCATATGTATATGTGTATATGTGTGAACATGCATCTTCATCATGTATAAGTGTATATGTTCATATCAATAAGTGTGAGTATGCTAACTAATGAAAATAACACAATTCAAAAGATATACAAATAATGGAAATTGTACTTACAATAGTTAGCTATATTTTTTGCTTGGTTAGCTTCTTGAATAACCTACAATAAAGAGAGAGAGAGAGAGAGAGAGATAATTCAAAGAGAGAAAGAAGTAGAAAGAGAAAAGCAGAGATATAGAGAGATAATAAGATAAAGATTAAACAAAACAACAATTCTGCAAACGATTCTTTCAGCTCGTAAGTGCAGCGTAATTGCGAACATTGGAGAGCTCTTCGATCAAATGAGTGTAGATGCCGATCAAAGAGCCTCCAATGTTTTAATTTTTTTTGTCAAAAACCCGTCGTCTAAGCGATGCTAACGCATTGTAAATGTCCATGCACATAGCCTTTCATAAGCAACGATAATCAAATTTATGTTGCTTATGCGTTTCTTTTTTTAATCGTCACTTTTGCGATGCTCAATGTGAGCATCACATATCCCATTGCACCACACGTCGATCAAAACATCAAATTTTTTGTCTTTTTAATCGATGTTCTACGCTCGACACTTGTTGTGATGTTTTGTGCAATTTTATAGGGACAAATTTGTGTCGCATTAATCGTCGCTATGCGCTCGGTTCCTTGTAGTGAATCTTCATTGATCTTGACGAACTGTTTCACCTTGTTCCAACTCTTGCATAGGGAGTAAACTAAGCTTGAGCATCTAGGAGTCACCTAGTAGGGGGAGAATAAAAGAGTGAGAAGATCAACAACCTTCCACCCTAGAGGGCCCACAAGCCTAAGAGCACTCTTGTTTCTAAAAATCAGTTTGGCCCGAGAGGCATCTCTATTGCTCTACGTTTTAATTAACCATTTGGCTGTTGGCTTATTGGCCATAAGAATGCCCAAAACACCTTGATCTTTTTGGCTTATGCAAGTCACCCATTTAATTTTGGGGACACCCCTTCTGTTAGGATCTCCCATCCAGAGAAAGTTTTTGCAAACTCTTTCCAATTTGACAATATCGTGGTCCTTCAGTCTCCAATAAGAGAGGAAGTTAATAATCGAAGAAAGAAGGAATATATTAACCACCATAGCTTGCCTTGCCAAGTTGATCTCCATACCTTTCTAGTATGTCAACTTGCTATCGAGTTTAGAAAGAGCCCAATTCCATCGCTGACTCATCAAAATATTGAATCCCATCGGAATACCTAATAGGCAAAAGATTTGTCCTTTTGGGATCATCTCACAACCATGATCAACCAAAATTTGAGGTGGATGCTCAATAACATCATTGAAAGCATAGCGGTCTTTTTTGCAACACACAATGCCTCACAAAATGTATTTAGAAAACACCAAAAGGTATCAATGCTAGCTAGCACAAATGCATTTTTCTCATCGACAAAGAGTCTCATGATCATATGGTCTTGATTGAGGGGAAGAAAGAGGCCTTGAATATGACATAAACATGCATGATGTTTAACAATGCAGTTGAGACCATCAATAGCAATCACAAAGAGTCGAGGGGCCAAAGGGCAACCTTTCTTGATAGAACATTTTAATCGATTAGCTTGAGAAAGTTGTCCATTGATGCTTATCTCTAATGATTGATTTCCCAACAACATAGCATCTTAATGAATTTATGCAACCCAGGTCTTCGGAGATTAGAGAATGAAGTTCCACTTGAGTCTATCATAAGCTTTATCGAAGTCAATCTTAAAGAAGAGGACATCTTGAGCGGACTCTTCAGTGAAAGTCAAACCTTCCCAAACATCAATGATAGCCTCGAGGATGGACCTCGCCTTGATGAACCCTTTTTTATCCTGATTGATCTAATTTTGTAAGTGATAAGCGATACAATCAGCAATCACTTTAGCAAGGATCTTATAGCCTATTTGTAACATCATAATTGGATGCCAATTTACATTCCTGTTTTTGTTGCCTTTTTGTGAATAAGATTGATAACACCTTCATTGAGACATTTGGACTGTGCACCAAAAGAAACGGCCTCTTGCCACACTAGATGTAATGGAGTAATAACCATGTGCTTGAAGTTCTTGAAAAAATAATTGGTGAGGCCATCCAATCTCGGGCTTCTACCATTAGCAAGTGAATCAATAAGTTCAAGAATCTCATAATCCGAAATGGGACCTTCAAGAAGAGGCTTTATATTTTGCATAATTATTTTGGTATCGACTCTAGAGATGGACACCATGCAATCCTGCTTGTGAGGAGAAAGACACGTGGAAACCCCAAAACTTGGGTAAAGTGATTAATAATAAACTTACTATTTTCTTCATTCGTCTTGAACTCTACCCCCGCTAGAGCTTCCAAAGATTATGTTCATAGTAGTCATGCCAAGTACTCATAACCCATAATGAATGATGGGTAAGTGTGTTCGTGCATGGGTTGAGGAAAATATGTGCCTTGTGCACGGCCTTGTAATGTAGCCCTATGCATGCTTACTTGGGGAATGCAAAAAGAACATGGTGCAAAAAATTGGGTCTTGAGTGAATTGCTCAAGGGTATGCTGACGAAGAGGTTTCCTAATCTATCAGTATTGTCGTGATACCCAAGTAGAGGGTTCTTACAATGAAAGGTCGATCGATAGTCCACTCTTTGTGTTGCACTCTAAGCATAGTGACTGACCAATGGTGCATCTTCCTCGGTGGATGATTCACTGATGAGATGCTTCGAGTGCCTGGTTGTGTCCCCTTTCTTCAAAGCAACATTTGCCAAATACTGAAAATTGAATTTCTTTATATTCCATGACAAACAACATTGGGTAACTACACCAAGCTTAGTTTCACATGTTCTCTTTAGCTCACCATAAGAAGGAGTCTTCTCACCATAAGCAGGAGTGGCAGGGTACCAAAACTACCCCTTGCAGATATCTCCTTGGATGCTCTCGTACATATAGTAGTTAAGCATCTCTCAAGTTGCAGACATTCAAGCTCTTCCCTTCTATCCAAGGTAAGGGGAAACAATAGTTTTGGATGCCATGTTCATGCCAAGTTTTGGACATCTACCAGAATAGGTAGTAATAATATCATCTGCTAGTCGAGACACACTTCTATCCAGACTGATAAATGTCTAGTAATCCACAATTCCACACCTTCAACTAAGCATGACTCATTCATGTTACATGAGCCAAACCTGGGAAGAAGCTCTCTCTCTCTCGTTTTGTTTTTTTTAATTTTTTAATTTTAAGAGGAACAATGTCACAAAACAAGAAGACAAAGGTTAGTATCAAAAAGTGGTTTACATGTGTTAATGTGCTCTTGTGCATGGGACTCTCAATTGTGTCTATGCACGGCCTTGTAATGTGGCCCTATATTAATGCATACTTTGGAAATGCATGACCTGAATGGTGCAAAAGATAGGGTTGTGCAAGGAGCACATGGTTTTTGTTCGTTGAGGCTTTCGATGTTACTTGCAGATGTTGATGTCATCTTTGGTGGAGGTATCCATTGGACCTTGAAATGATGTAAGCGATTGATGGTTGAATGACAACTGGCCCTTCTTCCTTCTGGGGATCCATTTGAGAACGAGTTGCGGCTGTGTAGTGAGCACCTTTGGCCTAATCATCCTTGGCTGGTTTCTTGACTGTTGTGTCCCTTGTGGTTGGCACTTTGGTGTTGTAGGGGTCATGACTGATTTCGGCTTCCAAGCCCATATCCTTGATGATTGTCTTCGGACTCTTATTGAAGAGGTGAGTTGGTCTACTTTTGATCTTGGTGTTGGGTTTGGACCCTTGGCTCCCCTTGGCTTTGTTGTTGGGACTTTTCTCATGTGGGAGAGCATAGGTTGTTGTGTATGTAGTAGCTTCTTGGGTACCCATATTTGTAATTGTCCTTGTTGAGCTACAACTAATTTCTTAGGCACCCAAACTTGTCGGATACCTTGTGGTTGAGCTTCCCCTAGCTTCTTTGTTTGTCTGCTGGCCTGGCGGGCTTGCCTGGATGGGATTTGTGGAGGCAACACTGATGGTTTCTCTCCTTTGCGTACCCAGATCCGCTTCATGCCCGGAACTACTTTCTTGTCGAATGGTGTCTTTCTATTTGATGTGGCAGTTGTCGTGAACAGTTGTGTTTGCCTTTGTGGTAGAACTTCTGTGGCCACCTAAGTCTTTGGAGAAGAAGAAAGATCCACCTGCCTTCGAATGTGTTCTTCCACGATTGACTCCTTCTGCATCATAGAGCTTTTGACACATACAACATCTTCTTCCATATGATTAGTCTTAGAAGAACTAAGAGAATGTGGGACATTTGGATTTGTGAGCATGCAGTTCTCTAATTCTAATGTAATGCATTGTTCCTCTGCCCAAACTTGAAGAATTTGACTTCTTAGGTTTAAGTTAATTGCATGGTCATAGATCCAATCTTGACCCAAGACAAGTGGTTCTGTAAGGTTCTCATCTTGACACACTAGCACTTTGACTTTCATTGGAACATCTTGAAGGTAGATGGGAAGTTCTTGCTCGCCCAAACAAGGGGTTTCCACACCTCCCAATCCTATGAGATAAGCTTCTATGGGAATGATGTTCAACTGCAAATCTTGGCAGTAGGATAGTCTAACTGCACTACTTGCTGCACCTGAGTCAATCAATGCTTTCACAGTCCTTGCACCCTTTCCTTGTCCTATCTCTATGGTCACAAAGGGACGTCGGTCAATGACTTGAGAAGTAAGTATGCTTGATTTTTGGCACATATCCATGTGATATTTTGGGGCTTTTGAGTTGACATCTAGGTCTAGTCGCCTTAACTTATTTCACCTGATACGCTCTCTCGCCTCTGCCTATGCTTCTTCTCTCACCCTTAACTCTTCTTCTTTTCGCTTCTTAGCCATGTTGAGTCTCATTAGCATATCCTCAGTAAGAGGTTCTTGATATAGCTTGAATTTACATCCACTAATATAGTTTGGCAAGATATCTCCTTCTAGAGTGGCCAATTGAACTTCCCCGCTAGTGGAACTTCTATTAATGATCATGGGTCCATATCCTCGCTTTTCCAACTTACGTGCATGTTGCTTTAGTGTATAAACCAACACTAGATCTCCCTCTTTCAGTCCCTTATCCTTGATGTGTGTATCAAAGTATGCCTTTTGTCTTTTCTTTGCAGCATAGATGCCTGCTGCTGCTCGTAGCCTCGTCTCACCTAAGCGTTCTATATCAAAGATCCTAGAGGACAAATCATGTCCATTCCACTCATGCTCTTGTGCTACTTTTAAAGCTGGGACTAAGAAATCTAATGGTAGCACAACATTCTGTCCAAAGACCATGTGAAATGGGGTGGCATTGAGTACCATTTTTTAGGCAACTCGGTAAGCCCAAACAACATGATGAAGCTATTTATCCCAATCAGAGCATTTTTTATTTACAAGCTTGGTCAAGACATTACATAGGATCTTGTTTGTGCTCTCAGCTTGGCCATTAGCTTGTGGATGATAAGGGGCAGACTTCTTATGTATCACCAAGAATTCTCGGAGAAGATTTTCAATGACTTCATTCAAGAAGTGGTCGCTCACTAACTCTATCAGTAGTCCATATCTTGTGAACACATTTTCAAATAAGAACTTAGCTGTTGTTTGAGCATCATTCTTTGTTGTGGCTTTTACTTCCACCCACGTGGTAAGGTAATCTATGGCTACAATGATGTACTCTGCATGGGAGTTTCTAGCTGGGGGGTTAATAGGACCTAGAAAGTCTATACCCCACTTCGAGAATGCACGTCCTCCCATCATGGGCCTCAAAGGCATCTCGTCTTTCTGATAGGATATTGTGCACGTTGGCATGTGTCACATTTCTTCACATAGGTATGTGCATCCATATGAAGAGTGGGCCACCAAAGTCCTGAGAATAGAATGGTCTTGATTACTCGATCAGGACCGAAGTTTCCACCTGCAACACTGTTGTGTGCAGTTTCTAAGTCTTTCAAATAGTCTGATTCGTGAACGCACAATCTTAGATAACCATCCTTGCCTCTTCGATATAAGTTGTCTCCAACTAAAGCATAGTCCTGAGCCTCTTGCCCCATGCTTCGTCTTCATGCTAGACTAGCCTCTTTGGGTAACGTTCCGGATCTCATAAACTCTACCAATGGAGCACTCCAATCAGGAATTAATGACACCTGATAAAGGGTGGCATGCTCCACGGGGAGTCTCTCTCTGCACATTGGACAATTCTTAATCCACTCATGTATTTCTTTGTCCATGCTAGGCCAATACACTCCTAAACGTTTTAGATTCTGCAATGTTCGTTGTTTAGAATAATGATTTCCTAGCAATCCTTCATGGGCTTGTTGCAACCAACTACTATGTTCATCGTCCTCAACACAACAAGCTAGTACACCCTCTGTATCTTGTTTGTACATGCTGCCTGCCAATATGTGATATTTTTGTGATTTTACAATTTCTTCTTGTGATGTTTTCACATTCTTATTTGCGGGTCCAAAGGTTAGGACTGGTACGAGCTTATTTGCCCATTTAGGAACAACTTCTAAATTGAACAAATAAGCATCCGGTAGGTCATCAGACACTCCTTGCGGTGACTCTCCTGAAGTGATGCGACAAAGGTGATCTGCCCTAAGGTGGGTTCTACCTTTCCTGACAACAACTTCAAAGTCATATTCCTTTAGTAAGAGGAACCATCTTACTAAGCGTCCTGTATTGCAAGGTTTATTGAACAAATATAAAAAAGCTTGATGATCAGTGATAAACTTGAACTTGTTGGCCAATAAATAGTGTCTAAACTTCTTCACAGCATATACCATGCCTAAGCCTTCTCGCTCGGTTGTGGTATAATTTCTTTCAGCTGGGTTTAGTTGTCTACTAGCATATGCTATGGGCAAATCTAAATTCCCTTCACCTATGGGTTGTGCTAGCACACATCCGATGGCATGATTGGAGGCATCCACATGGACATGGAATGGCTTACTCCAATCTGGGGTTGTCAATATTGGTGTTGTGCACAATTGTCTTTTTAGCTCATTGAAGGAGTTCTTGCATTCATCGTTCCACTCAAAATTTATCAACAAACCATAAAGAGGTTTAGCTATGATCGCATACATGTGGATAAAACTACGGTAATATCCACAATGGCCCATAAAAGCTTGTACCTCTTTAATGTTCCTTGGCCTTGGTAACTCTGCTATGGCTCTTACTTTGTCCTCTTCTGTTGAGATTCCGTTCTTAGAAACAATATGACCTAAGATTTTACCTTGATGCACCATGAACACACACTTTTTGGGGTTCAGACACACTCGATATTCTCTACACTTGTTGAAGATCTGTCTGAGCTCAGGGATGTGGTATCTTTTTTCTTGGGAATGAGCACATAAATCATCCACATAGACTTCTAAGCTCTTTCACAGGAACTCGTTGGAGACATGACACATAAGTCTCTGGAATGTTGCAGGTGCATTAGTGAGCCCGAATGGCATCACATGAAATGCAAGGATTCCCCACTCTATGGCAAAAGCGGTCTTGTGTTGATCTTCTGGGGCAATGGCTACTTGGTTGTAACCTGAAAATCCATCAAGGAAGTTATAAACTTCCTTGCCTGCAACTCGCTCCAATAAATGTTCTGTGATTGGAAGTGGATAACTATCTCTGATCATAGCGGCATTAACTTTTTTAAGGTTAATACACACTCGCAATTTTCCATTCTTCTTGGGCACCACTACAATGGGGGACACCCACTCAGTATGCTCAATCTCATAGATAAATCCAGCTTCAATCAACCTATCGATTTCCTCTTTTATTTTAGTTGCATAAGTTTCATTATATGTATAGGGCTTCTGTTTGGTGGGCTTGGCATCAGCAGTCATGGGGATCGTATGAGAGCATATTCTTGGATCTACCCCCTTCAAGTCTCTATAGTGCCACACAAACACATCCCTATATTCCCTTAATAGAGCTACAAGCTCCATTTCTTCTCTTGCACTTAGGTCATCTCCTATATAGGTACATCTCTCTTCGTTCTCCTCAATGGTCACAACAATCTTTTTGGTCTTTTCTTTATTATCGTATGCTTCTCCTATGGCGACCTCTCTCTTAGGCAGTCGTACCAAAATTTTTCGGTCATCAACTTCATATTTCTTGAAATTCTTTGGTACTTCAAACAATGACTCCTCCTCTTCTTCTTTCACTGCTTTTCTTTTCTTTTTCTTTTGACTACCCTCACTTCCTTCCTTGGAATTTATAATTTTGATACTTGTGAGAGGTTCTTCTTCTTTTTGGTTAAACACTCCTACATCCTCTAAATAGTGTTTTTCCGAGGTAAAGCAACTATCCATCACAATGGACTCTAGATCGTCGTCATCCTCTTCCTCTTCTCTGACATCACTAGGGTCACATTCTTCTAACAATGGCTGACACATGAACACTGAGATATCATAACCCTCCTCATCACAATGAGGTTTCCACTGTTCTTCATTGACAGTAATGTCCATGGTAGCTAAGAGTTCTGACCAGCCATGAGGCTCAAATTCCTCATCTAGAAAGATCATCGGTGTGTAGGAAGGGTCTCTAACTGGTCTATCTCCTAGTGAAGTTCCTTCTTCTCTCGCCTTTAAACGTTTTTCCTCTTCTTGAGAAACCTTGCACATCCATAAATGAGTATCTTCATGCAACCAGGATGGATCAGCTGAACTTCCAAAATGCACAGAGATAGAATCTTCTTTCGCTTTGTGGATAGGATTCCACTGTAGGGGTGGTACATCTCAAAAGTGTAATCCTTCAAGTTAACCTTGGTGGTGACCCCTAAGTGCTGTAAGTACAAGGAGTTGGTTCCCCAATCCTGTACTACTTGTAGTTGTCTTAGGAAGGGTCTTCCTAGGATCATCTCGTAGACATTATTTTTTTCAAAGTCACATATAGCAAATGTTTGTTCAAACTCTACACCACAGGTGGTTAGAGTTATCCCTTCAAGAAATCCTAGAGGTCTTTCAAAATGACCATCGGCCATTTGAAGCTTCATTCTAGTTGGTCTTAATGTGGGTTTGCCCCATTGCTTCCACAAGGAGGTGGTCGCAATAGCAACACCAGCACTTGAATCTATGATTGCTTTGGTTGTGTAACCTTGGTAGGTGATTGGAAGATAAGTGTTACCTTCTTCACCCTCACACATGTCCCCTATTTTATCTAGAGGTATCTCTGGTACTTTCTGCTTAGAGCCTGCTTTTGGCATATTGGACTCAAGTTCTGGGACCTGATCCTTCACATGATTCCATAGCTCAGGTTTTGCTTTGAGCAGCTCTTCTACAGTGAGATGACATTGAACCTTAGTGTTCTTCACGACATCAGTGTTCCTTGGGACCACTGAGTCTTGATGTCTTACCAGTATCATGGGAGCTCTGATCTAAAGAGATTCAGATTCCCATGGGCCTGGAAATTGCGGCATTCTTGTAAAGGATTAGATTCAAAATCTAATCTTTCATCTTCTTGTTGCTCTATTTGGTCTCCATAGATAGATGGAATGTCTTGGGGAAATTGATCATGAAGATCATCAATCTCTAGAATAGGAGGAGGATTACCCTTCTCCTTGGCCCATTTCTCTTCTTGTATTTCCCATAAGAACTCTTGAGAGTACTGTTGAATTGAAAGAGGTGTTCCAACATCCGTGGAATTCGGAACATAAGCTTTCATTGGTGGAGAGCTTTCTCTCTCAACAACTTGTTGAGCCTGTGGAGGTAAAGAAACTTGTGGTTTGTTTACCAACTGCTCTAATCTTTCTAGTAAGCCCTGGAAATGCAAATCTGGTTTGACAGAGTTTGTCTGATTGAACTTTTGACTAGTCTCGAGCATAGCTTTAGCTTGTTCTACCATTTTCATGCACATTTTCATCCGTTCAATCTTTTAAATCCACTCTAGGGTAACTCTTGTCTAGGTTTGCAGCTGTTGGCCCTTCTTGAAGTCGAGCCTGGTGGGCCTTGAACATCATGTCCAAGCCTTCTAGGGTTGGATCTACAAGAACAGACCCTGGTTGTGGTCTATTTACAATGGGTGGTGGGGCAGGATGAGGTGGAATGGATGGAGTTTCAGCATGCAAGGGGTTTTGAGATGGAATGTCTTCTATTTTTGTTTTCACTTCTTTCAGGCTCTCTTCTGATTCAGATAACTTTCTATTCCACTTGCGATTGGCCTTCTCCATGGTATCCTTCCATGTTCTTGTTCTTCTCTTACTAGGCTCTCCTGATTCACTCGACTCCGATTGCTCTGCTAGCTTATCTTGTTTTAATGCTTGTGCCCTAGTAACTGCTTGTACAGGAGCCACATTACTACTGCTAAGCCTACCACATTAATGGGTGTGACCTTGGGTGCACTAGAGGGGTTCCTGGGACATTCTCTTGAAAGATGTTCTTTGCCACACTCAAGAGAAAACCTTGTATTGTGATGTTTTGTCCTTGTCCTAGAGTTTGTGAGTGGGGACATTCACGAATGAGATGGTCACCCTGACATCTAAAGCATGGTCCTCTAGGGGCTTGTGGTCTTACTTGTCTCAATAGGGTCCTAGGGTTAGGATTTGTATACAAGACATTGGAGTATTCTGGCTCCCAATTTGTTTCCATAGGTGGTGCCTCATATTGATATGGATAAGTCTCACTATGCTCAGGTGACTCTGTGTAATAAGATTGTGGACTACCTTCATGGGAGTAGTCTGACCTATGAGCATGAGAGTCATTTTTTGAGACCAATGGGGTTAGTGGCACCAATGCTCTATTAAGGTTCTCTTCTGCCATCGCATACTTAACTAGAATCACATTGGTAGGAGCTGGTGGTTGGTTTCCTAGGACTGGTTGTGGCCTATATGGTGCCTGATATTGCTGTTGTGATAATATGGTTGTTGGTATTGGTTCTGATACCTACCTTATTGGTAAGGTTGCTGATAATTCTGTCTAATAGCCTGTCTATTGTATGGAGAATCTTGAGCCATGTGGTTCGTGTATTTTATCTCAATAGTGCAATATGGAGCATTCCTTTCTCTCATGTTCTGGTTGTGCAATGGGCATACATTAGCCATGTGGTCGCCTCCGCAAGTATAACATCGATTCAATGAGGTGACTCTTGGTATTTGTCTATTTTGAACTCCTAGCTTCTTGGCAACTTGCTTTGCTATCTCATCCAGCTCAGTGGAGGCTTTGGGGGTATGACTAGTAGAACTGTCAGAGTTTTTATAGAGTTTGGATAATCCTAACTCCTCACCCAAGTTGTCTTCTATCTCAATGCAGGTTCGCACACACTCTTCTATGCTTCTAGGCTCTTTCAAGTACACATATGATCCTAAATTGGTGCTTAGTAAGCCGTCTAAAAACAAAGCCACTTGTTTGGCTGGAGTGGGTATCTCTGGACCAAGGCATCTTTCTAAGTATTGTCTAAACTTTCTTCCTGCTAGTCGCACTCTTTCTTGGGGTGTCTGCTTGAAGCTATGGATCAAGGATGATGTGTTATGCCTGATACCACTCTTGGAAAATTCTACAATGAATTCCTCTAGCAGTTGACCTATATCACGATAGTTTTGACTACTCAGTGGTTGAAACAAAGCTAAGGTAGTGCCCTTAAGAGTCAAACCAAATGCCTTGTACTGGGTGAACAAATCCTCAACCTGTTCAGCTCTTAACACTTGTTTGAACTCAGCCACATGATCATAAGGATCTCCTGTCCCATCAAAATAATTCTTCATTGCATTGATCACTTGAGTGGGTGTAAGGGTTCTTGGGTTCTCTCGGGGTCTAGGCAATGGAAAATCATGTTCGTCTCTTTGCTGCCTATGTGCTTGATGTCTCTCTCTTTCAGGTCTTTCATTTTGAAATCCTGATCTATTTCTGCCCATAGTGGGTGCAAAACTTACCTCAAGTCTCTCTCTAGTTCTTTCTCTCTAGGCTTCATGAGCTTGGGATGATCCTACTCCTTGGAGGCCATGGGAAACATTGGATCTTGGTGGAGGGAAAATCAATTCACTCTTCCAAGTATATGCATGTCTATCATGTTCTGTACCAAGAACATCTTCTCTGATGTGTTATCCAGGTAGACAATTTTGCCTGGTATCTCAGGATCTTTGAATTCATAGATGATGACTATGCCCAGTTGGCTAGGTTGTTCTGGCTTGAATCTCCAAAAGGCTTCCTTTGTTTCTCTATTCAAGAATAGTTCTATGCTTTTGTTATCTTGAGGGATCCAATCTGGAGTGATCACTCTAGTCAAAACTGACTTACCTCTAGGAGTCTCGAGTCCTTGTCCTACATTTCGTTGTTCCAGGTCTCCTATCTCATTCTCAGAAATGATATTTCCAAACTCATCGATCCTATCTGGTAGGTTGGTGACCACATACATGGTTCCTTCCTTATCAATGTATGAACCCTCTTCGAACTTGACCACGGGGTGTTCAAGTCCAAAGGGTTGATCTGGATTTTTGAGTTGGACCACTGATGGCCTCAAGCCATCCTAATAGATGCGAGCACCTAATCGGTTGGTCCGAACATATTCCAATTGTGTCTTATAGGGACCTTCTTGTGTTTGTAGATAGGCAGCTCTTGAGCCACCTGCATCACCCTTGCACACTCTTACTTCCCCTTTCCCTCTGTTCCTTTCCTTTCTCCTCTTACACACATGCACACACCAACACACATACACCCTCTCACATACCCTCATGCACACATACACTCATTTTCCTACCGACTCCTTTTTTCGGTCACTTACCCCCCCTCCCTTCCTTTTCTACTCATTCCTCTCTTTTCTTTCCTTCCTGATATCAATTGCTTGCTCTCATAAATCCTGCTAGACCCAAGTTTGATCGAGAGTACATATGTGAAAACTTATGGAAATGGATTTCGGTGGTTGAGCTCGAAATAATAGTGGTTCTTGCGCTATAGATTGATGATGAATAACATGAAACTACAAGTTAAGATTCACAACCATATTCATATGGATAGACATGAACTTTTACATTACATCCTTTAAGTTAAAGGTTCGTAATCGTATTCACTTTTCTTAAGCCAACACATGGAGTGCAAAAACATGTGTTCATCCATACCAAGAGCGTGCAGCCCATCACGTAATTTGCTTCCAATGAATAAGGCTCAAGAAGAGCGTCTCAAACCACCCTTTCAATTGAACAGCGAATTTATACCTAGTCCCTCCTTTCAATAGCCTTCTCAACTGCCCACTTGAAGGTCCAACAGTGACTCACACCCTCTCAACGAGTTTCACCTAATCTTAATCATCTCACATTTTATACACATCGACCTGCTACACAAAAATTATCACAGCCAGTTGTGCATATTACATTCTTGTTAACTGCTTTAATTCAGAGCCTCCTCATAACCCATTCCGTTCGTACCTCTATTGGTGAAGTTTTCGTGATTCTTCTTCAAGCAAGTGGTCGTGTAAAAAAAAAAAATCATCACAATGCTAGTAAGAACGATTAGAGAGTAAGCAGGCACCTAGACTGTTTTTGCTGTCAAATATGCAAGTACACTGTTCATGGTAATCAAGGTATCACTTTTGATCTCTCTAAGATTCTCATTAAAAACACATAGATGTAGTAGCGAACACCTTCATTCTCTCTTGCTCTTAACATAGATTCAGCACATATGCGTTCAGTGGATACTGATTGATATTCAGGCTCGTCCGCCTCAAATCCTTCATAAATGCCCATGAGGATCACTTCGAATGTTCAGGCACTGATGCAGGGATTGCATTATCTTTAACTATGATTCGAATGATAAGAAAAGTTAGGATAAGCAACAAGCTTCCGTGTTCAAGCAAGCGGTTCTTCGAGCCTAAAGGATTCTGCATTGATATTATCCCATAAAACCATGCAACTACATTAGAATGCAACCATAAAACCATGCTAGCTGTTTCTTCTGCAAAAGTCACTCCATCCCATTCCTCAATTTATGGGCAGAACATCACATTAAAACGTAAGTTTTTAGAACATATCCTTCTGCAACCTTGTCAAGATGAATTTAATCCAGCATTGCATTGTTTGCTTTACTTTGAGTGAAGCTTCAAAGATGCCTCCTTCATTCCACGGGGGATCTTCCTTTGCCCATCCTCAGCTCCAGTAGCCCACAACCATGTCGGATCTCTCTCTAACTTTGGTACTCCAGGTCTCCTCTTAGCGAGCTCTTACCCTCCCTACGATGTTGCTGTAAAAATAACTCCTCCTACTTTCTTCTGCCAGCCTACAACTCCCCTCTGATCCTTCGATAGTTGTAGAACTGCGGAGTCATGTCCCTTGCTTCCTTGCATACACCTTCTGCAAAAAACAAAAACAACAAAAGAAAAACTGGCCAGAACAACAACAACCCCTCCAAATGCGTGTGCCCCCTCCTCCTCTTCGACACCTGCTGGACACAAAACAAAATTCCCCCTGAACGTCCCTATGACCTATAGTGAATGAACAAGGAGCCCCCCAACTCTTCTCTCGGCACCCTTCTCCCCCCTCCCCCCCCGAATGCTCTCTTGCTCTCTGTCACACACGCGCGTGCACCCCTGTTCCTGCACAAAAACGAGGAGGCCCCCCAACGTTCTAGCCCCTCTAAAAATATCCAGATCCTTCTAGTTTGATGAATGTTATGAAGATCCTTCTAACTCTTGATCAAGAGATGTTGTGTCTTCATGACAGCCTTTCTCAAACACTTGGCTAGTGAGGAGCTGTTGGCAAAAGACGAGTTCCAGGCAGTAGAAATCTCCTGCTAGACCAAAGGGAAAGAGAAAATAGTCAGATTGGCATGAAAGCAAGGGCATTTCTTAAGAATGGTGATGGGCTTGAAGATGAGCACAATTGAGTAGTGATTTGAGACAACAAGGTCTACACATTGGGAGAGAGAAGGGGCCCCACATGATTGATTAAATTTTATGCAATATAGCTCCTACCAAGTCTAGCTTTCCTCAAGTAGACTCGAGACTGGAGGTTTGACCAAGAGAAACCAGTCTCGTCTTTAATCTCCATTAGATCTAGGTAGAGCTTGACTTGGTCCTAGCTGTCCCTCTCAAGACCATCAATCACCTCCCCTCTATTCCCCCATCTATCACAAAGAGCCTCCTCCATATTAAAGTCCCCACAAAAAAGATGTTGTGGGGCAAAGAGTCCAACAATTGCTAAGTGAAAATTGTTTCTGAATCAATGTTGGAAGCATACATAGAGACAATGGTGAACTACAAACGATCCCCAAAGGAAGCCCCAATCCATTGATGGTTCTGATCCACTTGGGAATCCACAAGCCTAGCATACCAACAGCTATTAATGTTAATAGTTGAGCCACCATTTCTCATGGGGTGCACGGAGGAGAGCCAGACATTGGACTGCAAAATACAATTCAGTCTCCTTTGCAGTCCCTCCCCATCAATTTTGATTGCTTGAAGACTGATGAAGTTCGGACTTAGGTTTTATTGTGGATCCACTACCCAATAAAAGTCGCACTTGAGGGGTCAAACAACCCTCTAACATTCAATGCAATGATTATAATTATTGAGGGTTAGGTTCTTTGTGGGGAGGGGCCTTGTGAGAACTAGAAGGCTAAATATTTTTTAATGATGTGTGTGCCACTCTCCTCCCATCCATTATATCCCCTTGTATTCGAAATAGCAATGAGCTGGAATGGTCTAGTGCCACCATGTGGCCATCATGCAACACACATCCCCATTACCATTGAATACCTTAGGATATCCCTCGAGCTTGGGACCTTGGCTATGGATGGCCCTTGTCCCACACACACATGGAATGGTCTCTATAGAACAATGTCTGACACTCTCTCCCCCTTCTAAAGATGATTTTCCTCAATGATCAATGAGGGAAAGTACTTGCAAACCAGAGCTTTTGATTCCCAAGTAGAGTCAGTAAGCGGTAATCCTCTCCAGGCTACTAGATACTCCTGGATGACATGGTTTCTCAACCGCTTCTGTCTTCAATCTTGTATCATATCTAGAGAATGATCTATGCTACCACTTTCCTACAAAGAAACAATACCCTCTATTAGATTATCCTCCCTAAAAATATACTTTCTAAGTTTACTGACATGAAACGCTAGATGGACTCTACAATCTGGAGGAAGCTCTAATCGGTATGCAATGTTACTAAGCTTCTTAACTAACGTCCAATGTCCACAAAACCTTGGTGAAAGCTTAGTACACTTCCTTGTGGATAATGAAGTCAATCTAGTTGGCATTTGAAGAAAAACTCTATCTCCTTCCTCAAAGACTCTAGGAGATCTCTTCCTATCAGCAAACTTTTTTGCCCTATCAATTGCTTGCTACATCTTAGCTTTAGCTATTTCTAAATTTGTTTGGAGGTTTGCTAAGAACTCCAAAGCACTAGGGCATTTCTTTGGCATTCCTATAGTATTGGGAGCAGTGGAATTCATGCCATAATTCATCTCCAAAGGAGACATTCCTATCAATTTATGAGGTCTATTATTATAAGCAAACTCTACTAGTGGCAAGTAACTATCCCAATCTATCTGCCTCTCAGACACATATACCCTCAACATGTCCTCTAGAATCTGGTTGACCCTCTCAATCTGACCATCTGTCTATGGATGATCACCACTACTCATTTTCAATGATACCTTAAATTTGTCAAATACAAACTTCTAAAGTGCCCATTGAATCTAACATCCCTATTTGAAACTATGGATGTTTGTAACCCATACAATCTAAAGACATGCTGGATAAACAACTCTGCCACCTCTACAGCTTCTATCGTCTCCTACATGGGTATGAAATTATCCATCTTGCTCAATCATTCTACCAAAACTAGGATGTTGATATATTTAGGTAGTGATGTGTGTGAACACTCAAGGACCGGCAGGGCACTTTTCTCCCTCTTTAGGAGGTTTTTTTTCCCTGGCTTGTATATACGCCAATTGCCCTAACATGCTACTTATCTTTGTACATTCTAGTGGTAATACATTTAGTATTGTGTGTTGTGCTCCAATCTTCTTCTTCTTCCTTGTGTTGTTCGTGTGCTTCCATAGACACTAACTCCAACAATTGGTATCACAGCAGGTTGCCGCTTCATCTATGGTGTTTTCTACATCTCTCCGATTGTAGTCTCAGAATCGCATGAAATTTGGTAAGCATACTCAAGGTGTTTCAGAGATCAAAATAACTTTGTTGTGTGGTGTCGAAATTGTGATTTGAGTTCGTTTCGGCTTCCGAATGCACTACCACAGTGCTTATGTGGGCTATTTTGTCTTTTTGTGACAAAGATAGATACCAATTTTGGTTTGCCAATATAAGCGTCTCAAAGTCTGCTACAGGTCTAGCAGAACTCGTTTGAGTAGTTTTGTTCAACTTTTTCAGATACATTCATTTTTTTGCATCAAGGTATTTTAATCAATGGCCATCGCTGAAAGCACTAATGCATTTCGTATGTTGGTTGTTGAGGATAAGTTGGAAGGTACAAATTATCCATTGTGGCCTTATATGATGCATCATGTATTGGTCATAAAAGGACTATGGAATATCCTACAAGGTGTTGAAAGATGTCCTGTTACAACTCCGAATACAGGTACTGCAAATACAAGTGCTGGAGTTGATGGAGATGGTGTCGAAGATGATGATATTCTGTAGATTCATGTTCATGCTACTATATTTGTTGTACCTATTCTAGAGCAAATTCATTGGGATGGCAGAGATGCTCAGGCACATGCATTGATAGCTTTGTCTATCAAACGTGCCATTATTCCTCACATTCGCTCTTGCAGAATAGCTAAGGATGCTTGGGATACACTTACCACATTGTACTAGGCTAGGAATGAGGCTCGTGTTGCTTACCTCCGAAAACAATTGGAGAGTGAGCACATGAATGAAGGTGATTCTATGGACAATTTTCTCACAACGATCAAGGATATGAAAGAACAGTTCATTTCTGCTGATGAAGTTATACCAGATAGCTCACTTGTGCAAACCATTTTGAATCTTCCTGACTCATATCAGAGTTTTGCTTCTACTCTTCATTTGATTATGAAAGGCAATCCAAATGCCTTATCATTTGAGGAGTTAGTCTCTATTTTGTTGCATAAAGATCAATCTAGGCAGAACAGGTCCATCATGCATGTTGCAGATCAAGATTTCTTGGCTAGTCAGAAGGGCAAAGGTAAATGGAGCTCTTCTACTAGTAAGCAAAAATCTGCAAATGCTCCACATTCAAAGAAGGAAGTCAAAGATTAGAAAAAATCATAAAAGCAGAAATTGTTTTGCAAATACTGTAAAGCAAATAATCATGTCATTAAGAGCTGTCCAAAACTGGATGCTAAAGAGGCAAAGAAGAAAGAGGCTGGAATGGTTGTTGCAGAGGCCTCTACAGCAAAAACTGAGTCTGCTAATCTTGTGCAGGATGAAGAATGGGTGTTTACTACTGTTTGCAGTTTCAACCCATCTTCTCATGAGCAGTGCATGTCTGCAGTAGACTCAGATGTTTGGTACTTTGATAGTAAGATGACCAAACATATTACCTCATAGCGTAGTTTCTTCTCTTCACTCGAGCATGCCCCTATAGGGAATACTATTATATGCACCAACAACTCCTCTTATCCTGTTATGGGACTTGGTAAGATCATTTTCACTACTGTTGATGGTAGTTCTTTCACTTTGTTAGATGCTTTATTTGTGCTAGGGATCAAGAAAAATCTGTTATCAGTTTCTGCATTAGACAAGATTGGCTTGGTTGTGAAATTTGTTATTGACAGATGTACAGTTCATGATCTGTCAAATGGTGATGTCGTTATTGCTTTTGGTATTTTATGTCGTGGGTTGTATAAGCTCATAGAATATGAAAGATCTGTAAATAATTTGGCATGTGCAATACATGATTCTCAGGCTATGTCACATGCAAAGCTTTGGCATGCATGCTTTGGTCATCTAAATTTCGCTAGTTTGCTACACCTCTAGAAATCTGAAATGGTGTCCTCTTTGCCCAAACTTGAAGCACCCAAAAAACATGTTTGCAAAGGCTGTATTTTGGGCAAAATGCAGCATTCCTCCTTTCCAAAAGATGGTTCAGTTCGGGCTACTCAGAAATTGCAGCTTGTACATAGTGATGTCTGTGGTCCTATGTAGACACCTTCTTTTGGGAACTATCTTTACTTTGTGACTTTCATCGATGATTTTTCTAGGCATGCATGGGTATATCCATTGAAGGCAAAGTCCGAAGTGTTTATGTGCTTCAAACAGTTTTTGGTTTTGGCTGAAAATCTGTCAGCATGTAAAATGGGCATCCTCCATTTTGATCGAGGGGGGGATATATGTCTCTTTTGACTTTAATGCATTTCTGGCTGAACGTGGGATAAAACATCAGTGTACAGTGTTGTATACACGTCAACAGAATTGGGTTGCTAAATGAAAGAACAGGTCACTCATGGAGATGGCGAGGTGTATGGTCAAGAGTCAGGCTTTACCACATAGTTTCTGGCTTGAGGTTGTCATGTGTGCAGCATATGTACTTACCAGGTGTCCCACTAAAGCCCTGGAGTCTATCAATCCATATGAGGGTTGGCATGGTCGCAAGCCATTGGTTGCTCATCTGTGTGTTTTTGGTTGTTTGGCATATGCATTAGTGCCTAAACAACATCATAGAAAATTGGATGATAAAGTAGTAAAATGTATTTTAGTACATGTATGATACTTTGCTGCCTCTTTATACAGGTCGATAGTCTTGTGTTGGTCCTAATGAGGCAAATTATCAACCTTTGCAGGTTTCATGTGATCATCCAGATCATTCCATTTCTAATGCAGATTTACATGATGCACTTGTTGATGAGAAAGCTGATATTAAGCAAGCAAAAACTATGTCAAAATGGCTAGTGCAAACTTTATGTGATAACAAATTAGATGCAGCACTATCATATGGTACTCGTTCAGGCTCTCATAGTGCCTATTTTGCATCAGATTTCTATGCTATGGCTGCCTCTAGTCTCTGTGATGAAATTGAACGTGTTTTGTTTAATGAAGCACAAAATTTAGAACATTGGATGGCTGCAATGCAATCTGAATATGATGTTATCATAAAAATGGTACATGGTGTTTATGTGACTTGCCTCCTGGCAAGAAGGCCATCGGCACTAAGTGCGTATACACTGATGGAACAATTGATGGGTATAAGGCTAGGCTTGTTGCAAAGGGTTATGTGCAAGAAAGAGGCATTGATTTTGATGAAAAGTTTGCTCCTACTTGTCGAATGACTATTGCATCTATGCACTTGCAGCTCATCATGGTTGGAATGTACATCAATTATACATTAAAACAACATTTTTGAATGGTGACGTGCATGAAGAAGTGTATGTTTTTCAGCCCCATGGCTTTGTGCAGAAGGGGCATGAAAACCACGTGTGCAGGTTAAAGAAGGCATGATATGGTTTAAAGCAACAACCACATGCTTGGTATGAAAAGATACATGCCTATCTGATTGCACATGGTTTTGAGAACAGTCCAACTAAAAGCACCTTAAATGTTAAGTGTGCTAATGATGTGATTCTGATCATTGTGGTATATGTTGATGACATGTTGCTCATTGGTCCTCATGACACGCATATTGCTGTTTTTAAGGCTGATTTGCATGCCTCATTTAAGATGTCTGATTTGGGGCATTTGCATCACTATTTGGGCATTTAGTTTACGCAAGTTGATGGTGGAATGGCTTTGTGTCAAACGAAATATATTGACACATTATTGCAATGTTTTGGCCTTGAATATTGTAAGCCTATTGCCACTCCTATGGAGATGTGTTTTTATGATTGAGTCTTCATGATGCTGGAGATGCATTTGATGTTGTTCTCTATCAACAGGCTATTGGATGCTTGATTTACTTATGCATTACTCGATGAGATATTCAGTTTGTTGTCTCACAGATGAGTAGGTTTATGCATTGCCCAAGTGTTAAGCATTGGCACACGGTTAAGCGCATCTTTCACTACTTGAGTGGTACCAGGCTACTTAAATTGTTTTATCCCAAGGGGGGATCACTACCGCCAGATTTGCATGTTTTTTCTAATAGTGACTGGGTTCGTTTCTATGACACTTGTGTGTCCACCGGTGGTTTTGGCTTCATGCTTGGTAGCTCATGTATATCTTGGTTGAGCAAGAAGCAGCCTATTGTGGCCATTTCCAGTTATGAGGCTGAGTATAGGGCAGCTTTCCCAGTGACTGTTGAGTGTTCAATTGTGAGGAACCCTATGTTCCATGTTCACACTAAGCACATTGAGGTGCATTATCATTATGTCAGGAAGAGGTTCTCTGCTGGGGAGATCAGCTTGGTATATGTGCTCACATAGGAGAACATTGCAGACCTTTTTACAAAGGCTCTGCCTAGGGAGAAGTTTGAAGCTTTCCACAAAGCTTTGGGCTTACTTCCTTTTGTGGATCGATTCCAAATAGCTTGGCACTTCCTTATACATGAGTGCCAGCTCCCTATTCATCGCATCATTCCCAGGGGGGATTTGTTGATATATTTAGGTAGTGATGTGTGCGAACACTAAGACCGTTGGGGTACTTTTTTCCCTCTTTAGGAGGTTTTTTTCCCCTGGATTGTATATACACCTATTGCCCTAATGGGCTACTTATCTTTGTACATTCTAGTGGTAATACATTTAGTATTGTGTGTTGTGCTCCAAGCTTCTTCTTCATTGTACTATTCCCGTGCTTCCGCAGACATCTAACTCCAACATAGGACAGTATCCCACTTCCTTCAGGTGTGTGGTAACCCCACTATAAAGTCCATGGATACATTGTTCCAGTTATGATATGGAATCTGTAAAGGATGTAAAAGACCTAGTGTCTTTACCCTTTTTGACTTATTGACTTGACACATGAAGAATTATTGAACATAAATGTGGACATCTTTGGCTAATCCAGGCCACCAAAGTGTTCTAACAAGTTGTATTGTCTTGTCAACACCAGGATGCCCTACATAATGAACATCATGGTTATCATGCATGACTTTTCTTCTCAAATCTCGGGAATCTAGTATGCAAATTGTTGATTGGATCTTGCACATGCATGTATGCAGAGATAGTACAGAAATGAAATTTGACAAAAGTATACACAGAATAGAGAGAGAGATAAGAGATTGAACACAAGATTGGGTACAATCTCCCCCAACATACTCTGATGGATGAGTCTATCAACGTATGTGTATTTATAGGTATTTTTCATTAGATCCTGAATAGAAGATACATGAGGGCAGCGCTTCAAAAAACATGCATTTACAAAAATCTGCTTTATTTACAAAAATGTCACTTTTTAATCTATCTACTATTTTTACAAAAAATATCTAAAATACTATCTTTTAACTAGCTTCAAAAAATATCTGAATAAGTCCATGCACATTCATGCCCTCATGATTCTTCACCTGCTAAATCAAAACAAAATCACATTAAAAACCTCAAGAAATTAAAATTCATATAACATTCCATTATTCCATAGTATAACATGCCTCCTAGTTGACGAGCAACTAACCTCAGTTGATAAGAATAAAATAGACATGGATAGCCAATCACATGTCCCATCACTGAACAATCATAAGCATATTCCATGTAAAAACACATGCAAGAAAATGGAAAACTAGAAGTTAATGTGATTGTGAATGATATGCAGGGCTCAAGTCTATTTTGGAACCTAAATTTTCAAATAATGTAGCCCAAAAGTGATTACAAAAATGAAGATCTCGATCTCATAGAATAACTTTTGGAAAACCATGATGTAGAAAAAAATTCATTTAATTAATAACTTACCACGATGAGGAAAAATACATTTAATAAATAACATTTGACAAATAACTTACCAAAATCCTTTGTAATATGGATAGGGTCCATATTCTTATATAGAACCAGAACCTATTACTAGGCATGTGAAATTTTTTTTAGTAAAATTGGAATTAAAATAGGAAAGGAAAGATTTTGTCTTGTAAACATATATAAATAAATAAATAAATAAAAGAGAGTGTTAAATAAATAAATAGATAAGGGGAAAAGAGTAGTAAAAGTTATGTTAATTATCAATTGAAAGGAATGGGGTATCAATAAGTGAAAATAGGCTGGTGGATAAAGCATATGTCTTGTAAGTGAGAGGTGGTGGGTTCAAATCCCGTATATGCTAAATAAGGAACTAAGTAAGCTAAATAGGGAAATAAGTAAGCTAACTATGGAAATAAGTGAGCTCTTATTGCCACTCACTAGTTAGAGATGGTTCACGTGTAGCCAATGGCTATCAATGGAACAAAGGGAACCAAAGAGAACCATAAGTGACAAAGAAGCCAAAGATGCCAAAATTATGCCATAGTCATATGCCTTAGTCAACACCTTGGTCGACACCTTGGAGTAAGCCATAGGAGTAACCACATGGATAACCAAATTGATAAACAAATTTGATAACCGAGCTGGAACAGGAACAGTGCACACTGGACCAAATGAGAATTGATGAACCGGAACGGATTTCGAATTGCAAACGAATGTCACAAATCATGACCGAACATTGAGAAGTACACCTCCATAGATGCGTGCAAGCTTTGATACCATTGTTGATCGGATCTTATAGATGCAAATACATAGAGATAGTACAGGAACAAAATCTCACAAAAGTATACACATAATAGAGAGAAACAAGAGACTGAACACAAGATTAGGTACAATCTCCCCCCACATACTCTAATGGATGAGTCTATCAGAGTATGTGTATTTATAGGTATTTCTCACTACCTCCTAAATAGAAGATAATATCTAAAATACTATCTCTTAACTATCTTCAAAAAATATCTGAATAAATCGATGTGTATTCACCCTCTCATGATTCTTCACTTGCTGAATCAAAACATAATCACATTAAAAATCTGAAGACATTAAAATCTATATAACATTCCATTATTTCATAAAGTATGACACAAACCTTTCCTTACCATTTGACTATTCCATTCTCCTTTGAGAAATTGGAATATGGATTGGACTTGTTTGCTCTGATAGGGGAAGAAATAGTTCGTAACAAATGTGGATCTTCCACCTATGCTTCCTTTATTTCTTGAAGCAATGGACTTTCTAGAACTGTAAAGCTCATTTGATACACTATCCATGATAATGCATCAGCTACTATATTCTTTTTGCCTCTTCTATACCATTAGGGGAAAAAATGAACCCTCCTTGGGCCTTTTAGCTTAAGGGCTGATTAGTGATGGACCAATGAGGTTAGCATGGTGGACACAGTCTAGTCCCTTAATCACATAGGCTAGGCATAGGCTTCCCTTGTTTTTGTGTGGTCAAAGACAAGAATACCATCTAGAACTAGTGGTTTTGGCTACTTGAATGGTTTTGGAATTCTCAAAAATGAATTATAACCGTTCAATTGGTTCAAAAATCCAAGGGATGATATTGAATGGAAAAAGTCAAGGCATCCACTCATTTGGGCCCTTGGATTAGCAAGGCATCCAATGGTTGAGATTGTAGCAAGCTAGAGAAATGTGCCTCTTGATAATGGCCATCAGATTTGGTCTTCGATCAAACGACAAGCAAGTTTTTCCATAAAAAAGAGCACTCAAATTCCCAGCCCTTGGATCCTCTCGCATTAGAGGGTGGAGTTTGAATGCAAAAAGCAAAGGGGCGCCTTAGATCCTCAACCATCAGATGCATTATAGATCCAAAGCCTCGCGACGCTACGCGATTGGAGATCAGCTTGATTCGCAGATTGCCGTCAGATTTGGGATCCATTCAAGGGTTGGAAAGTGTGCAAAGGAGTGAGCAAAAAGCCTGCTTGGATACTTCCAAATTCTCACAAAATTCTAACACTCTCTCTCTAAAGATCCGGGAGCCTTAGTCTTAGCCATTGATTTCAACCATCCAATGGCTCTAAAAATTTCCTCTTTATAATTTAAATGCAAAAATGATCAAATAATATCCTTTTTTGGAATACCACCAGTGGTTTTGTATTCCCCTTAATCCACTAGATTAAGCATTTCAATTCCTAAAAATTAGGGATCCTTACAAGGCCCATGCAAGGTCCATTTTTTCCCCTAATGCAAGATTTCTATATGAAACTCCTACATGAGCTCAGCCCAACGAGCCTGCTTGCCTCAAAGATCTAGCTGACTACAAAAGTACTTGAATGTACAATGATCTGTGTATACCTTAAAGTTTGCACCATAAATATAGTGTCTCTAGACTTTAAGAGCATGCACCACTGCATGAAATTCTTGTTCATGCACTAGCCAATTGCATTATGCACAAGTCAACTTCTTACTTTCAAAAGCTATTGGCCTGGCATCTTAGCTCAAGACTGCCCCTATGGCTATGCCACTAGCATTTGTCTCCAACTCAAATGGTTTTTTGTGGATCTACCACTTTGAGTATAGGAGCCTCTAAAAAAACTTGTTTCATAGTATCAAAACTTTCTTGTTGCTCTTTGCTTCCATGCAAATGGAACTTTGCCTCGAAGCAAGTTCGGAATAGATGTTGCTATCGACAAATAAGAAGAGATGAATTTCTTATAGAAACCAAAAAGTCCTAGAAATGATTGTAATTACCCCTCATCTTGAGGAGTAGGCCAAACTAGAATGACTTATACCTTCTTGGGGTCCATCTGAACCCCAGCAACCAATAGCACATGCCCTAAATACTCTATCTTTAGAAGAAACAATCGAGTCTTCTCTATATTTATAAACAAGTCATTTTCTTTCAACTTATTTAATAATAATCTCTAATGATTTTCATGCTCATATACATACCTACTAGTAGTTGATGCACATCCTATAAGATCCATCTTTCTTGTTTGCTAGAAGAACTAGTGCTGCAAAGGGCGAATAGATGGACTAGTCATTTCCTAGCATGCCACTTCTAGATTGATTGAACATTGAGCATAGGATCAAATTGGTACCATCTGTCCTCATAGGATTGGATTTGAATGGGCAAACCAACTACTCGTCGGTCTCAAGTCTTAATTCCCTTCCCATTGGCTAATTCTACTATGTAGGCATAGTCTAGTTGCACAATATCTAAGTATAGCCTTCTGACTATTTGTGAACTAATCACATTATGCATCAACCCAGTGTCAAAGAGTACCTTGATAGGTTGTCTTGCCATGAGTTCCCTCATGACAATGAGCTCGGTGTCTAGGAACTGGTATCTTTTTTGTGCCACTAGTGAAAGCACAACATCTAAAATAATAGGAACTTTTTTTGTGACCATCATGGCCATTATGGGAGATGTTATCTAGGATGGGGAATCTCCAAAGTCCTCATCTTCATCACTCCATTCCTAAGTGGGTGGCTGCTATTTTCTTTATCTTAGGATAGTCTTTGAAAAGGTGCTGCCCTAAACACCCATAGCATAACTATGGTGGCTTTTGTTTTCTTTTTCTTAGGACAGTCTTTGAAAAGGTGCTGCCCTAGACACCCATAGCATAACCCCTCTTTGATTGCCTTATCTTTCTACTAAGGGCTAAGAATAGACTTATTATATGCCCTCTCACCCAAAGTAGACAATTTCCTTTTCCCTCCTAAAATTTTCTTGATCATATGCACTTGCTTAGCCTCTCTAGAAGGCTTTGCACTTATTAAGCCAAGAGTAGATGTGGGGAAGGGTCGACTTATCTTAGTCCATGAGGACCTCTGACCTTGGGAGCCTATGCCCCTATGGCCGTCCTCATAGACTAAATCCATCTCCATGCCCAGTGCCAAGGAGTGACATCTCTCCTTCCTCACCAAAGGTCTAATAGTTTCCCTTAGTCCCAAGACAAACTTGTGGACGTGGAGAAACGCAGGGATAGTATCAAGTACTTTAAGAAATACCTTTCTATACTTATGCGAGTGCTCATGATGTTGGGAAACAATGTCGCATTGGTCCACTTTGTTGAGAGTATACAGCATATGTAGCACTTTACTATAGCTTTTTCTATACCAAATGACGATCAGCGCGCTGGTTAGTCCATTCTCTACTATAAGAGGCCACGAGGGTTCAAGTCCCATGAGCTGCATACAGCGCATTTGCTGATTTATCTTAGATATGCTTTTGCTTTATCCAAAGATAGCGCCGGACAATTTCAACGATGGACAGCGTTTAGCGGCGTTCTTTTTCTCGATTACGATCCACGAACGATCGCATAGCTTTTACATTAAGTGCTTTTGAAGACCTTTATTCTATGGAAGCTCTACTATATAAGAGACTATTTGGGATCACTTGAATTATCCTTCACCTAACTTTCAACACAAGCTTTGAGCTTGGACCTCAATAGAGGTGGTGTTTCGTCTAGCACATGGGGCAGCCATGGTGTTAACTTGAAGCATGTTGAGGAGCAGCTATGGAGTTCTTCTTGGTGATTCTTCGTGGAGAAGATGAAGGGTGTGCTCACACTCTAGATCATGAAGAGGAGGTTATCTCTTGTTCATGGAAAGAAGACTTGGTCATTAGCAGCTTGATGGTGAGGATCGGCCATCTACATTGTGTATTTGAAGATCATCTTCTACATGAAGATTACGGGCTACTTCAAAGACATTGGATGGTGTTTAACATAAGATTTACATCTTATGTTAAGTATTCAGGTACATATTCTCTGTATGCACACAGGTACTACTTGGAGTTTATGGAGGCAGTAGCATCCATATCAGGAGGAGTCCTATTCGGCATAGGTACAAGAGAATTAGTACATATATGCTTTATGCGTATTTGGATGAGGTGTTTGAGAAGGTGTGTTCACATGAGTTTGAGGATTTCTGGCAGCAAACTTGTTAGCATTCTTTGCTACTTTTTATGTATGTGATCTTTTCACACACGTATCTGACTTAGGGTCTTCCATAGCCTAAGGTTAGATGAGGGTTTGTTGATTATCAGTTTTACACTGATCCTTCCTCTTTTAGTCACTCATATTCACTCTTCTATAACCTATAAGGTCACACATCTCATGTATATTCAGATTACTGCCCATACATGTGAATATGTTTGTTACATTTGTATATTCACTCTTCCATCTATTTCTCATCACATAGAGTGGTTGAGAGTTTTGCTCCCACATTGTACATTGAACATTGATCTATATGATACTATGAGTAAGCGATGGCTTACGTAACATCTTACACATGTCGTCTATTCTTTCTCTATCTTTGTCTCATCATTTGTATGATTAAGTTGTGGTATGTTCATGTTTTGTCAATATTGAAGATTGCTAGATTCTATGTTGGATATGCTAGACCTATGGAACCATGGACCTGTGATATGAGCCAAGGGCCTACCTCATTTCCAACACATGAATGGTTTGGTTCTTTTAGATGATTAAGAACCAAGTTTCTAGCAGAACAAGACTTTAAATTGTTCCTAAGTCGTGGGTCCTTTCTTGTCTTGTTCTTTCTTACACCACCACCTATGGGTGATGCCCATGAGGTTATAAGTGGCCTATTAAATTTTATGCCTATCGTCCACAATATGGCATAAATGGAAGCATTGTTCCCACTTGTTGACCCACTGCTCAATAGCATCAACAATCCTAGCGCTAGTCAAGCCATGATATCTAGGCAACTTAAGATCATTAAGCCGCCATCAGGCTTCTTTGACTACTTTGCTATCTCTAGGGACTTTTGGAGCTTGATGCTCGCCTGGAGCATCTACCTCCATCTCTAGTAAATTGTTCTCAATCATGACTTCCTCGTTCTTGGATCCACACACATGCTCCAAGATTTCATGAAGTACGTTCCATAAATGTGCTATCCTAGCACTCATGGTCTCTATGGGGTCTGAAGTGCGCTCACCCATGAGTGTATCAGTCCTAACTGAAGATTTTGAGATTGAATTGTCATGTCGAAGTGCAATAGTGTTCAAGTAGTACTGCTTGTAGTGTTTTTGTAGTATTGTGAATCTCTGTAGAAATGACAAATGCGGATGGAATGAGTCAGCTTAATGAGTGATAAGTTGGACAAGAACAACTTCCATGCTTAGAGATTCAAAATGAAGAATTTCTTGATGGGAAAAGACTACTGCAAGTACATCGAAGGAGAGAATGAAAATGCTCCGTAGTTACGAGAGAGGGATCAGACTACATGCCAGTGAAGAGCTTATGAAGAATGGAATCAAGGAGCACGAAAGGTAATGTATTGGCTATCTGTTAGCATACATAATACCATCATTGGGCACATACAGGATGCCAAGGCTCCAAAAGAGGCTTGAAATAGTTTGGTCACATTGTGTGAGACCAATACAAAGGCATGGAAATTGCAACTCAAGAACGAGTTGCATACACTAGAGAAAAAAGGTATGTCAGTAAGTGACTACACTCTGAAAATGAAAATCATATGTGAGTCACTTGCATCTATTGGCGTGATTATAGATGATGATGATAAGGTGGAAGTGTGGGTTCATCATCAAGGAGCTGCATATAAGTAATTTAGAACATCTATTCTGACTAGGGAGAATATTCCAAATTTTGTTGATTTGGTGTTTGTTAGCTCATGAAACGGTCAATTTTTATGCACTAACATGTTTTTATTTGGCAGGAAAATATGATTAATTGGAGGTACTCGAAGAGTCGATGAGATGGTTGATGGGAGGTATTTAGGGACTACATGACGACTCTTGGTCAGAGAGGAATGCTGTCAAGGTTTGGATTTTGGGCTATGGTAATTATTGTTAGAGTTTATTGATCTCCAAAGTACAGCTAGAAGTAGGTGAAACCCAACAGGACCTAGTTGACTTTTTCACAAACTTGTATGCACAGACCAATTTTCTTGTAGAGAAAACTGATCTTTACTCACTTAGAACTTCCAAAACTGTTTCACACACATAAACTATACTCTAAGAGCTTTCCAACAAGCTATAGAACACCTCAAATGGATAAATACACAAGGAGATATGACCTCTGCAAGTTTGAGGTTTAATGGAGACCTTCAGTAGAGATAAAAAACAGAGAACACATACTACTTGCAGAGAGTACTGCTCTCAGCTCACAAATCCAATGATTATGAAACTTTAGAGGAACAAAGTAGACAGTAAGAGCTTTCACATGAGTTATCAAACATGTAATTTGGGTATATAATGAGGGAGATACAAGCTCTGCAATCTCTGCATACAAAACTACAGCAGCATAGAGATACACAAATGACTCTCTTGGACATCCCACAAGATCACGACTTTTCTCCTCTTTTTATAGCATGGGAAACTAATCTAAAACCTTCCTAATACATTTAAATTCGTGTTAGACACTTGGATGGAGGTATTACATGACTCAAGTGCTCAAATAAGCAAAGTATTGATGGACTTTGAGAACTAGCCACATCGACCTTCCACTAGGACACCACTGTAGCTCCCTTGTGACTCACTAATTTGACTCACCATGTTCTAGAACTCACGTGGTATTTTTGCTATCTTTTATGAATAATATGAGCCTTCTTGAAGTATTTGAAGACTTCCCAAAGGTATTTACATAATTTGGAACTTGTACCCTATATAAAACAAATGTTCGCAACAATTATGAGCATGTTAAGGATGCAATCACTTGTTTTGAGCAGATCAAAGCTCGCATGCAGCCTGTTAGAGAGAGGCATTCATCAATATCATTTGCTCAGCTTGAGAACGCTTGCCACCTAAAGCGAGTGGACATTTCGGCTCATGGCTTTTATATTGGCCATGCATGCCTCTTGCTTTATGCAAAGGACCTGCTAGAGATGATCCCTTTCCAGGTCAACTCTATTAATTATTTATCTTTACTTAGCTCCTGCAAAACTTTCAAAGATATCACTGTTGGAAGGCGATGCCTTAAAAAGGGGTGTCACTATTGATCCCATGAATAGTGCTGCATATGTTCTCATGTCTAGAATTTATGACCTTGTTGGGTTGTATGAAGATGCAATTGGATTAGAGATTTTACAGCGTTCATGGGAGGCATGAAAACTTTTGACCACAGGAGGAAGGGACATAGTCCATTTTTGGGTTTAGGAAAAACCTTTTTTTCCGTTTTAATTGCCAGAGAAAATCTGGGGGTTGGCCACTTCTTCATTTTTTTTGTGCAAGAAGTGGGGGGGGTCTACAATATGTCCGTTGTTTTTTTTGTCGCTTGTGTGCAGGAATGAAAGGTCGAAAACCCTTCTTATGGACGTGTGGAGTCAGGAGTGGAGGGGAATGGCAGTGAAGGGGCGACCCTCTATCAGAGGTATGAAGAAACCGAAAGGTATAACAGCTTTTGGCTGTTAATCTTGGGGGAAGGCCCTTAAAAATGAACATACGGGAGGGGTTTTTTTGGGGGCTGCTGCTTCGCATCTTATCTTTTCCTGCGTTGGCCGGCTGCACACATCATAAGGGGAAGGAGAGGAACCATCTAGTAAAAAAGGGGTTGTAGGGAGGATCCATCCGGTAGCTGTTGTTTCTTGCATTCACTCAATGGTCAGTCAAGAGGAGTCTTCTTCCATATGCATAAGGGGGGGATGTGTCTTTTGTCATGTTCAGGTGGGTGTGCAAGAGAGCTGTTCCTCTGAGCATATAGTGTTCGAGGGCACTCGAGGAGGGCTTGAACGGGCTAAGCTAGAACTCGATTCTATTAAAAGTGTTAAGTGTGAGTGGATGCTTGTCAAGGAGCTAACTAGAGTTATGCGCCTGCAAGGTAGGTTGTCAAGTTTTTTGGGAAGATGCCAGTACTTAGGTGAGGGAGAAGAATGATAGAGAGAGTTCTGCATTTAGGAGTAATGGTTCGGGCCCTGTGTATGCATAAGGAGTGTCTTAAAATGAGATACTATGATGTGTAGTGGTATGACCAATGAGTTGTATGAGTCGGGAAAGAATGGACTTTTCCCTGATGTTGGCTCCTTGAAGATGCCATACTCCCATGCATTAGGTAAGATCCAAATGTTTACAGTACGAAGCATGCTCTCATTCCAGTTTGCGTCAGATAAACCCAACCAAATTCATGCATCGAAAGTCTTGTTGTGCTTGATGCCCAAGTGCATATGACTTGAACGAGTTCAGTTTTAGTTCTTCTAATGGTTAATAAACTCTGAATCTAGAGTGTTTTCGAGTCGCTGCATGTAACAACAACAAATTGGGGCATTGTAGTCTTGCGTTTTGATCTATTGCGTGATTGGTTAATAATCCATTATAGTTTTATTGTTAATTGCCCTCTGCTCATAAGGTAATATACCTTTGCATTCCTTTTGATGCTGGAGTCTGCAGTAACTTCCACCAAATTTATGCATTAGAATTGTTTTTTGCTGAACACTCCATTGCAAGAAAAGAACTCAACGATGTCACTTAACATATGAGTCTTCCCTGTTATTATTTGTAGCGATTCCCTCTATATCATGAGTCCCTTCAACTCACCGAAAAGAATTCTAGGCAAAGAAAAGTGGTTGGAAATAAAGTTGGCACTCGTATTCCGTATTGCAAGGAGAACCTCTTGGAAGGAAGAGATAAGGAGAACCAAGATGGTGGTAAAGAGAGGATTTTCAGACATGAAGGATTAGAGAAAGAACATGCATTAGGAAATGCACCAGAAAAGAGTACAGTGAGTAAAGTGCTTCATGCAAAGAAGACGTGTAAGAATGGCGACGGCCTAAAGGAGTAAGGATTGGCTCATGTCGAGCATGCCAGAGTTATTCGAAGGAGGTTTGATTGGATTAGATGTCAGAATAGCGAGCAGAACATACAAGGATCGATAGGTGAATGTGCATGGAAAGGACTTCGAGTGAGACGTTGGATGATGATACTTTTTTGGGTGATTTGGGTGCTCTTACGAGAGATGTGTGGTTGGATACGAGAATGATGTGAGAAGGCCTTTGTCTACTTTTTCATTCTATTTACCTTCTGTTTGCAGGAATTGTAGAAACTGGTAAACCAAGTGTGTTACTATGCAGGATCACTGAGGACTAGGCGAACGATGGCTGATCAAGTATACCAGAGCACTTTGTTCAACCTTGTCGTATATTTTTCAGACCAAGCATTAGAAAGCATGGAGATATTGGTTGAGAGCTTGCGGACAAACTATGACATGGAGGAGGCACACTGGCTTGTATGCTTTTGGAATCAAGGTATGGACATTGACTTTCCATTTCCCCAATTCGAGGCGTATCTACTTAGTTGGGCTGGATATGCCAAGGATCGGTACTTCTACTACGACAACACAATGGAGTTGCCTAATGAGGTAAATGATATCTATTGGTCTTGGGCAGATCTTTTGACGATAGGAAGCCATGACGGAGCTCCTGAAGTTGAGCTTGACTCGCCCTAGGGAAGTCGTAGGGATGCAAGTATGAGGTGAGGCTATATGAGACATCCAGGAGACCCACATTCTAGATTATCCAAGGATAGGTATTTAAGGGACCAGGGTATAGCCGGTTGTATTTACCTAGTGGAAGTCAAATCTATGATGCATATGTAGTATCCGTAACCGAGAGAGTGGGAGTAAAGAGATGATTGATCTGTCAAAGGCTGGAGTGTAAATGTTTGTATGCATGTGTGGGAAATGTGGGGAACATCCCTTTCTTCCTCTCCCTAATTCTCAGGACTAGGGTGAATTAATTAACTATTAAAATAAAATAAAATATAAAATTAAACAAAAAAAATAAACAAAAAGAAAAGAAAAGAAAAGAAAAAACATTATGTTGTTGTGATTGTACCAACGCGCTATGGTGGGCTAGTAGGTGGGTGGATTTATCCTAGCTGGGTGGTTAGGACCATGAGCCACAGCTAGTTTCGCCATAGGCTTGGGATGCATATGTTTGTGTCTTAGCTACACGCCATAACGGGTTGGTAGGTAGGTGGAGCCATCATGGCCGAGTGGTCACGACCACAAGCCGCATCTTGCTTCGTTATGGGCTAGCTTTATATGTTATTTGTTATCATTATGTGGTTGAGTGTTGTGCGCTGTGTTGCATCGGTAGATGGGTGGGATCAACCTAGCCGGGTGGTCAGGGCCACGAATCGCATCCAATGTCAACGTAGGCCAACATGTGAATATAAATAGTATTTACATATGAAATTATTCCCCACTCTTGAGGGGGAGAGAGAGAGAGAGAGAGGAGAGGGTGATGATCGCTTGGAAGGGAACGTTATTTGCTTGTGTGATTGGTATATGGTGGCTTGTGACAGATCAGCTCACTCTGAATCAACATTCTCGAAGGCACAGATACTGTATATATACTTATGGATGAGACCTTAGCGAGGTAATGCAACGGTATTGCTATGTAACTTGTGTGCTCTATCCATAGGTTTTCAAGTTGGTGGGACACTCTAGGGTTTTTATGTAGGTCTTGACTTGTACTCGAGTCTCGATGACTTTTGTAGGAAGATGATGGGGATTCTTAAGGCGTGTCCAGTCATGGAACGTTTGTACATGGCAAATAGTAGGTGCAATAAAGGGGTATGCATTTTGGGTATTTTGCATCTCCTATTGGATTCATTTTAGTTGTCGTTGTTTATTTCGCTACTTTCTTTTTTGTTTTCTAGCCATGGTAGTTGTATGTGTAAGACATGGAAATGTATGAATGTGTTACTTTGGTTGAGACTATTTTCATAATGGAATGCATGAGCAATTCGATGCATGATTGAAATGGAGTTGCATATATGTGTGTGTCCGTGGATCATTTTGTAAATGAATGATTTGTATGTATTCATGAGTGATTTTTTTAGCACTAATAGCTTCAACGATGGCTCGATGAAAAGGTATGCAAACAAGTTGTAAACTGACATGTTCATGGCTGCTTAGATCATATTGCACCATGGAGTGGCTCATCGGGGACGACTTCGCGAGCAGAAGAGGGGAGTATGTTAGCTCATGAAACGGTCAGTTTTTATGCACTAACATGTTTTTATTTGGCAAGAAAATATGATTAATTGTAGGTACTCAAAGAGTCGATCAGATGGTTGATGGGAGGTATTTAGGGACTACATGACGACTCTTGGTCAGAGAGGAACGATGTCAAGGTTTGGATTTTGGGCTATGGTAATTATGAGCATGTTCAGGATGCAATCACTTGTTTTGAGCAGATCAAAGCTCACATGCAGCCTGTTAGAGAGAGGCATTCATCAATATCATTTGCTCAGCTTGCAAATGCTTGCCACGTAGAGCGAGTGGACATTTTGGCTCATGGCTTTTATGTTGGCCATGCACACCTCTTGCTTTATGCAAAGGACCTGCTAGAGATGATCCCTTTCCAGGTCAACTCTATTAATTATTTATCTTTACTTAGCTCTTGCAAAACTTTCAGAGATATCACTGTTGGAAGGCGATGCCTTAAAAAGGGGTGTCACTATTGAGCCCATGAATAGTGTTGCATATGTTCTCATGTCTAGAATTTATGACCTTGTTGGGTTGTATGAAGATGCAATTGGATTAGAGATTTTACGGTGTTCATGGGAGGCATGAAAACTTTCGACTACAGGAGGAAGGGACATAGTCCGTTTTTGGGTTTAGGACAAATCTTTTTTCCGTTTTAATTGTCAGAGAAAATCTGGGGGCTAGCCGCTTCTTCATTTTTTTGTGCAAGAAGTAGGGGGGGGGTCTACAATCTGTCCGTTGTTTTTTTTGTCGCTTGTGTGCAGGAATGAAAGGTGGAAAACCCTTCTTATGGACGTGTGGAGTCAGGAGTCTAGGGGAATGGCAGTGAAGCGGCGACCCTCTGTCAGAGGTATGAAGAAACCGAAAGGTATAACAGCTTTTGGTTATTAATTTTGGGGGAAGGCCCTTAAAAATGCACATACAGGAGGGGTTTTTTTTGGGGGCTGTTGCTTCGCATCTTATCTATTCCTGCGTTGGCCGGCTGCACACACCATAAGAGGAAGGAGAGGAACCATCTGGCAAAAAAGGGGCAGTAGGTAGGATTCATCGGGTAGCTGTTGTTTCTTGCGTTCGCTCAATGGTCAGTCGAGAGGAGTCTTCTTCCGTATGCAAAAGGGGGGGGCTATGTCTTTTGTCGTGTTCAGGCGGGTGTGCAAGAGAGCTTTGTTCCTCAGAGCATATAGTGTTCGAGGGCACTTGAGGAGGGCTTGAACGGGCTAAGCTAGAACTCGATTCTATTAAAAGTGTTAAGTGTAAGTGGATGCTTGTCAAGGAGCTAACTGCATTCATGCGCCTGCAAGGCAGGTTGTCAAGTTTTTTGGGAAGATGCCAATACTTAGGTGAGGGAGAAGAATGATAGAGAGAGTTCTGCATTTAGGAGTAATGGTTCGGGCCCTGTGTATGCATAAGGAGTGCCTTAAAATGAGATACTATGACGTGTAGTGGTATGACGAATGAGTTGTATGAGTTGGGAAAGAATGGACTTTTCCCTGACGTTGGATCCTTGAAGATGCCATACTCCCATGCATTAGGTAAGATCCAAATGTTTACAGTACAAAGCATGCTCTCATTCAAGTTTGCGTCAGATAAACCTATAGCCAAATTCATCCATCGAAATTCTTGTTGTACTTGATGCCCAAGTGCATATGACTTGAACGAGTTCAATTTTAGTTCTTTTGATGGTTAATAAACTCTGAATCTAGAGTGTTTTCGAGTCGCTGCATGTAACAACAACAAATTGGGGCATTGTAGTCTTGCGTTTTGATCTATTGTATGATTGGGGAATAATCCATTATAGTTGTGTTGTTAAATGCCCTCTGCTCATAAGGTAATATATCTTTGCATTCCTTTTGATGCTGGAGTCTGCAGTAACTTCCACCAAATTTATTCATTAGAATTATTTTTTGCTGAACACTCCATTGCAAGAAAAGAACTCAACGATGTCACTTACCACATGAGTCTTCCCTGTTATTATTTTTAGCGATTCCCTCTATATCATGAGTCCCTTGAACTCACCGGAAAGAATTCTAGGCAAAGAAAAGTGGTTGGAAATAAAGTTGGCCCTCATATTCCGTATTGCATGAGAACCTTATAGGACATGTTCTGTTGGCCTAAGAAGAGGACTGGGTACACCATAAATTGGTTATTATTATAGCCCCTTGTGGTTGTCCCGCCCCGCCCCCCCCACAACATTGAGCCCAACTCCGAAAAAAGAGAGAAAAAAAATGTTTTCTATCCCCAAGGGCAAATTGAGGGTCGCGGTAGACTTTTGGGCTTTGGGAAATTAAACACATATGTTTAAAAATCAAGGGTCGGAGTTAATTAGACTGAGTAGCACATAATGGTTTGAAGGCAAGCGCCATGCATACTTAACCATTTTCTCCAATTCGGATGTTGCAACATATGCGCATTGAACTACATGTAAGCACTTCATGTTGAAGGTATAAACATTAAGTTTGAGGATACATTGTGCTCACTTGCTCGTGATCGCACCCTTTCTTCACCCACACTTCCTTATTCCACTTGCTCTATTCCTCTTCCTCTCTTTACTTCCCTCTTTCTTTTCCACTCACTTTTCCTTTACCTTGCTCACTTCCTATGTGAGTAGTCCTCCACAGTTCCATTGTATCATCTATGTAATATTTATACACGTTATGATTCCTACATCTTGATTACTCATCCTCTGTGTGCTACTATAGTACCTTGAGATACACTATGAGATTTTCTGATCTGTTTCTCCGTGTGTGAGTATTCAAACTCCAAATTTCAGTTGGATCACTTAGATATAAGTGTTGTGTGTCTATGTATGAATTTTCAATGTAATTGGATAAAAAAATATTAAGTTATGTACATTTAAAGTTGACTATGTCTACACTTCATCTTGTTTCTAAAAAGTTAGGCTGAGCCTCAAGACTTGATAAACTCATTGATCTCTATATGTAAATTCATCAAATAATTTTCTTTAGTTAGTGATACAATTCAATTAGATGTGTGCACAAGCTCTCTAGTCAATTCGTACTAGGTTGTGAGCTCTGAGCATTTTTTATGTGACCTTCACTTGCAAAAATAGAACGTTTCTTCATACCTTGAGAAGTGCAAGTCATCGGTTTTGATGCAATCATTTGACAGTGATACTCCAAAGGACTTGGTGACTCTTTATGCATATTTGGAAAGCTAAGGAAGTACTTAGGCATCCCTAAAGTCATATTGGCTATTCTAGAGCAAGTTTCTTGCAAGACCAACTCATCTCTACATATAACCCATCAAATCTTTGTAGTGGTAATAGAGCAACTAAGCATCATGGGTGATGGATTCCCCTCATCTATTGAGAAATTAGATCAAGGTAATTACTCAGCATGGTCATTCAGTATGGATTCTTATCTACAAGGAAGGAATCTTTATTGTAAAATATCTAGAGATGAGATGATGCCAATACTAAGAAGCAATGGTCAACCAACACAAGAGGAGCACAAAAGTGAAATGCATCGTGCTCAAAGGATGCTTTGGCAAGGTTATATATTCTCAATTATATCTTTGATTTTTTACTGCTCGTGTTTGTCAGTAAGGGCAAGGATCCAATGAACAAAGACAAGGAGAAAGAGAAGAGAAACCAAGAACAAGCAGACAAGGGAACCAATGATGATCCAAAAATTAGGCCAAATGTTTTCTTTTTTAATTGAAGCAACCATCCAACAGTGATTTTCATCACTCCACCACCTTGTAAATCCATTATTATCCATTTTGTTCAAGCCAAGGAGTCCTTGAGCTTGAGGAGTATTAGAAGTATCTATGTACCAATTTTCATGATTTTTAGAATCGCTTTGGGCCCTAAAATAAGCCCTTGAACCTAATTTTTTACTAGGTCGGACACTAGGTCTGGATAGGACCAAAGCTACTGAAAAACTATAAAAAGAGCTAGAAAGCTCATTTTTTAGGTTAGCTAGTTGGAGAGTGAACATAGTAATGAGCATACTTTCTTGGAGCTTTCTAATAGAGTATTCCATAGTTCCACTCTTTCTCTTACCTTGTGTGCACATATGTGTGTGTATGTGTGTGCATGCTTATGTGCTTCTTACTCACTCACTTGTGCACTCCAGTTCCTCATGGTCATCATACCACCCTCATGTATCTGTAGATTGACAATTATGAGGTGGATCTCCTCATGTTGGTGCTTTCAATTGTGCTAGAGTGACAGTAAATTTGTCACCGTTGCTAGGGAGCGAGCTTTAAGGAGGAGCGTGTGATGAAAAGATGTAGAGAAAAGATGTTGAAATGGTAACTAATTATATAATTTCTTTAATTTTGTTTACCTTTCATTGCTTTCCTACTCCATCACCATTTTCATTCCTTTCCTTCTTTCATCTCTTTCTTAAAAAAGAAATGTTGATATATTTAGGTAGTGATGTGTGTGAACACACTAGGACCGCCGGAGCACTTTTTTCCCTCTTTAGGAGGTTTTTTTCCCCCGGCTTGTATATACGCCTATTGCCCTAATGGGCTACTTATCTTTGTACATTCCTTTGTGCTCCAAGCTTCTTCTTCTTCCTTGTGATGTTCGCGTGCTTCCGGAGACAACTATCTCCAACAATTGGTATCAGAGCAGGTCGTCACTTCATCTAGGGTGCCGTCGACACTCCTCCATTTGCAGTCTCAAAATCGCACGAATTTTGGTGAGCATACTTAGCGTGTTTCCGAGATCAAAACATCTTCGCTCTGTGGTGCCGAAATCGCGATCTGAGCTCGTTTCGGCCTCCGAACACACTATCGTAATGCTTGTGCAAGCTATTTTGTCTTTTTGTGGCAAAGGTATATACCAGTTTCTGTTCGCTAGTTTAAGCGTCTCAAAGTGTGCTACAGGTCTAACAGAACTTGTCTGTTCAACTTTTTGAGATACAGTCAATTTTCTGCATCAAGGTATTTTAGTCACTGGCCATGGCTGAAAGCAGTGATGTATTCCGTATATTGGCTGTTGAGGATAAGTTGGATGGTACCAACTACCCATTATGGGCTTATATGATGCGACATGTATTGGTTGCAAAAGGACTGTGGAACATTGTGCAGGGTGTTGAAAGACGTCCTGTTACACCTGCAACTACAGGTACTGCAAATACAGGTGTTGGAGCTGATGAAGATGGTGTCAAAGATGATATTCCGCAGATTCCTGTTCGTGCTACTGTTTTTGTTGCACCTACTGCAGAGCAAATTCGTTGGGATGGCAGAGATGCCTAGGCACATGCATTGATAGCTTTCTCTGTCAAACGTGCCATTATTCCTCATATTCGCTCTTGCAGAACAGCTAGGGATGCTTGGGATACACTAACCACATTGTACCAAGCTAGGAATGAGGCTCGTGTTGCTTACCTTTGAAAACAGTTGGAGAGTGAGCACATAAATGAAGGTGATTCTATGGACAATTTCCTAACGAAGATCAAAGATTTGAAGGAACAGTTGATTTTTGCTGATGAGGTTATACCAGATAGCTCACTTGTGCAGACCGTTCTGAATGGTCTTCCTGATTCATAACAGAGTTTTGCTTCTACTCTTCGGTTGATGATGAAAGGCAATCCGAATGCCTTATCATTTGAGGAGTTAGTCTCTATTCTGTTGCACGAAGATCAGTCCAGGCAGAACAGGTCCATTATGCGTGTTGCAGATCAAGCTTTCCTGGCTAGTCAGAAGGGCAAAGAAAAATGGAGCTCTTCTACTAGTAAGCAGAAATCTGCAAATGCTGCACATTTGAAGAACCAGGATAAAGATGAGAAGAAATCAAAAAAGCAGAAATTGTTTTGCAAGTACTGTAAAGGGAATGATCATATCATAAAGAACTGTCCAAAACTGGCTGCAAAAGAGGCAAAGAAGAAAGAGGCTGGAATGGTTGTTGCAGAGGCCTCTACACCAAAAACAAAGTCTGCAAATCTTGTGCAGGAAGAAGAATGGGCGTTTACTACTGTTTGCAGTTTTGACCCATCTTCTCATGAGCAGTGCATGTCTGCAGTGGACTCAGATGTTTGGTACTTTGATAGTGGGGCGACCAAACATATTACCTCGCAGCGTAGTTTCTTCTCTTCATTGGAGCCTACCCCTACAGGGAATACTGTCACATGCGCCAACAACTCCTCTTATCTTGTTATGGGAGTTGGTAAGATCATTTTGACTACTGCTAATGGTAGTTCTTTCACCTTGTCAGATGCTTTATTTGTGCCAGGGATCAAGAAGAATCTGTTATCAGTTTCTGCATTAGCCAAGATTGGCTTGGTTGTGAAATTTGTTGATGACAGATATACAGTTCATGATCTGTCAAATGGCGACGTTATTATTGCTTCTGGCATTTTATGTAGTGGGTTGTATAAGCTCATAGACTATGAAAGATCTGTGAATGATTCGGCATGTGCAGTTCATGATTCTCAGGCTATCTCAGATGCAAAGCTTTGGCATGCACGCTTTGATCATCTGAAGTTTGCTAGTTTGCTACGCCTGTAGAAATCTGATATGGTGTCTTCTTTGCCCAAGCTTGAGGCACCTGGAAAACCTGTATGTGAAGGCTATATTTTGGGCAAAATGCAGCGTTCCTCCTTTCCAAAAGATGGTTCAGTTCGGGCTAAGCAGAAATTGTAGCTTGTACATAGTGATGTCTGTGGTCCTATACAGACACCTTCTTTTGGAAACTATCTTTACTTCATGACTTTCATTGATGATTTTTCCAGGCATGCATGGGTATATCCATTGGAGGCAAAGTCCGAAGTGTTTTTGTGCTTCAAACAGTTTTTGGTTTTGGCTGAAAATCTGTCAGCATGTAAAATGGGCACCCTCCGTTCTGATCGAGGGGGGGAATATATGTCTTCTGATTTTAATGCATTTCTGGCTGAACGTGGGATAAAACACCAGTGTACAGTGCCGTATACACCTCAAGAGAATGGAGTTGCTGAACGGAAGAACAGGTCACTCATGGAGATGGCGAGGTGTATGGTCAAGAGTCAGGCTTTACCACATAGTTTATGGCTTGAGGCTGTCATGTGTGCAGCATATGTACTTAACAGGTGCCCACTAAATCACTACAGTCTATCACTCCATATGAGGCTTGGCATGATCGCAAGCCATCTGTTGCTCATCTGCGGGTTTTTGGTTGTTTGGCATATGCACTAGTGCATGAACAACATCGCAGAAAATTGGATGATAAGGCAGTAAAATGTATTTTTGTTGGGTACAGTTCTGAAAGTAAAGGCTATCATCTGTATCATCCATGCACCTACATGTCCTATGACTACTGTTCGGAGCATTTGTGCACTTGCAACCCATCATGGTTGGAATGTACATCAGTTGAACATTAAAACAGCATTTCTGAATGGTGACTTGCATGAAGAAGTGTATGTTTTTCAGCCCCGTGGCTTTGTGCAGAAAGGGCATGAAAACCAGGTGTGCAGGTTAAAAAAGGTGTTATATGGTTTAAAGCAAGCACCACGTGCTTGGTATGAGAAGATACATGCCTATCTGATTGCACATGGTTTTGAGAACAGTCCAACTGAAAGCACCTTATATGTTAAGCGTGCTAATGATGTGCTTCTGATCATTGTTGTCTATGTTGACGACATGTTGCTCACTGGTCCTATTGAGAAGCATATTGCTGATTTTAAGGCTGATTTGCATGCCTCATTTGAGATGTCTGATTTGGGGCATTTGCATCACTATTTGGGCATTCAGTTTATGCAAGTTGATGGTGGAATGGCTTTGTGTCAAACGAAATATATTGACACATTATTGCAGCGTTTTGGCCTTGAAGATTGTAAGCCTATTGCCACTCCTATGGAGACAGGTTTACGATTGAGTCTTCATGATGCTGGAGATGCATTTGATGCCGTTCTCTATCAGCAGGCTGTTGGATGCTTGATTTACTTATGCATTACTCGGCCAGATATTCAATTTGCTGTCTCGCAGATGAGCAGGTTTATGCATTGCCCAGGAGTCATGCATTGGAAGGCGGTTAAGCGCATCTTTCGCTACTTGAGTGGTACTCGGCTTCTTGGGTTGTTTTATCCCAAGGGGGGATCACTACCGCCAGATTTGCATGCTTTTTCTCACTCAGATTGGGCTAGTTGCTATGACACTCGTGTGTCCACCAGTGGTTTTTGCTTCATGCTTGGTAGCTCATGTATATCTTGGTTGAGCAAGAAGCAGCCTACTGTGGCCACTTCGAGTTGTGAGGCTGAGTATAGGGCAGCTTTCACAGCGACTGTTGAGTGTGTGTGGCTCAGACGCCTTATGGCTGATTTGGGTGTTGGCCAGTCTTCTGCCACCACCATCTTCACTGACAGTCAGAGCGCATTGGCAGTTGCGAGGAACCCTGTGTTCCATGCTCGCACTAAGCACATTTAGGTGCATTATCACTATGTCAGGGAGAGGTTCTTTGCTGGGGAGATCAGCTTGGCATATGTGCCCACGCAGGAGAACATTGCAGACCTTTTCACGAAGGCTCTGCCTAGGGAGAAGTTTGAAGCTTTCCGCAAACCTTTGGGCTTACTTCCTTTTGTGGAGTGATTTCCACATAGCTTGGCACTTCCTTATACATGAGTGCCAGCTACTTGTTCACCGCATCACTCCTAGGGGGGATTTGTTGATATATTTAGGTAGTGATGTGTGTGAACACCCTAGGACCACTAGGGCACTTTTTTCCCTCTTTAGGAGGTTTTTTTCCCCCGGCTTGTATATACGCCTATTGCCCTAATGGGCTACTTATCTTTGTACATTCTCTAGTAATACATTCACTATTGTGTGTTTGTGCTCCAAGCTTCTTCTTCTTCCTTGTGTTGTTCGCGTGCTTCCGCAGACAACTATCTCCAACAAGATAGAGACATCGACCTCAATCTTTTGTGACATACAAAAAAGGGTAGTTTTCCTTGATTTGCATGCTAGGCATGAAAGAGCGCACCACTAGAGCATCCCAAATCACTAGAAACATCATGCAAATTTGCATTTTTTGGTCTATCATGACATACCAAATTTGTGTTAGAAGGTAGATGATAGACGACCAACATTGTGTATCGCCATCGACACCAATCTATCACAATAGAGAGAATTTATGATAGACACATGTCTATTGCGATAGACACATCTATTGCAACAAACACCCATCTATTATGATAGACACTCGTCTAACATGATAGATGACCCCCCTGACCGAGACCATCTATCACGATATATGTCATCTATCATGACACACAATAACAATAGACACCCTCTATCATGACAGAAACCTATCTATAATGATAGAAAAGTCCCATGATAGACACTGTCTATCACAATAGATCCCATCTATCATGATAGACACCATCTATCGTGATAGAGAGAATCCCATGATAAACAACAGATAGCATCTATCATGATAGATAACCATCTATCATGATAGACACATCTATCGCGATAGGAAGCCACCCATGATAGAGATCATCTATCATGACAGACACCCATCTATAGCAACAGATAAGTCTATCACAACAGACACCTTCTATCGGGATAGAAAAAGAAACTCAGCAAATTTAGGGTTTATCAAATTTTGGTCAAAATAGTGGTGGCAGAAGACTGACCAACACCCAAATCAGCCATAAGGCGTATGAGCCACACACACTCAAGAGTCCCTATGAAAGCTACCCTATACTCAGCCTCACAACTCGAAGTGGACACAGTAGGTTGCTTGTTGCTCAACCAATTAGATATACATGAGCTACCAAGCATGAAGCAAAAGCCAGTGGTGGACAGAGGAGTGTCATAGCAACTAGCCCAATCACTATCAAAAAAAGCATGCAAATCTGGCGGTAGTGACCCCCCCTTGGGATATAACAATCCAAGTAACTGAGTGCCACTCAAGTAGCAAAAGATGCGCTTAACCGCCTGCCAATGCTTGACACCTAGGCAATGCATAAACCTTCTCATATGTGAGACAACAAACTGAATATCTAGACGCATAACGCATAAGTAAATTAAGCATCCAACAACCTACTGATAGAGAACAACATCAAATGCATCTCAAGCATCATGAAAACTCAATCCTAAACTTGTCTCCATAGGAGTGGGAATAAACTTACATTCTTCAAGTCCAAAATGTTGCAATAATGTTTCAATATATTTTGTTTGACACAAAGCCATTCCACCATCAACTTCCATAAATTGAATGCCCAAATAGTGATGCAAATGCCCCAAATCAGACATCTCAAATGAGGCATGCAAATCAGCCTTAAAATCAGCAATATGCGTGTCATGAGGACCAGTGAGCAGCATGTCATCAACATACTCCACAATGATCAAAAGCACATCATTAGCATGCTTAACATATAAGGTGTTTTCAGTTGGAGTTTTTTCAAAACCATGTGCAATGAGATAGGCATGTATCTTTTTATACCAAGCACGTGGTGCTTGCTTTAAACCATATAATGCCTTCTTTAACCTGCACACTTGGTTTTCATGCCCTTTTTGCACAAAGCCATGGGGCCAAAAAACATACACTTCTTCATGCAAGTCACCATTCAAAAATGCTATTTTAATGTCCAACTGATGTAAATTCCAACCATGATGAGCTGTAAATGCACAGATGCTACGAACAGTAGTCATTCGGCCAGTAGGAGCAAAGGTCTCATCAAAATCAACACCTCTTTCCTGCACATAACCCTTTGCAACAAGCCTAGCTTTATACCTGTCAACTATTCCATCAATTTTTACACTTCAACTTGTATACCCACTTAGTGCCAATGGCCTTCTTGCTCGGAGGCAAGTCACATAAAGACCAGGTACCATTTTTCATGATAGCATCATATTCAGATTGCATTGCAGCCATCCAATGTTCAGAATTTTGTGCTTCATTAAATGAAACAGGTTCCGTCTCATCACAACGACTAGAGGCAGCCATAGCATAGCAATTTGATGCAAAAGAGGCACTATGAGAGCATGACCAAGTATGATATGACAGAGGTGCATCTAAGTTGCTCTCAGGCAAGGTCTGCACAAGCCATTTTGGCATAGTTTTTGCCATTTTGCCTTTCATATGGAGACTAATAGTAACACAAACATAATACTTAGGTTTGGCTTATGACATGAGCACCATCCCTTTATTGAAGATCTTCTAAGCATAGCAATTTTGCATTAAATACCTCCTTGCCTATTGTAAGAAAAATTTTGAGTATATGTTTACCATATGTTTTTGGGAATACCAATTTGAGGTGTTTATTATCATGCCCGACAAATCTACTACATCTATTCATCTATGAAATGATAAAGTATTTAGAGCACCATCACATGCGGCAACCAAATATTCTGCAGTGGCAAACTTGTGCAAATTGGAAGACAACCTTGCACGTGGAGTATGCATAACAAGAAAAATCTTTGCAACTGACATTTTGCAAAATTATGTATACCACTCTCAACCTATAGAGTCTTTCAGGGACAACAGATGCAAGAGGTAGGGGAGTGTTAATAGTCATCAAACATGTCAAACCAGAAGAGCAACAAGTAGTAGAGGTGGAGGACATATCTAGATCAGCGATAGGAGAAGAGGAAGTTTGTAAGGGGATCCTCATACCTCAACTTTGAGAACATCATACATCTTTCAACACAAACAATGATTTTCATCACTAACATTTTGTAAAACATTCCACATATTTATATATTTATACATTTTGTGCAAGTCGAGTCTTTGAGTTTGAAAAGTGTTAGAAATGTCAATAGACAAGAATGCCAAAGAAAAGAGTTCGAAGGAGCAAGGAGATGAAACCATCATGCAGATAAGGCAAATAATAGGGCTAATCGATTTTTCATAAATTATTTTCAACCAAGAGTGATTTTCATCACTACACCAACATTGTAAATACCATTTTTGATAGCTTTACCTCCATTTTGTTCAAGCCGAGGAGTCCACAAGCTTGATGAGTACTAGAAGTAGCCACATATCAATTTTCATAATTAAGACTCCATTTGAGCCCTCAAATAATCCCTCAAACCTATTTTTTAACTAGGCTGGACACTAGGCTTGGATAGGGCCAAAGCTAGTGAAAAACTATAAAAAGAGCTCGAGAGCTAATTTTTGAGGTTGGCTTGGTAGAGATTGAATCTTTTGTAATAGATTTCTTATGTAAATGAAAGAACTCCATTATTCCTCTCTTTGTTCTTGCCTTTTTGCACATGTGTATGTGTGTGCATGCTAATGTGCTTCTCACTCATGCACTTGTGCCTTCACTTGCTTATGCTCACATATCCATGGATTGACATTTATGAGGTGGATCTCCTCACATTGGTACTCACCATTGTGCTAGAGTGACATCAAACTTAGTGTAGTTGTTGAGGAGAGAGCTTAGAGGATGAGCATGTGATGGTAAGACGTAGAGTTGGGACGTTGGAGTCATTGGTAATTTCTTTACTTTTCATTTTTTTCTCTTACTTCCTTCATCACAATCATCAGATAGGTCTATCACAATAGATAGCATCTATCACAATAGATAGCATCTATCACAACAGGCAACATCTATCACGATAGCCAACGTCTATCATGACACACAACATCTATCATGATAGAGAGACAATTTCAACAAAAACTACGATGTTAATTTTTTTGAAAATTGGGGCTAATTTTGGCATTTCTTTGAAGCTCTTTTATTTACACAATTACGAAGGCCTTAAACAAATACACAAATATCTTGAGAGTTTCTTTTTGTCTCATTGACCCCCATGAGCTTGATTTGACATAAAGTTTTCATACAAAAGCGAATTTTCTAGAGTGCATTGGAAAGATTGTTTTGAAGTTGAAGAATAGAGTAACTTGAAGTTGATGTTCAGGTGGGCTAAGGTAATCATGGGAGATCTAGAGGATTTTTCATCAATGCAAAGGGGGGAAAAGGGTGTTTAAACAATGCTTGCATCAAAATTGTACGTCAATCAAAGTTAAATATTGAGCTAAACTTGGAACTTTTATAGGTCTATTAAGAGCCCTTGAAGTGGCCAAAGCAAAGTGACAGTGTGTGCAAGCTTGGGAACATGTGTCTTGAGCTTTCAAGTGCAATCGAGGGAGAAGCAAATTGAGGTTGAAGAATTCTCAACCCCCTCATTCAATTCTTAGCTTAGGCTAAGTACGGCTAGTGGTATTGATTTATTAGGGCCATGTTAGGCATGATACAAGTACAAGAACTGTAATTACTCAAGTGCAAACATAAATAGTATAGTTGAGTGACAAACTCTTAAGTAAAAGGATATAAATTGAGCAATCAAACTTCAAGTGCGATAAAAATCAACTAATCCTAACAACATTGTATTGGACAAGACCTTCAACACAAGAGGAAAGTAAAAAAGAACAAGTGACTAATACGAAAGAACTTTGCAATGAGGTTGTACTTGGGAAAATTGGGATAACAGTCAAAGCTTATGAACCTTGGATCAGCAAGACATCTAGGATAGGAACGACAAAGCATCAGATCTTTTGAACCTAGTGTCAATCATACAACTAGGTCATGGGCCCAACAATTGAGTGATTACCCATATGTTCTAAGTTAAAAAATGAGTGACTCACAAATGCCCTATAAAATAGAGAGACTAGTAGGTAGCTCAAGAGTGGCATACCTAGAAAAACCAAAAGGTCCATAGAAGACTCAATTGGAATATATCAAGGTCAATCGATTAGGTGTTTGCATCTATGATGACGGTCTGAGAAGATCTGTTGTCCAAATTAGAAATCAAGATCAACCTATTGGAGTAGAACACCTAGTTGTCAAATTTGAAGACGGTTCATACATTGATAAAGAAGGAACCATGTATGTAGTCACCAACTAGCCAAATAGGATATACGAATTTGGCAATGTAATCCCAGAGACTGAAGTAGGTGACATAGAGCAAGGGAATTCGGGAGGAGAGCCAAGAACCCCTAGAGGAAAATTGGTCTTAACCAGAATACTCATAGGAGAATGGATGCACCGGGATAAAAAAAAGTTTAGAATTGTTATGCTCGAGGCAAAGTGGTCTACTTACACAACACATCGGAGAGAGTGTTCGTGGTAATGGAACTTGGTAGGCATGACTACACTTGGAAGGGTGAATTTGTTTTTCCCCAACCAAGATCCAATGTCTCTTAAACAGTACTCCAAACCATAGCCTTTTAGATGATATTTGGACGGAATGCAATATTGCCACTAGATTTCTTGATCCCCATGTTAAGAGTAATGGACTGCCCATGAGCTCTCATCTAGAATCTTTGATCTTGAATGATTAGGTGAAACAAAACTAAGAGCATATGAAAGAATATACATAACCAAGAAAAGACAAAAGGCATACTTTGATGCACATGTGAAGGATAAGGGCTTGAAAGTGAGAGATTTAGTATTAGTGTACACTTTGAAGAAACATGCAAGAAAGTTGGAGAAGCATGGCTATGGACCCATAATGATTAATAGAATATCAACAAGTGGAGCTGTCCAATTAGCCACTCTAGAAGGTGACATCCTACCTAGTTAGATTAGTGGATGTAGAATCAAATTATATCAAGAACCCCTCACAAAGGAAATGGTAAATCGAGTCAACATTGCAAAGAAACGTAAGGAAGAGGAAAGACAAGTTTGAGAGGAAGCACAGATTGAAGCCTTAGAATGCATTTGATAAATGAAATTGAGGAGATAGGGTAGAGATCAACATATGTCAAATACTCATGATGCTCCAAGATACCACATGTTCATGTGTCAAGCATCAAGTGTAATTTCCCCATGGATTATTGATCGATTTCCATTTGTGACCCTAGAAATAGGACAAGGAAAGAGTGCAAGGACTGAAAGAGCCTTGATTGACTCAAGTGCAGCCACCAGTGGAGTTAGAATTTCTTACTGCTAAGAATTGCAATTAAGTATCGATCCTATAAAAGCATATCCCATAGGATTGGGAGGTGTGGAAACCCCTTGCATGGGTGAGGTGGAGTTTCCCATCTACATTCAAGATGTTTTAATGACACTCAAAGTGCTACTGTGTCAAGACAAGGATCTCACTGAACGTCTTGTCTTGGGTCAAGATTGGATCTATGACCATGCATTCAACCTGAACCTAAGAGGTGGACTTCTTCAAGTCTAGGTAAATCCAAACTGCACCATAGTCAAGTTAGAAAATCAACCACTCATGGAACTAGCAAAGGCACCCACATTTGGTCCTTCTAGGAGCACAAATGAAGATAACGATGCTATTCTTGTCCAAAGCGCTATGGTGCAAAACAAGGCCACTCATGAAGGTGTCCTAGAAGAAAAATTGAACTCCCTTCTTTTCCAAAGATGGTATCAGAAAAACAAGCAAGGAAACCCAGGAAGTAGATAAAATACATAACCAAGCCGCATGCTCAAGAACAGAAGAAAAATAGAGTACCTCATGGAGTGAAGCATCTCAAATCACACTAGGATTATCTAGAAATGGGTAGCCAAAAACTCCCAAATCCAAGAAGACCTAGTTTGTTAGCCTCTATGAGTCATCACTACCATAAGTTGTAGTCCCATGCTAAAATTTTGGAGAATTAAACCTTGTAATAAACCCCTTGTCCCAACTTTGTAACTTCATTCGCACAAGAGTAGATGCATTCTCACTACAGGGCACATCCAGAGTATGCATCTAGGGGAAATCACTAACCTACTAACCAACACTCAAAGATGCAAGGAACACCTCACTCATTAACTCCCTAACCATTATGGGTATGATATTGGTATTGTAAAGGAGACAAAGTATCACTATCTTTTCATTGTAATGCTAATATGATCTCTTTTTCTAGAAGATTTAGAGAAAAACACTACTACTAGCATCATGGCTGATATAGCAGGCACTAGTGCACAAACAGGGAGAAATCAACTAGCAGTAGACATGGAAAGCTTGCTGTAACATGGGAAATAGTGTGAACTACCTCTTAGATATATAGAGTAGGATACTCATGAGTGCCAAGTGGCACTCATGTGAATGGCCATGTTTATTTACCCTTTTGTGGGTAATTAGAGAGATAGAGAGAGAATCTATTTTTGAAGTTCACACGACTCGGGGATTAAGTTTATTGATGTTCTCCATGTTCTCTTCCAGAGAGTTAGCCGACTTCACTATCTTCGAGGACTGTGGTATGTACACCAAATAGAAGGGCTTCATCGAGACCAACATGATCTAGGAGGAGCTACCCAATATTGATATCAGAGCCAGACGATGCGCAAACACACCGATGAACACCTGCAAGCAGAAGCAGACTCACAGAAGGAGCACACGTAGAGAAGGGCAGCCACGCCCCATTCTCTCCACCCTTCCTCTTGGTTGAGGAAAGAGGGATTTAGATCCTCATTTTATACCTCCGAATTGGCCATTGTGTTTCCATATGTGGGATAATTCGATCCAATCTCGTGCACACACGCTGTGGGAGAGAGGAGCCCATAACAATGGTGGTTGAATTTACTTATTTTTGAATTTTTTCTTCAATTTGAAGCAAGAATAAGAACTACTATGGAACATGAGGGAGGGGGAACATAATGGAGGGAAATGGCTACACATATGTATATTGGGATGTGGATATGGGGTATGGGTCATTGGAATAGCTAAAGAAGCTTCAATCTCTCATTTTTGGCCTTCCAAAGTCACCCCCTCATGAAGGATTATTCTCTCACTTCTTACCATTAACATACCCGCCTTCTCTAAACCATAGCTTGGTGACCTGGCACCGATGGAGAATTTTGGCCCAACCAAAACACCTCTACATCACTTCAACAAAAACTAGGGAGCCACTCCCGAGCTTAGTTTTTCATCATTTGGCATCCGAATCAACTTTTTTCTCTTGGAAAAACTTCATATTATTGAAGTACAGGTGATAGACTACCTAGTTTGGAAATGTGAGGATCAGAAAAAAATTAAAAGTGCTTTAGTTTGAATCAATTTTCTCATTTGATGCTATTGTTCTATGTTTTTGGCATCATCCTTGCTAGTTTTTGGGGACTAGAACCTCCTCGGGCCAACTATACATTTTGAATTTTCAGTTGGGCCTGGTGAGGATTGTAGACTAGCGCCTTCATGCTTCAAAGATTGCTTCGATTTTGATTTGGGAGCTTTATTTTGTATCAGGGAAGTGCTCTAGTATTATATTTCTCATCTTCTTGCATATTTAAGTTTACTTCCATTTGTTGGCAGTAGTCAAGGAACTGAACGAGTTGCAAGACAAGGAAGCCTACGAAGGGAGTCGGAATGAAGAGAAAGCACAGGTAGACACAGTAGTCAAAGAAGATCTGGCAAGTAGGCCATTTAAATTTTTCAGGCATCAAAGAGTTGGGCACACAAGAAGAAGGAGCAAGTAGGGAGCTTTCATATTTTTGTAGCTCCATTTTGTGCAAGCCAAGGAGTCCTTGAGCTTGAGAAGCTTTAGAAGTACCTACCTATCAGTTTTCACATTTTTTAGACTCCGTTTGAACCTCCAAATAGGGTAGAGAACCTAATTTTTAACTAGGCCGGACACTAGGTTTGGACAAGGCCAAAACCTAGTCAAAAACTATAAATAGAGCTAGAGAGCTCATTTTTGGGGGTTAGCTTGTAATTGATTTGAACTTGTAAGAGCTTTTTGAAAGTAATCTAAGAACTCCATTGCTTCTCACTCTTTGTCTTACCGTGTGTGCGCGTGTGTGTGTATGTGTGTGCATGTTAGTGTGCTTCTCACTCACGCACTTGTGCCTTCACTTGCTCGAGGTCATCATACCATCCTCACGTCTTCCCGGATTGACATTAAAGGAGGTGCTACTCATCATTGAGCTACACCAAATTTTGGCGCCATTGCCAGGGATCGAGCTTTGAGGACGAGCGTGTGATGGTAAGACGTAGAGTTGACGCGTTGGAGTCATAGGTATTTTCTTCACTTTTATCTATTTTCTTTTATTTTTCTCATCACCATCATCATCCTCACCATCTCCCACATCCATCTTCATCATCGCAAAAAATTTTAGTTTTTGGTCATATCACTCCACCCATACCATTTCCCTCATTTCACTTGTGAGGGAGAGCGAGAGAGCATTTGTGTGCTTGTGATTTTCTGTGTTTTTTAAAATTTTCTGCAGGAATCAGCATCCCCAGCAGCTGCACCAGCTCCAGCAGGTAAAAAATTTGACTTTGCAAGTCCCGAGGCGTTGACCTCTGTCAATCGCGACCGACAAAAAAATGGTCTTTTTGCTAAACAAAGTACATAATCATGATCTACATGTCTAGAGCTTCCCAAATGTGTGCTTGAAATTTTAAAATTCCTCAGATTTCTGTCAATAGCGATCGACAAACCACGACGGACACCTACCGACGGCTTTGTCAATCGCGACCAACACGTCAATCGCGACCGACAGAGTCAACGACCGACTGACCACGACCGACAGAACCTACGTTGTCGTCGAGATTTGCTCTCCTCTCTCACTTGTGAAGGCCTATAAAAAACATATTTGGCGAAGGTAGCCAGAATTCCCCGAGAAGTCCAGGATGCATCAAGGATGTCAAAGGAAGGTCACATACAAAGTTTCAAAGAAATCAAGAAAGTCCATGGTAGCGGTCAAAGCTGGTCAAAGCTGGTCAAAGCTGGTCAAAGTTGGGAAATTAGGGCAAAAATTTCATTGTCACCAAATTAGATGAAAATCCATATACTTGTAAAGATTGTCAAAGGCAGTCTATAGCCCAAATTTCAGCAGAAAATGGATTTTGTAGCATATTGATATGCTATGTTCATTTTGTAAAAATGTAATTTTTCTAGTTTGACCCTACAAATTCTTGTATAGAAAATTATGTTAGCCATATGGTTTGGCATGTATAAAGATCATATATGGCTACATATTTGTACAAATTTTCAAGGCTATCAGAGCTTCCTAGACACCTTAATGCCACCTTGCAAGCTTCCAAATGTAGTCAAACTTGTACAAGGGAGATTCAGATGGGATTTCTTCCTGCATATTCCTGAAGGAGATCTTTGGAAACATAGTCCTACAAAGTTTCATCTTCATCAAAGTCTTTTTGGAGGGTCAAAGAGCACAAAGTCCAGTTTTCAAGGTCATCGCAGTTTTCTAGAATAAGAAAATTGAAGGCTTGAAGGGCTGCCACATGTCAAAAGATGATTGAACCATGGTGTACGGTCAAGATGAGCTCCTATTCAAGGGTGGAGATGCACTAAAGCATAAAGGAAGGAGGATCCACGAATTTTTTCCATAAAAGAAGACTTTGTTGACAGTTAAAGATCAATAATGCAAAGTTTCTCCAAAAATAGTGGCTTATCTTATCCGAATTGATGTCAGCACTGATCCGACGGTCCAGATCATCCCCAGATCCAATGGTGGAGAATGAGGGCGCCTAGATTTCACTCCTTTACTCTAGATTTGATAGAAAGAACAATTCCAAGCCATTGATTTGATTAATCAAATGGTTGTAATCGAAAGTAGTGATCCTAGAGTTGAGAGTTGATTTCTCTAGATCCAAGGGCCCAAATTCATTCAAAAAACTATATAAACCCCCCTCCAAACTCCTAGAGCATGATGGTTAGGCATCCATAGGGCTCATGCTAGCTTACGGTTTCCTTGAGACGATCACCCTCGGTTGAGCGAGTGAGGATCCAAGGTGAGCTAGTATGAGTATAGAACCTAGTTTCAAATTTAAGTTAGAACTCCTATCTAGGATAGGCTCTTGAAACCAGCATCTCTATCTTGACTCACCCTCGGTGGAGTGTGTGAGTGAGTTAGAGCTGATTTTAATGAGTCTTAGACTTCTTTAGTTAGACGTTACGAGCCTAGACAGACATAGGGTCACTGGAGTGGAACTCACCTTCTTACGTGTGACATTCGGTTGAACTGTCATGGTTTGAGGGTCGGAACCACCTTTGATCAGTAGACTGCTTAGCATGACGTACCACGACGATATTTTACATGTAACTTAATTCAAATCCTTTTAATTCATGTCACTTGTCACTTGTCTCTTGTCTCCTCTCTCAGTCTCTTAAGTATTTTTACATGTCTTCTATTTCTTCTATGTGTGAGAAGGCTTCGCAGTATTGCGTTGAACCAGTGAGGATGTTTCTTTGAGCTTGTGAGTAAACTCTATCATCATAATTCACTTGCATGCATATAATCCATACATACCCATACATATTGATTAGTTTCTGAAAGTGTATAAGAAGCTCCAATATTGGACCATTCTTCCTTTCGAAACTGGTTTATGTGTAAGGGTTCCATCTATTCTCGTCATGCATACATATCATCCAAAGAAGACTATGCATATAGATTGGAGTTAGGAAGTGTTTAAGAAGCTCCTTCAATGGACCATTCTTCCTTCCAAATTTCATTCGTATGTATGGTTCTCTTTCATTCTTATCATTCATGTTCATAAATCTAACTTGCACTCCTACATTCCTATTCCCATAATCATTTCAACATCTCTCTCTTCTCCATACTCAACATTAATTTCACTTTCATGTCCTTAAAGCTTCCAACATTCATTAGCTTCATACACCCTGTGTGTGCCACGACCGGACCCGATCCACCCGGATTGCGATCACCTCCTTATTTGAACCCGACGTGAAACGCTTCGTGGCATTTGCTTCTGATCTTGTTGGGAGGTTGTGATCCATATCCTTTGTTTCATATTTTTCATCCTCATCATATCATCATTATCAGTCTTGAGTGTTGCACTGGATTTCTCACAATATCGTGCACATCTTCGTCGTGAAGTAAACGCATTTGTGAGAGATCTAGAGCATCGTGCATCACTTGCTTATTCACACAAGATGGAGGAAGGATTCAAATCCCTTATTGTTGAGAAACAAGGCCAAAGAATAGTCTCTTCTATGTTGAGAGAGAAGGGAAAATTCAATGGCATCAACATCACAAGCTACTTAGATTTGTTTGAAGAGCAAGCTATGATTTTTGGTCTTCCCGAAGATCTTTTGATATCATTCTTTGAACGAATTGTTGATAGCTCTATCATAAACCGTGTCACTCAATATGATAGTCTTCCTTGGAGTGATTTTAGAAAGGAGATGCTCAAAGAATTCTATCTTGAAGATTATAGCCAACATAATCGGGATGGATTCTTACGATGGGTCAATTCTCCAAAGCCTAGTAGCTCTATTACTCACTTACAAAATGAGTATATTAGACGCTATGAACAACTTCCTGATGAGGATAAGATAACTTTGGAACCTGATCTTGTGATCAATTTTCTTAAGCTTCTTCATCCTGAAACTCGTAGGCAAGTTGAACGGCGATTAGAAGAACCAGATAAGCGCTATGGTCTTACTGACAATTGGCAAAAAGTGCGTAAAGTAGTAGAGGCTGTAGCCCATAGACATCAAAGACAATCCATGCTTTATGAGCAAACTAGTCTTCCTCAAGCTAGCCTTCCACAAACTAAGGAGCAAGTTAGAGAACAATCCCATGCTATGCTTTTTGACTCTACTCCTATTCCTCAAATGATGGAGCCTACTCAAGGTTTTAAAGTAGAGCCAAATAAAAGTGTAGTTGAACAATCTCAAGTGGATATTCTCACTAAGCAAATGGAAAGTCTTATTGCTACACAATCCAATTTGGCCAAGACTATAGATGCTTTACAATCTAGTTACACCAAAACTTTCCAAAATCAAATGAACCCAATGACTTTTCAAGAGCCTAATCAACATGTTATAGCTACCAATCAAAATCCACAAATAGCTCCTACTCAAGCATATCAAGTTCCTCCAATGCATAATCCTTCAATGCAAAATCCTCATCCTCATGTGCAAAATCCTCAAATGTATCAAAACATGTATCCTCAAGCTTCTCAAATAGCTTTTCAAAATCCTCAAAATCAAAATTTTCAAAATCATCAACCGTATAATATGGAACCTCCTCTTGCACCTCAAGTACCACATGTTGCTCCCCAAGCTCCTCAAATACATCAATTGCATTTTCAAAATCCTAATTATCCTTTTCAAGCAATACCTTATCAACAAAATCCTCAATTTCAAAATTTCCCACCACAAGTTAATCAAAATCCTCAAAATCAAAATGGTTTTGTGCGTGGCCCTCGTAGGTGTCCTTGGTGTGATTCGTTAGAGCACTTTTTGAGAGATTGTGAATTATTGAAGGCTGCTAAGGAGCAACGACTAGTAATAGACATAGACAAGAAAATCTGTGACTATCGATCTAGGCTACCTTTGCAAGGAAATTATGGTAAGGGAGGAATGAAAAAACATTATGAAAATATAACCATAATGGACGTAGGAACTAGAGGAGTGAAACTAGAAGCTCTTGATGAACAACAAGTAGAATCAAGTAAACCCACAAAGGAAGGTGATTTTTCTATAGAGGCTTTAGTAAGAGCACGGGATGAGATTAGGAGAATAACGGCTTGGGAGTCACCAATAGAAGATCAATCTCTTATTTCTCACATATCCAATGTAGAAGAAAAACGAAAAAGAGATGAAGCTGAGCCTAGTGAAAGAAGAGTAACACGAAAACAAACCTCAGAGGGAATAGAAACAATCATAGAGCAGGGAGAAACATCACAATCCAAAGATAAACAACAAGAATCACAACCCAATGAACAAAAACAAGAGGAGAAACAAAAAGGGAAGAAGACAAAGCAAAGAAAAACAGAACCAAAGCCTTTAGATAAACAAGAACAATCAAAACAAACTGAAGACCAAACACGAGAACATGAACAAAAACAAGACCCTGAGCAAAAACAAAAGAAACCAAAGAGAAAACCTAAAGCCATCTTGATTTCAGAAATTGAGAGAAAAATAGATCCTATGGAGATTTTAGATGACATTTTGCTTAAGAGTCAAGTGACTATGTCTTTAGAACAAGTTTTCTCTATTGCAAAGCCTGTTTTTAAAGATAACTTTATCGGCCTAATTAAAAGGAAGAGGTTTCCACTTAATCTAGATACTGAGATGCAAGATTCTCTAGATCAAGATCAAGCTATGAATGAAGCATTAAACTTTGATGAATCTGATGAAGAGGACTTTGATGATGATGAAGTAAATGTTAATAAAAATTTCTTAGGACCTATTCAACCTGACCATGAAAATCATGAAAACAATCTTGAAAGTCACTTTAAAAGAACATTTTGGTCTAGAGGTACATCAGAGATGCATGTTAAAATAGGAAATGATAAGAACACTATCACTGTAAATGCATTAGTAGATTCTGGCTCTGAAATCAATGTGATTTCAAGAGAAGTCTATGATAAGTTTCGATGGCCCATAGATAAAGATTGTGGATGGCGTATGAGAACTGCAGATAATGGTGTAGGTACCCTGTATGGAGCTTGTGCTAGTGTGCCCATATCCATAGGAGGAATCACAGAAGAGTTTCACTTTTTTATTCAAGATAATTGCTCCTATGAAGTTCTCTTAGGTCAACCCTTTATTTGTGAGAATCGTATGGAAACTAAAGCCATGGATGATGGGTCTACCTATGCTAGATTTAAGTCTAAGGATGGAATGCAATCACTTCAAGTCATGACAGTAGGAGTGAACCATCCTAGGAATCGATTGTCAATTAGAAAGAAACCTATTGTTACTCATGGTCATGAGCATGCTTGTAGTGATTGTGCACCTCGATTCATGTTTGGAGCTACATATGATCAAAATTTCGGATAGAATCCATTGTTGAGCGGGACAACAGTGGATATTGGTTTGACATCTCGCATCCAACCAACATGTACAATAATTTGTCACTTTGTTTTCCACATTCTAGATTAGATTTTCTTCATAAGCGTCAATTGTCCAAGTCTTTTATCCAAAAAACCCAAAAAATTTATAAAAACAACAAAATCATGGAACATGATGAGAACATTGAGCATGTGATTGAAACATCTCATTGTTTCTCTACTCTTGAGGAGTTAGAGTTATGTCTTCAACAAAATTCTAATTCCCATATTATTCTTCTTTCTTCCCTTGATGAGTATGCTCTAATCCAAGAGTATGCTCTCAATGTTGACAAGTGCTCAAAATTTAACCAAACACATGATGCCTTACTTGAAACAAAATACAAAACTGTAGACAAAAAAATCAAACCCATAGCTCAACCGTTACCTCAAGGAAGTAATGAAAAAATTATTGATATGAAAAATGATCCAATTCTTCGGGATAAGAAAAACATAGGACATACATTCATGGATGAGACAATCAAACAGGTGAAAATTGGTAGAGATGATGACTTTCTTTTGCCAGCAGAGAGAGATAAATTTGAGAGAGTTATACGGAGCCATGGAAAAGCCTTTACTATGTATCCTCATGAGATTGGTTGTGTAGATCCTAAGCTAGTTGCACCCATGATAATCTTTACTATTCCACATATTCCATGGAATCTTCGTCCTATACCTGTTCCAAAGGCTCACTTACCTGAGCTAATGAAACTACTTAAGGAGAAGATAAACATGAGAATTTTAGAGCCATCTTTTGCACCTTACTCAAACAGATGGTTCACTGTGCCTAAAAAGAATGGGAAACTACGTTTTATTCAAGATCTCCAACCTGTCAATAAAGTCACCATAAGGAATGTAGGAACAGGACCCATTGTAGATGAGTTTGCTGAATCATTTTCAGGACATTCTATCTATTCAATGGGTGATCTATATTCTGGATATGACCAATTCCAATTAGCAATTGATAGTCGTGACATAACCACAATGAAAACTCCTTTAGGCTTAGTGTGAATGTGTACTTTACCTCAAGGAGCGACTAATTCTGTGGCTCATATGATGAGTGCTATGAATATGGTCTTACATGACTTTATCCCTCATATAACTATGCCATTCATTGATGATATTCCAATTAAAGGGAGTGAGGAACGTGTAAAGGACATTACTTTAGATTCATCTGGATGTCGTAAATTTGTTCTTGACCATATCTCTGATTGTGAAAGAATATTTCAACGATTTGAAGAGGTAGGTCTCACATTTTCCATAGAGAAAACTGTTTTTGGTGTCAACGAGGTGCTTATTGTTGGACATTTATGTGGCCATTATGGTCAAAAGCCATACCCACAAAAAGTTGATGCCATTAGCAAGATTTCTGAAACATGTAACAACGTGAGTGAGGTACGTAGATTTCTTGGTGCTTGTATCTTTTATGTTATTTGGATCCCACACTTTGCTCATGTTGCTGATTGTCTTTATGACTTGTTGAGGAAGAAACGAAAATTTATTTGGACTGACAAACACACTCAAGCTATGCGTAAATTGAAGAAATTATTGCTTGAAGCTCCCATCCTTAAGCGTGTAGACTATTCTGCTAACAAACCTATTATATTGACTGTTGATACTAGTCCTATTGGTATAGGTTGGGTCATAAGTCAAGACGATAGTGAAGGGAATAGATATGCAATTAGGTTTGGTGCCAAAATTCTACATGAAACACAACAAAAATATCCATAGATGAGAACTATGGGGTATGGTAACAGCTTTGAAAATAGACAAAGAATATTTCATTGGTGCAAATGTCAAAGTTGAGACTGATTGTTTGCCTCTCATTGGAATGATAACCAATTGTTCATCTCTTGATATAGCCATGCTTAGATGGATCTCATATATTAAGTTCATAAATCCTGAGTTAGTTCATATTTCAGGTAAGTCAAACTCAGTTGCTGATATGTTATCGAGAGCTAGATTTGATGATGATCTTGAAAGTGATCTAATAAAGAATGTGAATTTAGTTGACTATGTTCCACATATATATGAGTATGAGAAATTTCATGAGTCTGAGTACGAAGATGAATGGAGAGACATAGGAAAGTATCTCAGTACACTACAACCATTACCTAGCTGGACTACGAATAGATTCCGTAACATTAGGAAACGAGCTTATAACTTTTTCCTATGTAATGGTTATCTTTGGAGACATGCTAAGGGTAAGGTTAAGAATCCACAACGAGTCCTGGGAAAACGAAGTCTTCAATTGCAAGTAATGAAGGAAATGCATGAGACATTATGGGCCGGTCATAAAGGATTTTTTGGAACATATGAAAAAATTAGAAGTACCTATTATTGGCCTAGGATGTATGTTGACATTAGTAGCTATGTTTCTACATGTTCTACTTGTCAACTCATTCATCAGTCAAACATAGAGATCCGTTGCATCCTACTTATCCACCTTGTATTCACTACAAGTGGGTAGTAGATCTTGTAACTATGCCTAAAGGTATCGACAAAATGCGTTACATTGTACTTGCAAGAGAAGACTTAACTAATCATGTAGAGGGACGTGCACTACGATCTAAGACCACTTACAATGTTTGCAAATTCTTGCTTGAAGATGTCATAAGTCGCTTTGGGTACATAGAGAAAGTAGTTGCCGATCGTGGAGAGTTAAATGCGAGAGAAGCTAAAGAGTTCTTTGAGCGTCACGGTATTCGTTTGTCTCTCACTACTGCATATAACCCAGAGGCCAATGGTAAAATAGAGAGAGGGCATCCACCTATTGTGAAAGCCATATCTAAAGCATGTAATGGTGACATCAAACAATGGCCTAAATTCTTACCTTTTGCACTTTGGGCAGATAGAATGACATGCACACGTACTACTGGATATATGCCTGCTGAACTCATGTACTGTCAAAAACCATTGTTTCCAATTCAGTCTCATATTTCCTTGGTCTGAAAACATGTCTACTGATGATTTTTTGAGTTTGCGTATTAAACAGTTAGAACAAGGTAAATTAAGACTTGATGATGCTGTTGAAAAATTAAGAGAATCTAGAATGAAGAACAAGCATTATTTTGATAAAACTCATCGATTGCGTCCTAAGCCAATTGAAGTAGGAGATTGGGTGCTCATTTATGATAGTACATTTGACTCTCAATATGATGCACGCAAAAAGCTCACTCAACGGTGGTTTGGGCCATACATAGTATCAAAAGTCAACAACAATGGTACGTATGCTCTTTGTGAATTAAATGGTGTTGCACTAAAAACTTTGATTGCAGGTAAAAGGATAAAGTTATTCAAGAAGCGTGATAATGACGAGTACATTTTGGATGAGGACATTGAAGAAGATGACAACAATGAGGCCGATTCATAAACAGGAGTATCCATGTTATAATATATATATATATATATATATATATATATATATATATATATATATATATATATATATATATATATATATATATATATATATATATATATATATCATTAATTTTCAAGTTCATGTTGCTTTGTTTTTTTTCAAGTTCATTCTATTTTTTTCCATGCTTGTTTCATGCATGTTTTTTTTCAGTCTTTGCATTGCATTGCATATCCACATCACTTGAGTCAAAAAAGGCAAATGATGATTTCTCTACTTGTGTAAAATTGTATCTTAAGTAGTAACTTATCTACTAAGAAATTGGTTATAATCTAGGATTGTGGAAAGATAGGGCATGTAGATTTGGAGGTTTATTTTGGTGACATGGCTTTCATATATAAACATGCATATGTATCCTGTATCGAAAGCATAATTGTTGAAATCCTAGCTCCTACTATTGCATGTTTCTACATCCTTAGTCCATCTCACAGCACTTGTATCGGAGTTTAAACGACTGTTCTCCGTCATCAAAAATGGTTGTACCTTGTATCGGGGTTTAATTTTTCCTCGTCAAAAAAAAAAAAAAAAAAACTACATGTTACCAAGAAGTTTACACTTTCTTCCACCCCAAAAAAGTGATCGTAACCATAAAGTTGCCGAATCATCATCATCATCAAAAAAAAAAAAAAAAAAAAGAGGCAAGCCAAAGGAGGATAAAGAGGCATAGTAGAATAAATCACGGGCTATATAGGCAGATTTATGCATTAGTGGAGTTTAGTTAGATTTCCTTGCATGTTATTAGAGAAAGAGCATATTCATATTTATGTAGGAAAGGAGTTGATCTAAAATAAGCTAAAGATGAAAGATGTCTCTTGAAAATCCTAAATCTTTGTTTATAATCATATTTAAGGTAGATTGCTTTATGAAAAAGGTACAAAATTTTCTTCAAGATGAGAGGAACTGATGCTTAAAACGACTCAATACATCCACTTCCACTTCATATTGATGCTTGTTTTTTTTTCTTTCTTGTTGCCAATGTTGCTTGTTCATTTGCATATATGTTGCCTATTTGTTCATGCATATTCATGTTGCCTGTTTCAATTATTTCTTTCATGCAAATTTTGCTTCATATCACGTTACCTACTTATTCATGCATATAATCAATTTTCCTTCCATCTTTCTTATGTTGCCTATAAAAGAATTTGATGCCTGGAACATTTTGTTTTTCACAGATGCTAGAGTGGCGCTTCCGGAGGAATCGCAGGTTTAGTGGGGGCGAATGTCGTCGAGATTTGCTCTCCTCTCTCACTTGTGAAGGCCTACAAAAAACATATTTGGCGAAGGTAGCCAGAATTCCCCGAGAAGTCCAGGATGCATCAAGGATGTCAAAGGAAGGTCACATACAAAGTTTCAAAGAAATCAAGAAAGTCCATGGTAGCGGTCAAAGCTAGTCAAAGCTGGTCAAAGTTGGGAAATTAGGGCAAAAATTTCATTGTCACCAAATTAGATGAAAATCCATATACTTGTAAAGATTGTCAAAGGCAGTCTATAGCCCAAATTTCAGCACAAAATGGATTTTGTAGCACATTGATATGCTATGTTCATTTTGTAAAAATGTAATTTTTCTAGTTTGACCCTACAAATTCTTGTATAGAAAATTATGTTAGCCATATGGTTTGGCATGTATAAAGATCATATATGGCTACATATTTGTACAAATTTTCAAGGCTATCAGAGCTTCCTAGACACCTTAATGCCACCTTGCAAGCTTCCAAATGTAGTCAAACTTGTACAAGGGAGATTCAGATGGGAGTTCTTCCTGCATATTCCTGAAGGAGATCTTTGGAAACATAGTCCTACAAAGTTTCATCTTCATCAAAGTCTTTTTGGAGGGTCAAAGAGCACAAAGTCCAGTTTTCAAGGTCACCGTAGTTTTCTAGAATAAGAAAATTGAAGGCTTGAAGGGCTGCCACATGTCAAAAGATGATTGAACCATGGTGTACGGTCAAGATGAGCTCCTATTCAAGGGTGGAGATGCACTAAAGCATAAAGGAAGGAGGATCCACGAATTTTTTCCATAAAAGAAGACTTTGTTGACAGTTAAAGATCAATAATGCAAAGTTTCTCCAAAAATAGTGGCTTATCTTATCCGAATTGATGTCAGCACTGATCCGACGGTCCAGATCATCCCCAGATCCAATGGTGGAGAATGAGGGCGCCTAGATTTCACTCCTTTACTCTAGATTTGATAGAAAGAACAATTCCAAGCCATTGATTTGATTAATCAAATGGTTGTAATCGAAAGTAGTGATCCTAGAGTTGAGAGTTGATTTCTCTAGATCCAAGGGCCCAAATTCATTCAAAAAACTATATAAACCCCCCTCCAAACTCCTAGAGCATGATGGTTAGGCATCCATAGGGCTCATGCTAGCTTACGGTTTCCTTGAGACGATCACCCTCGGTTGAGCGAGTGAGGATCCAAGGTGAGCTAGTATGAGTATAGAACCTAGTTTCAAATTTAAGTTAGAACTCCTATCTAGGATAGGCTCTTGAAACCAGCATCTCTATCTTGACTCACCCTCGGTGGAGCGTGTGAGTGAGTTAGAGCTGATTTTAATGAGTCTTAGACTTCTTTAGTTAGATGTTACGAGCCTAGACAGACATAGGGTCACTGGAGTGGAACTCACCTTCTTACGTGTGACATTCGGTTGAACTGTCATGGTTTGAGGGTCGGAACCACCTTTGATCAGTAGACTGCTTAGCATGACGTACCACGACGATATTTTACATGTAACTTAATTCAAATCCTTTTAATTCATGTCACTTGTCACTTGGCTCTTGTCTCCTCTCTCAGTCTCTTAAGTATTTTTACATGTCTTCTATTTCTTCTATGTGTGAGAAGGCTCCGCAGTATTGCGTTGAACCAGTGAGGATGTTTCTTTGAGCTTGTGAGTAAACTCTATCATCATAATTCACTTGCATGCATATAATCCATACATACCCATACATATTGATTAGTTTCTGAAAGTGTATAAGAAGCTCCAATATTGGACCATTCTTCCTTTCGAAACTGGTTTATGTATAAGGGTTCCATCTATTCTCGTCATGCATACATATCATCCAAAGAAGACTATGCATATGGATTGGAGTTAGGAAGTGTTTAAGAAGCTCCTTCAATGGACCATTCTTCCTTCCAAATTTCATTCGTATGTATGGTTCTCTTTCATTCTTATCATTCATGTTCATAAATCTAACTTGCACTCCTACATTCCTATTCCCATAATCATTTCAACATCTCTCTCTTCTCCATACTCAACATTAATTTCACTTTCATATCCTTAAAGCTTCCAACATTCATTAGCTTCATACACCCTGTGTGTGCCACGACCGGACCCGATCCACCCGGATTGCGATCACCTCCACAACGCATGACACGTGTCAATCGCGATCGAGCCATCAATCGCGATCGACCAGTCAATCGCGACTGATAGCCCCCGACGGCTCTGTCAATCGCGACCGACACAGTCAACGATTGTTTGACCACGACAGACAGACCCTCACAAAGGACCTGTCAATCACGATCGACTCATCAATCGCGACTGACAGAGTCAACGACCCTTTGACCACGACCGACTGAAAATCCGGGCCATGTGTCAATCGCGATTGACCCATCAATCACGACGGACCTGTCAATCGCGACCGACACGTCGATCGCGATTGATCTATCAATCGCGACTGACAGAGCTTGCGAACACGATTGAAGGGCAAATTTGGCCAATTTTTTAGGGCAAAAAATAGTGGGCTATTCTTGGCAAATTGTGGGACAAATACTAGGGTTCATCATTGCATTGTGAGGCCATTACACAAAGTATTTCGAGAAGTCTTGTTCGCCTGCTAACCTGTTTAAAATCCTGATTTGGCCCCAAAACCCTGAGTGGACATAACTTCCTCATACGAAATCCGATTGCGGTGATTTTTGTTTCGTTGGAAAGCTCGTGGGGAGTACAACCGAAACTTCCACTGGTTATGGTAGAATTAATGTCAAGATTATTAGATAGGATAATTTGAAGTTGACCATATCTCGGGGTAGGAAAAAATTGAGGGTCCCTTGGGATTGTTTCCCATAAAGGCAAAAGGCAATTGGGTCTGTGAATTACATGCATGAAAATGATCTGTCTGTCAACTAAATTCAATTCTTGAGTTAATTGTGGACTTTTTCAGGTGATTTGAGAGCATCGAAGGGTACTCGAAGCAAGAGTAAGTGCGAGCTTGGGAACACTCTTCCTGGGCATACAAGGGCAACCAAAGGAAGAAACTTAAGGTTGGAACTTCTCAACACCCTCTGTCAATCCCTAGCATAGGCTAAGTACGGATAGAGGTTTTGGTTAATTAGGAACACGTTAAGAACTACCAAGTCCAAGAACTCTAATCACTCAAGTGCAAGTGCTAGGAGATTACAATTGCGAAACCACTTAAGGAAAAGAAATTAAATTGAGCGACCGCACTCAAAGTACGATAAAAACTTAAGTGTTCCTTGTGACGAAGATTAATTGGACAAGAAGTGACACCCTAAGAGCAATTAAAAAAAAGAACAAGTGACTGATACCAAAGAACTCAGCAACGCAAAGTGTACTTGGGAAAATTGGGATTAATCAATGGGGCTTATGAACCTTAGATCAGGTCGACACCTAGGGAGAGATAGACAGAGTCTTAGATCTTCAGAGGTTAGCATCAATCATACTACTAGGTCTTGGGCCTAGTAGTTGAGCCATCATTCGTATTACCCTAGCTCTGAGACGAGCGAGTCTGAGATGTCCCACGGTATGGAGAGACCTACAGGAAGCTCCGGAGTGCCATATTTACATAGGGTGGAAGGCCCTTACAGGACGCAAGTCAAATACCTTAGGACCAACCGATTAGGTGCTAGCATCTATGAGGACGGCCTAGGAAGATCTGTAGTACAGATTAAAAACCCTGACCAATCCATTGGACTAGAACATCCAGCTGTCAAGTTTGAAAATGGAGCATACCTGGATAAAGAGGGGACCATATATGTAGTCACTAGTCATCCAGATAGGACTGATGAATTTGGGAATGTGGTCTCGGAAACGGACTTAGGTGACCTAGAGCAAGGAAACATGGGTGTAGAACCTAGAACCCCCCAAGGCAAATCTGTTCTCACTAGGATTATCACACCAGAGTGGATTCCCCAAGACAATAAGAGCATAGACCTACTCCTGAACCGAGAGACTGATGAAGCCTTTTGGAGATATCGACCTAATCAGCCGAGTGAGGTAGGAACAATCATGATATATGAGTTCAAAGATCCTGATAGCCCAGGTAGAGTGACCTACTTAGATCACACTTCAGAGAGGATCTTTGTGGTCACAGAAAATGATAGGCATGCTTACACTTGGAAAGGTGAATTCATTTTCCCCCAACCAAGATCTAATGTGTCCTTTGGTCTCCCAGGAGCTGAAATATCCCAAGCTCATGGAATTCAAAGAGACAGACATAGAGATAGGCCGGAGGTAAGCTTTGCCAACCTAGTGGGAAGAGATAGAATGAGAACGAAAACAAATAGAGGGGAACCTGAAGGACTTAGAGCCCCAAGGAACCAGAGGAATGCTGATGATTTCCCTCTGCCAAGGCCTAAGGAACACGCCAAGATTTTGAGACCGACTCAGTTAGTTAAGTCCATGAAGAATCACTTCGATGGCACAGGAGACCCATATGATCATGTGGCCGAGTTTAGGCAAGTCTTGAGAGCTGAACAAGTTGAGGACCTATTCACGCAATATAATGCCTTTGGTCTTTGGATGTTCCAGCTCCTTGGTGACCATAAGAGACATTGAACCTTGGTTGGGGAAAAAAAATCACCCCTCCAAGTGTAGGCATGCTTAGCATGCTTTGAGACTAAAAAGACCCTCTCCAAGATATTATCTAAGTAGGTCACTTTGCCTGGGGTGTCAGGATCTTTGAATTCATATATCGTAACGCTTCCTACTTCACTAGGTTGATCGGTCTTAAACCAATAAAAGGCTTCATCAATATCTTTATTCCAAAATAACTCTACACCTTTGTTATCCTAGGGAACCCATTTTGGTGTGAGTATCGTGGTTAAGACTGACTTATCTCTTGGGGTTCTTGGCTCTCTTCCTAAATTCCCTTGCTTATGTCACCCATTTTAGTCTCTGGAACTACATTGCCAAATTCATCTATCCTATCTAGTTGGTTGGTGACTATATACATGGTCCCTTCTTTATCAAGGTATGATCAATCTTCAAATTTGCCTACTACGTGTTCTAGTCCAATGGGTTGATCAATTTTTTCAATTCGGGCAACACATCTGCTCAGACCATCTTCATTGATGCGAGCACCTAATCGGTTGGTCTTGATATATTCCAATTGAGTCTTGTAAGGTCCTTTTGGTTTCTCTAGGTACACCACTCCTAAGATACCTTCGAGTCTCTCCATGCTATATGACATCTCAGAGTCACTCAATTGCTAGGCCCAGGACCTAGCTGTATGATTGACACTAGCTTCAGATGATCTGATGCTTTGTCTATCACGGCCTAGATATCTTCCTCACCTAAGATTCATAAGCCTTAGTGGTTATCCCAATTCTTCCCAGTACAACCTCGTTGTAGATTCCTTTTGTAATAGTCACTTGTTCTTTTTTATTTTCCTTAGGCTATCACTTCTTTTCCATTAATTTTCCCTCACAAGGAATTACTTGAGTTTTCATGCACTTGAAGTTTGATTGCTGGATTTATGTCATTTTACTTTAGAGTTTGTTGCAAAACTAGCCTAATTATGCTTGCACTTGAGTAATTAGGGTTCTTGAACGTGTATTGTGCCTAAAATAACCCTAGTTAATCAACACCACTAAACGTACTTAGCCTAACCTAGAAATTGAATGAGGGGGTTGAGTGATCTTCCAACCTCAAGTCACTTCTCCTTGGTTCCGCTTGTATGCCCAGAAAGCACGTTCCCAAGCCTGCACACACTCTTGCTCTGGATGCCCCTCCAATGCTCTAATGGAACTAAAAGAGTCCCAAAGTTAGATCAAAATTTAAAATCAATTGAATTAATAGACCATTTTCATTTCTGTAGTTCAAAGACCAAATTATCACTTGTCTTTATGAAAGACTAGCCTAGAGATCCTTCAACTTCTTCACCCCTCTGGTAAGTCAACTTCAAAATACTATATCTAAAACTCTATGTATTAGTTTTACCAAAACCATTATTGGTTTGCATAGAATTTTAAACGAGCTTTCCAACGAACTCAAGATCACTCGAAACATATCTTGTATGAAAAAGTTATGTCTGTTACGGGTTCTCGAGTTTAAAAGAGGCAAACAAGATTTCTGAAATTATTTGCTTAGGGGCCTCACAATGCTCTTATCACTTGCAATTATTCTCAAAATTAGCCAAAATTTGAAAATTAAAAACCCTAAAAAATTGGCCGAATTTGTGTGTCAATCATGATCGATAGGGCTGTCAATCGCAATGGACAGAGCTATCCACCATGGCCTATCAATCGTGATGGATAGTGTCAATCCCGATTGATGGTGTCGATCGCGATTGATGGTGTCGGTCACGATTGATGGTGTCAATCACGATGGATAGATTTTCTCGGTTTTTTTGGGTAGTTTTGTATCAATCATGGCATATGTGTTATGATGGATAGGTCCCTCACCAAATTGGGGTGTCAGCCACGTTTTCTTTGTCGACTTCAAAATGGATAGAGGTGTTCGCCACAATGGACATCTATCAGTCGTGATGGACAAGAGTTCTATCATGGGTTTTTAATCACGATTGATTGAAGTTTTTGGATTTTTTTGTAGCTATGTGTCAATCAAGGGTATCTGCCTTGCGATGGCTAGGTTTTTGGCCGAGTGCACATGTCAGTCATGATTTTTTAGTCAATCACGATCGACAGAGGTGTCTGTCATGATGGATACCTCTGTCATGATGGATAGAGATGTCCGTAGGGGTATGCAAATTTTTTTTGAAATTCTTGTGGATTTGTGATGTGCAAGGCTTGTAGATTATGAACGTGCACTCAATTTTACCGAATACTCAACTTATTTGTCAATCTCGATTGACAGAGGTCAATGCCCCGAGACCTGTGTAGACATTTTCTGTACCTGTTGGAGTTGTTGCAACTAATGTGGATGCTTATACCTGCAAGAATACTCAAGAAACATGCAAAAACCTAGCACAAAAAATTGCTCTCTCTCACAAGTTAAATGAGGGAAATGAAGTGAGGATGGTGATATGACCAAAAAACTAAAAATTCAACGGAGGTGGATATGGAGGTGAGAGGTAGTGAGGATGATGATGGTGATGAATTAAGAAAGAGAAAATTAGGAAAAGTAAAGAAATTACCTACGACTCTAACGTCACAACTCTACGTCTTACCATCACATGCTCGTCCTCCATGCTCTCTCCTCGACAACGGTGCCAAATTTGGTATCACTCTAGCACAATGGCAAGTACCAAGGTGAGGAGATCCACCTCAAAATGTCAATCCGTGGAGACGTATGGACTGATATGACGACCAAGAGCAAGTGATGGCACAAGTGTGTGAGTGAGAAGCACATTAACATGCACACACACACACACAATGCAAGAAAAAAGAGAGAAACAATGGAGTGCATTCTATTATCAAAGATCTCTTACAAAAGCTAAAATTTCTAACAAGCTAACCTAAAAAAATGAGCTCTATAGCTCTTTTTATAGTTTTTGACTAGCTTTTGGCCCTCTCTAGACCTAGTCTATGGCCTAGTTAAAAATTAGGTTCTAGGGCTTATTCGAGGGCTCAAATAGAGTCTAAAAATTATGAAAATTGATATGTAGGTACCCATAACACTCCTCAAGCTCGAGGACTCCTTGGCTTGGACAAAATGGAGTCCAATCTACCAAAAATGGTATGTACGATGCTAGTATAGTGATGAAAATCATTTTTGAAAAGGATTTATCTTTAAAACATTGAATAGGCCGAGTTGCTAAATCTTCATTGACTGCTCTGCCTACTTGGTCCTGCTTGACTGTCCTTCTACTTTGACTCTTTGCATCGGCTCCCTTGTCTTGTAATGCCCTGACTTCCCTGGTTGCTACCAATAGAGAGCATTGACAGATATGGCACAAAGTTCAAATTCTTACCTTCTCAAAGTTGTCCTATCATGTTGGAGTACCTTTGTACATCATGTTAGAGTGATGGTGAAGGTGAGAAGCATGCAAATGCACACACACATACACTAACACACACACACATGTTAGAGACAAGAGGGAAGCAATTGAAGGTAAAGAATAAGCTCTATTACTCAAGAACACTCTTACAAGCTCTCAAACAACCTACAATCTCTCACAAGCTAACCTCAAAAATGATCTCTCTAGCTCTTTTTATAGTTTCTAAACTAGCTTTGACTAGTTTCGAACCTTGTGTTCGGCATAGTTAAAAATTAGGTTCTCTGAGTCATTTGGAGGTCCAAATGAGGTCTATAAATAACCAAAATTGGGATGATCATTCTACCTAAGCTTCGAAAGCTTGAGCATTCCTCCGCTTGCACAAAATGGAGCCGCTTGATACAAAGTTGGGTATTCTATTGTACATATGTTACATAAGCAATGAAAAATCACTCTTTGAAGTTTTTAAGAAAGCATTATAAAGCATATTTCTTGAAAAATGACATATATGGCCCCTCCCAACTTACTGCATTACCTGCTTACATGCTGCCTGTGTGCCTATGTCTGTGGTCGCTACCTGTTGTACTACCAACACTACTGAACAAATGTCTATCAGGGGTGATAAATGCTAGAGAGGGGGGAGTGTTAGAAACAACAATAGACAAGAAGGCCAAAGAAAAGGGTTAGATGAAGCAAGGAGATGGAACCATCATGTAGATCACGCAAAGAATAGGCCTAATCAATTTTTCATTAATTATTTTCAACCAAGAGTGATTTTCATCACTACATCAACATTGTAAATATCATTTTTGATACCATTTTTTCAAGATGAGGAGTCCTCGAGCTTGAGGAGTAGTAGAAGTAGCCACATATCAAATTTCATAAGTTTTAGACTCCGTTTGAGCCGTCAAATAAGCCTTGGAACCTAATTTTAAACTAGGTTAGACACTAGGTTTGGACAGGGCCAAAGCTAGTGAAAACCTATAAAAAGAGCTAGAGAGATCATTTTTGAGGTTGGCTTCATAGATATTGAAGCTTTTGTGATAGATTTCTTGTGTAATTAAAAGCACTCCATTGTTCCTCTCTTTGTTCTTGCCTTGTGTGCATGTGTGTATGTGTGTGCATGCTAGTAGGCTTCTCACTCACACACTTGTGCCTTCACTTGCTCATGGTTTTTCATACTAGTTCTCATGTCTCCACCGATTGACATTTATGAGGTGGATTTCCTCATGTTGGTACTCATCATTGTGCTAGAGTGACAAAACGATTTGGTAGAAACTATCCGTTGAATTTCATATTTTTTGAGCTCAGTTGAGCCATTCAATTAACTTTAGAACCTAATTTCTAACTACGTCAAACATTAGGTTTGAAACTAACCAAAAATCACCTAAAAGTTATAAAAGAAGCTAGAGAGATAACTTTTGAGATGACTTGATGAAGGATTAGAAGAGCTAAGAGAGTCCATTTGTAATTGGTGTTCAAGAAATCAATATCTTCCATTGTCCCACTCTACCTCATCTACATTGTGTATATGTGTATATGCATTTTGCATGCTTCTAACCTTCACAGTTACACACATCACTTGTTTACATTGTTCATAAGCTAGTTCAGGAGACTTTTGTTTTATGGTTGGTCTGAGCCTGATTAAAATTGGTTGAATTCCTCTAAGAGGATGGTAGCATATAGAGTTGATTGACTATTATGAGCAAGAATTGAATTTATAAACAAGACATGCTCTAGTTATAAGTTTAACATCAACAGGGGGCCACCCCAACTTTTCAAGAAGTACTAGATGCATACTCTGAGACAAAAACTTTTCTCTAGCACACACTAGGAGACTCCAATTGCAATAAAACGTTGAATCAATCATAAAGAAAATAATAACTTTCCAGTGAGACCTTTTGCATGAATAATCCATATTTAAACTATGAGAACCAACTTCTGGAATTTTGCTGACTTGAAGGAGATGATTGAGAGAAATGATTAGCAAGCAAGGAGATGATGAAAAATGATTGTATATTCATCTATCATTAAGCACAAGTACATGAAGTGGTTATACACACTTCTTAGAGTTCTCCTTGTGATTTTCTGTGACTCTAACAACCATGTTTGAATTCAAATCTCATGTGGGGTGAGTTTGATGAGATATCTTCTCTTTTCTTATAATATAGGAGATAGGGAATCAAATAAAAAATTGATTTTGGTAGCTCGATAAATACTAGCCTCATAACTCATCGATTTTAATTCTTTCATATTTATCTTTTAACAAGAATAAAGATTCTAGGATCCATAAATACTTATGGGTTCTTATAAGAATAGGAAACCATATAACACATCATGAGAATAAGGTTTACTTGATGAGTTAACTTGGACTATGGTAGAATCCTTTTGTCAAGCATGGTACAAGCTTGATGCTCTAACAACTCCGTCTCAAGCTAAAGCATGCTTGAGTCTTCAATATTGAATGAATTGAATGCCCGCAATTGATTTGAATGTGCAAAGCTTAACTCCATCTATAGCTTTGGTCATCATGTCTCCCACTTATTTCTCTATTGGAACAAATGAAACATCAATTTCCTTTGCTAATAGATTCTCCTTGGTGAAGTGATAATGAACCTCTATATGTTTGGTTCTTGCATGGTATACATGATTTGCTACTAAATGCATTCAACTTATATTGTCTTAAAATATATGAGTTTGCATATAACTCCGTTAACAAGATACCTTCTTGAGTTGCTATGGTTAAAACTTTTTGTTCAACTTTAGTTGAGGATATTGCAATAGTAGGTTGATTCTTAGAACTCCAAGACACAAGCTTATTTCCTGCAAATGTTAAAAACCTTGGTGTGTTACCGTTAGTGTCCATGTGAAAGGCCAAATGGCCACCGGACACTTCTTTGTATATGTTCTTTAATAAAACATATAGTGGCTTGGTCAGTCACAAACTGTAAGTTCGACCGCATTTGTAAGACCTAAGAAGTCTGTCTTCGTGCTCCCTGTGTACTGTGTTTTTCTGCGTATTCTACAACATCTGTGGGGAGTACTGTGTGTGGCGTCAGGAGCTCAGTTTTCTACTCCGAGCATATCGTCGTGGAGCTCTCGAGAAGGAGAGTCCAGTGTAGGTGCACGCCATCGAGATACTTCACTGGTATCAGAGCAGTTCGAGGCAAAAAGCTTTGTTTCCTTTGTGCGAGCGAAGCGAGCCCCCCCCCCCAGGTTTTCTCCAAGGCATAGACCTTGGCATTATCATTCTATTCAGTTCTCTACGATCATGGCATCAGAGGTCTCAGGCACATCCGGTGGATCAGGGTCTAGTGCTAGCGTTCCGAGGAGGAGCTATAACTTGCAGGGCAAAGACCATTTTGAGATCCGAAAATTTGATGGCACAAACTTTGCTCTATGGAAGAATCAGATTAAAGATGTGCTGATTCAAAGAAGGCAATGGAAGCCAGTAAATGGGATTTCAAAGAAGCCTGCTGACATGGATGAAGATGATTGGGATGAGTTAGATGAAATGGCCAGGTCTACCATTCGCTTGCACCTAGCAGATAATGTTTACTTTACAGTATTAGACTGTGAAAGTGCAGAGGAGCTTTGGAAGAAGTTATGCAATACATATGAAAAAGAGACGGCATCAAATAAAGTATATCTAATGAGAAAATTATACGACCTTCGTATGAAGGACACAGATAGTGTTGCTGCTCATCTTTATGAGTTTGATGCCATATTCTCCCAGTTACAGGCTCAGAAAATGGATATGGACAATGAAATGAAAGCAGTATTGTTGTTATGCACCCTGCCATCATCATGGGATACATTTTGCACAGCTATTAGCAATAGTGCACCAGGTGGTAAACTCGTCTATGATGACATATGTGGAGCACTCTTGAGTGAGGAGATTCGTAGAAAATCTATGGTTGGCACTCAGAGTGGAGATGCATATAATGTTTGTGATTCTTACCAAGGAAAGAATCAACAACGGGCAGGAGCAAGAACAAGGAAAAGAATGGTCAACAGAATAAGAGCAGAAGTAAATCAAGGAAGAGGGATATTGAATGCCATTATTGTCATAAGAAAGGACACATGAAGAAAGGTAAAGGACAGAATGTTGATGGGCATGTTAAACAGTTACCTGCACCATCTACTTCGGCTGTGAAGATTGAAGAAATTAATGCTATTTCTGATGATGCTGATGTGTTGACACTTGATAGTACTGTGCCATCTGAGGCACTTATGGCTGATTCTCTTTCCCACACCTGGCTGCTAGATTCTGGTGCTTCTTTCCATGTGACACCACATAGAGAATGGTTCTCTAATTATGCAGCAAAGTCTCTTGGTACCGTGAGACTTGGTGACTCTTACCAGTGTGATGTTGTGGGGATTGGAGATGTGGTTGTGCAGTTCATTGACGGTTCAAAATTTACTATGCATAATGTACGCCATGTACCTCAGTTATCACGCAGTTTGATGTCAGTTGGTCAACTTGATGACCTTGGTTACAAGGTGGTCTTCTATGCTCAGTCCTTTCGTATATCAAAGGGCAATATGGTTATTGCAAAAGGAAGGAAAGTTGGCTCACTTTACCCTTTATTTGTATCACAGAAAGAACACTTGTTAGCTGTTACTGAACAGCCTATGGCTTGTATTTGGCATGGTCGTTTGGGCCATATATCTCATAGTGGAATGGAAAATCTTTCTCGTTCTGGCTACTTACCTGTGTTATCTTTCTCTGATTTTTCATTTTGTGAGCATTGTCAATATGGAAAGCAAACCAGAAATGTGCATAAAACGCACATTGACTCTTCAATTCAGCCTTTAGATCTTGTTCATACAGATGTGTGTGGTCCTATGCCCACTAGGTCCTTAGGTGGTTCTCTTTACTTTGTTACTTTCATAGATGATGCTACTAGAAAAGTCTGGGTATATCCTATCAAATCGAAGGATGATGTACTCCGTACTTTCAGAAAATGGCTTGCTTCAGTTGAGACTGAAAAAGGAACTAAGCTTAAGGCTTTACGTTCAGATAATGGGGGTGAGTATACCTCACATGAATTCAGCCTTTTCTGTCAGTGTAGAGGGATTCGTAGAGAGTTTACAGCTCCTTATACCCCAGTACAGAATGGTGTAGCTGAGAGGATGAATAGAACTATTCAAGATAGAGTAGTCTCTATGTTGCATCATGCAAACCTCTCACAAGGTTTTTGGGCAGAAGCAGTATTGACTGCAGTTCATGTGATTAACCTTTCACCTAGTACTGCCAAAGGTCTGAAAGTGGCACAAGAGTTATGGACAGGGAAACCACCATATTATGATCATCTTCGAGTTTTTGGGTGTGAAGCATATGTTCATATACCCAAGAATCTTAGATAGAAGTTGGACCATAAGTCAAAGAAATGCATTTTTCTTGGATATGGTCGAGAAGGAAAATTTGGATATCGCTTATGGGATCCTGAAACACAGTCAGTGATCAGAAGTAGTGATGTCATTTTTAATGAGTCTAAGATGCATAAACAGCCGAGGAGGTTGAAGTGAGAAGAGTGGTGTTTGAGGATACTAGTCCTCCGGTTAGCATGCATAAAAATGCTGCACATAGGGATGTTCAAGAGAATGTCCATTCAGATCAGTCTGCACATGTTCCTGTTCAGCAACCATTGAGACGTTCTGCACGTGTCTCATATCCACCTGATAGATATGTTCCAGGTGTAGATTTTTTTATGCTAACAGATGCCGGTGAGCCCTCTTGCTACAAAGAGGCTATGCAGACAGAGGATCATGTCAAGTGGGAGCGTGCCATGAAGAGTGAGTTGGATTCTATTCACAAGAATGGTACTTGGGACTTAGTACCTTTGCCAAAGGGCAGGAAAGCTTTACCATGTAAATGGGTATATAAGCTGAAATTCACATCAGATAGTGCTTCTCCAAAATATAAAGCACGACTTGTTGCAAAGGGTTTTAAGCAACAACATGGTGTTGATTTTGAGGAAATCTTCTCCCGAGTGGTCAAGATGACTACTTTGCGCATGTTGCTTGGATTCGTTGCAATGGAGGACTTAGAGCTAGTCCAAATGGATGTGAAAACAGCTTTCTTGCATGGAGATCTTACAGATGAGATCTATATGGAACAACCAGAGGGTTAAGTAGTTCCTAGCAAGGAAAGTCTAGTTTGTAAGCTCAAGAAGAGCTTGTATGGACTTAAACAGTCTCCTAGACAATGGTACCAAAAGTTTGATGCTTTTATGAAGTCCCAAGGCTATTCTCGGAGCAATGAGGATCATTGTCTCTACACAAAGAGATGTTCTGATGGCAGCTTGATATGCTTGATACTTTACGTCGATGATATGTTGATTGCTGGGAAGTCCTCTTATGATTTGTCAATTCTCAAAAAGAAGTTGAGTCAGACATTTGATATGAAGGATTTGGGGGATGCCAAACATATTCTTGGCATGCGCATTACTCGTGATAGGAGTAAAAGATGCATATACTTGTCTCAAAGTGAGTACATATCCAAAGTACTTCACCGGTTCAATATGCAGGGTGGAAAGGCATTGAGTACACCTTTACCCACATATGTGAAATTGAGCAAGGATGATTGCGCCAAATCAGATGAGGAAAAGGAATTCATGACCAAAATTCCCTATCAGTCTGCTGTTGGTAGTCTCATGTACGCTATGGTAGCTACGAGACCAAACATTGCATTTGCAATGGGAGTTGTGAGCAGATATATGTCTAATCCTGGCAAGAAACATTGGGAAGCAGTCAAGATGATTTTGAGATATCTGAGTGGCACTAAGGACAAGTGTCTATGCTTAGGTAGAGGGAAAGCATCCATTATTGGTTACACAGATTCTGACTATGCTGGTTGTGTAGACAATCGTAAGTCTACATCAGGGTACATTTTTCATTTTGCTGGAGGTGCTATCTCTTGGAGATCTCGTCTTCAAGAATGTACAGTTGTTTCCACCACAGAAGCAGAGTATGTTGCAGCAAGTGAGGCATGTAAGGAAGCATTGTGGCTTTCTCGTCTTGCTTGTGATATGGGTTTGCCTCAGCATGTACCTCACTTGCTCAGTGATAGTCAGAGTGCCATTGCTTTGGCTAAGAATCCGGTCTATCATGCAAAGACCAAGCACATTGAGGTGAGGTATCACTTCATTAGAGATTGCTTAGCCACTGAGAGCATTATTCTTGAGAAGGTTCACACTCGAGATAATGCTGCAGATGCTTTGACTAAAGCTCTACCACAGGATAGCTTTTGACACTTTTGTCACTTGATGGGGGTTACTTGATTCTTGATCTTACGCAGTCACTTGTATACTGTGTAACATGCCCATCAGGTGGGAGGTATAGTTTGTATACTTACACTCAGGTATTCTTTATCATTCTTTCTTTTTTCTCCCATAGTTACTCTGGCCATATTGGCCTTTAGTGGGAGATTGTTACCGTTAGTGCCCATGTGAAAGGCCAAATGGCCACCGGACACTTCTTTGTATATGTTCTTTAATAAAACATATAGTGGCCTGGTCAGTCACAGACTGTAAGTTCGACCGCATTTGTAAGACCTAAGAAGTCTGTCTTCGTGCTCCTTGTGTACTGCGTTTTTCTGCGTATTCTACAACATCTGTGCGGAGTACTGTGTGTGGCGTCAGGAGCTCGGTTTTCTACTCCGAGCATATCGTCGTGGAGCTCTCGAGAAGGAGAGTCCAGTGTAGGTGCACGCCATCGGAATACTTCATGGTGTACTCCTCTTACCATCCTTGGATCGTATCCAATCCACATCTCAATAAAATTTGGATGCAAAGTTGATATATAAGAGTAGAATATATCCTCATTAATAGTGCCTTTAAGCTACATCCATGTGTGGATTCCTTAGGGAGTGCATGAACTCACTTAGCACTCCTACACTATAATAGGAAATCTTTTCCCTTCTAGGTGTATGCATAGATTAGGCGACCTACAAGAATTTGATACTCTTTTCTATCTTTAATATGTTAACCTTCATAAACACTAAGTTTGTGATTCATCTCCATAGGTTTTGTCGGTTTTTCATTATTCATCATGAATTTAAAAGTAGATTAAATATATGTTCTTTGAGTCAAGTACATCCCTTGATGTGTATAGATAACCTACACGCCTAAGAAGAATGTGGGTTCTACAAGATCACTAATCTTGAATTCCTTTTGCATATCTGTTTTGATCCTTTCTATTCCATTCATATCATCACCTATCAAAATTATGTCATCTACATAAAAACACAAATAGATAACTTCGTTATGAACCTTCTTGATGAATAATGAAGGATCTATATTGCTTGATTTGAATCCTTGATCTTGGTAAATAGGTCAGCAATCTATAAATACAAGCTCTAGTGGCTTGTTTGAAACCATACAATGCTCTCTTAATCTTGCATACATAAGTGGGGTGATTAGATTTTTCAAACCCTAGAGATTGTGACATGTATACCTCTTCACTGATATATCCATTGAGAAAAGCATTCTTCACATCAAGTTGAAGTAGCTTCCAATTCCTTGCAGCTGCAACAACTAAGCCAGGTCCTAATGGTGGTCATATAAGCAATTAGCGAGAAAGTTTATTCATATTCTATGCCTTGAGTTTGAGCACAACCTTGAAAGTCAAAGTCTCACTGTTTCAAAAATTTATCAAATAATTCTGACTGACAACACTTAAGCTTGAAGTGTTCCAAAATAAGAACAAGTCTTTTGTCCTTTTTGAAAAAGAAGATCTTGGAAGTTACTTACTTCATATCTTCTTAAATTTGTCTTGAAGTATCTTTACATCATGCTTTTATCCTTCTTGAATTTAAACCTCTTCTTTAAAGTTTGCATTTTCTTGAGGATCAAATCTAACTTCAAGATTTAAACTAGGACTAAAAGATAATTATCATCCCACAGTTCGATGTCCCATACCATCTTTCCTACATCAATCTAAGTATAAAATTTGGTGTCCCATACCACCCTATTTATACCATTAATTGTGGGTGATACTTATCCTAAAGTATAAACATCTCTTGATAGACTACCTTCTTGCTTCAATTCTTTACGAGAATTTTGAAGTTTCAGGCATCACCTCTAACTAGATATTTCTAGGTTTTGATCCCTTCATATGATCATTTCGCGATCTTGTGCTTTCTTTTGGGAACTTGAAAAACATTTGATGGAACATCCATCCTTCTTTGATAGGGTTTTCACATCTAATTAGCTTAAACAAAACCAAGCATACTTTTCTCATCCTCAGAAAGCGCTTAATAAAGTTCCCATGCTTTTTGAAAACTTTGCATCTTGACTAGAGATGTAGTCATAGAACCTAGCATCCAATTATTGAACACTAAAGTTCAAGTGATGCTAAAGTTTATCCACCTCTTTGAGGTTCATCACTCATCACGATGAAATCAAAGAAAAAACTTCAAAAGTTTCATGATTTATTCAAATTTGGAACATATCAAATATCCTTTAAACTTAAAAGTTCAATTGATTTAAGTTTGATTTGATTTTATTTGATTCTTATCACGACTTGGGATAGAATTAGATAAAACTTCCAAAGGAAATTTTATCAACCTACTTGGATGCATGACTTCTTAAATAAAGCTAACGGCTACATCTAGGCTTGTCGTTAAAATTTTCTAAGTTTCCCTAAACTTAGATTCATCATGGAAATTTTCAAGCAGACCTATTTTCTTGTCATTTCGATGAGCAAGAAAATTGAACACTTGACATTCGAAGGGTCTACTTTTCCTAATCAAGACTCCTAATATGTGATACCTACATATCACGTTTGGGAAAAACAAACTAGCTACTTGAGTTGCATGGCATCCAAGAGCCTAGCTATCTAAATCGAGTTCGAAAAAAGAGGTAACCAAAGTATAAGTATTCAACTACTTAACAAACAATCATGCATATGCAAATGCCTGTTCTTGCATGCAAATGCATGTGAGTACATGCATGTGTTGGCATTCTCCTTTCATGCACCAAAATTAAATCAAGTGATTCTTGAGCTTCATAATGCTTGCTCCCAATCATCCATTCACAAACATTCTACTTGCTAGCTTTTTTAAAAAGGTATAATCATTCATGTGCATAAACTTGAAAATTAACTATCTTTTTTCAAGCAAGAAGAAAACGTGTTTTGTGCATGAAAACATTCTTTGAAAAGGAGAAATGCACCAACATTTTTTCGTAGATGTATGACTATACTTGATAAGTGTTTTCATACTTCGATGCTCTCCTATTTTTCTTAGATTAAATTTCATACAATGCTTTCAAAATTGAAGATTCCTTTCCTACTTCAATGATAATAGCAATGCATTCTATATGAACACATAGAGCAAAGCAAATCTTGAAATGAAAACATCAACTTAGAAAATACTTATCTCCCAATTAAGCTATGTCCTTCCATTGATCCTCATGAAGAGCCATTCTCCATCCTTTGGTCCATGAGAAAAATTACATACTCCTCCTTGTAGACCATTGCTTCTACAGATTGGCAAATTCTAATGCCCTTCACTTGAAGAAGGTTTGAAATGAAGCAAAGAGCTCAAAAGGAAAAGCTCTTTTAAGGTCAAATCGATGAGGAGCAATCGGTTCAGAAGGACATGGGTCCAAAACTGGATCCACTTGACTATTGTGTATGATATACATGGTTTGAAAGCCAATGTATTCAATAGCCACGAGCAAAAGGTTGTGTGAATGTAGCCCTGCACTTTGTCTCCACGGATCTGGAATGGAATCTTGGCTACAATATGCAATAACTCTACCTTTGCCTCAAAAGCTCGGTATTGTAGTGGCTAAAGTGGAATAGGTAGTTGCGTGTTAGTGGGAATGTGTCGAATACTGGCCATCAACCTGTCACTCGGTACCTAGCAGAATAGTTCTCTGCCTCGGAAAAGACCCGGGTCCGATTCCCCACCAGTGCATCAGTACATTGTTTTGTCTATAATAATTAAAGTAATGCCCTATATTGCGTCTACGTAGGTGGAGGAGCAGTTTAAGTGAACATTTTTACTTGAACAGGTCAGGAGATCGAGTCTCCTCTGCATCCGCCTGGCCCCTTCACTTCTCCTTATAATCTACAAGTTTTGCAATGCCATGAGCAATCGATCCCCTGTAGATGTGGATCTCTTTTTGCTTCTGCAACGCAAAAACAATTACCAACATTCGTCGTTTTTTTGGACATGAGAAAGACCTCTGCACTACAAACCCCGTAAGCGACTCGTCTATAGATACTTCTCATTTTTGCAACTTCCACACCTTCTGGACTTTGCGTATTTAGGATGATAAAAGCGATAGATGATCATCATTAGCAGACTCGTGGTTGAACCAAAACGCCTCATATCAGAGGTTATAGGTTCAAAACCTGGTGCTTGTAGGAGTTGGTGATTGATAGAAATAGAATGCTTTTTTCTTCTCTAAGCATCGCTTGAACACGTGAACTAAACACCAAAAAAACATATGCATAAAATGGTATGTCGATAAATACGTTTTTTTTTTTTTAATAAAGGAAGTTCGGCCTTAGCCTAATCTCTCGGACTTTAATTATAATAAAGAGAAAAAGTTACAAGTGAATGGGACTAGTGCCCATGGGACCCCCCAAATCCCACAATGCAGGGGAGGAGTATGGTAAGCTACAGGGCATTACAAATGAGGCGGATAAAGTTATCATCACCCTCATGTGGGATCCATTTGGGTTTCAACTTGCTGTTTTCAAGGAGATAAATACAGTGATGTCTAAACGGAGGCAAACTCTTGACTCGGGAGATTCTTTTACCTAGGAGAAACAAGGATTTCTCGATCGACCATCCCTTAGGAGTTTGGCCAAAATTGGCAGCACAACGCTCCCTCCAAATCTTCCAGAGAGCCTCACCTCTGATGGCATTCCACAGCCTCGATGAGCAGCCGATCACCTCACCCAACATCACTTGTTGCTAGTTGATTTGACTCGTGAGTCTCAAAACTCGGGTCACGTGATGCCAGATAACACGGGACTTGGGGCAGTCGAAGAACAGGTGAGCTAAATCTTCGATGCACCGATGGCAACGCTTGCACCATGGCGGCACACCACAGATTTTGTTAGCCCTTGCATTGGTCCAGACACCTTTATGCAAGATCTTCCACATGAGAACGGACTTTTTGACCTCAATTAGGGGGTGCCAAATAGACATGAATTTTAGCTCCCACCGAAGTTTGGTCCAAGAAAGGCACCATCTCTTGTTAAGGGTGTGGTGAACATCTAAATCCTCTTTGAAGTTGGGGATTCTGGATAGCTTCTTACCATTGCTCCATTTGAGGCCCTCCAAGCAAGGGCGATCCTGACTGCAGAGAAGGCGGGTAGTTGAGCGGTCCCAGGCTAAACACCTGCTTTGAAGAAGAGTCCATTCCTCAAAGGTAACTCTAAGTCTCGGATCCAATTCTTCGAACCTAATCCACTGGCTGGTCTCTTCTTTCCAGAGTTGTTTCCACTGTTTGAACCCCTTGTTCCATAACCGCCTTGCAGTTTGGAGGTTCCAAGACTCCACCCCCCGAATGCCACTGATCGGGAACCAAATAGAGTCATTTTGTCTTATGCCAGCCGCCCACTTCCACTCATCACTGATTCTGATGAACTGTTTGGCCTTGTTCCAATTCTTCCATAAGGAACACACGAGGCTAGAGCCTTTAGGGAAGACCGGGTGGGGGGAGAACAAAAGCGTGAGAATCCCTATGTCCTTCCAACCAGGGTGGCCAACTAAGGTAAGGTCTTCCGTGTTTCTGAAGATCAATTTAGCCCAAGAGGACTCCCTATTTGTCCAAGCTTTGATAAGCCACTTTGCCGCCAACTTGTCAGCCAACCCAACAATATCCAAAATTCCTAAGCCCCCTGAGTCTTTAGGGCTAATGCAAGTTTCCCATTTGATTTTGGGAATCCCCCTCCTGTTGGGGTCCCTAGTCCAAAGGAAGTTTCTGCAGATTCTTTCCACTTTGGCCAAGTCTTTCTCCTTAGGTCTCCAACACGAGATAAAATAAATAATTGTAGATAGCATAAATGTGTTAACAACCATAGCACGCCTTGCCAGGTTGACTTGCATACCTTTCCACTGATTCAGCTTCCTATCCAGCTTGGATAGCACACAGTTCCAACGTTGGTCCATTGAGATGTCGAATCCCATCGGAATGCCAAGGAGACGGAAGACTTGACCGCTAGGGATAACTTGACCGCTTTTAGAGCAATCAGCAGACATACTCCCCAATTGTTGTCGATAAATACGTTCATCATTGCCATCGGCCTTCTTGGTTAAGGCAAGACTCTCTCTCACTGTGCATGTGAGTTTGAATCCCCCGCCTTGCATCGCAACATCTTGTACGGATACTCAAACACATTTTGCAACCCAAATTAGAGCGATAGCCACGACAATAGCATGGCTGCAGTAGCCTCCATCGCACGTAGAGGTCGAATGCTCGATACAAAATTTAAAAGATTTAAATTTAACTACTCTGATTACCATATGAAGCTTGTGGCGCCTTGGTTAGCCCAAGTGAGGTGCCACAAGTGCCCCCTAATAGGGGAGCCTGAGATCGATCCCACCTCACACACCAGTGCGAACTTTTGTTGTCATCTATCTTTTGTTGTCGAGATCAACTCGTGAGAACAAAAGATTAAGACATGCACATTCATTTGCCAGAGCTTCATAAAAGAAAATAGATATGCAATCATGAGGGTAATTAAGCGATAAAGATGAAATTAATCTTCATGGAAAAGATCAACTTGCAAGGTCTCTATGGAAACTTGAAGAAGATGATGAGCCTAGAAAGGTCACCATGAAAGCTTGCCTAGAGATATGATACCAATGTAAGAGAACAACTATTATGACCACCACATGTCAGAGCGATGACTCTCCTCCCAACCAAATGCCTCTATATATAGCTCTCTTTAGGGGATTGCCTTCTTGTGTAGGTGGATACTAACCATCCATGTGTCGGCCACGTAACAAGATGTGCACCAAGTGTCCCAGTTAACTCGAGTTAAGTCAAGTGGATGCTTCTAGAAGTCTCTCGATCTCTTTGGGCAAAATACTCTCCCCATGTACCCCATGGGGATTGAACCCAAGACCTCCTCCTTCACATCCTTCAGACTTAACCACTAAGCTACGTGGATCACTTGTTCACAAGAGCACATGACTTCCTAGTAGGTCTAGACTCAAGATCTTTGGTCATACACACTGGTTATAAACCTATTTCCATAGGAGTGGCAATAAGTTTGTAGTCTTCAAGTCCAATATGCTACAATAATGTGTCAATATATTTTGTCTGACACAAAGCTATTCCGCCATCAACCTGCATAAACAAAATGCGCAACGAATGTTGCCAATGCCCCAAATCTGACATCTCAAAAGAGGCATGCAGGTCAGCCTCAAAATCACCAATATGCTTCTCATTAGGAGCATGTCATCAACATCAAAAACAATGATCGAAAACACATCATTTGCATGCTTAACATATAAGGTGCTCTCAATTGGACTACTCTCAAAACCATGTGCAATCAAGTAGGCATGTATCTTTTCATACCAAGCACGTGGTGCTTGCTTCAAACTATATAATGCCTTTTTCAACCTGCATACTTTGTTTTCATGCCCTTTCTGCACAAAACCATGGGATTGAAATAGATACACTTCTTCATGTAGGTCACCATTGAGAAATGTTGTTTTAATGTGTAGCTGATGTGCATTCCAACTGTCAAGGGAGCACTAGATTGTGCTCTCTGACTTCACTAGACAAGATTTCTGAAATACACTTATGATTACAAGAACACCCACATAGGGAAAATAATACAAGAAGGCGGAGTTGATACAAGACGTCCCACAGCCCGGGACCAATAGCTATGGAAAACTGGACTAGAGATGATACAAGAGATCCCACAACCCGGGATCGTAATTATGAGACAAGATGTCTGGATTACAAGAACTCCCTTTTGGGAGATGAACTGAATACAAGAAAGAACTTCACAAGATCTTGTACTACGAGATTACAAGAGGACAAGACAGGATGTCCAAGAACTAGACTAGACAGGACTAGAACAAGAAACAAGACAGGAACTGGAACTGGAACTTGGAGAGTACTTACTTGGCGGTCACTGACTCCTTGAGCTCCCAAGACAGGTATTGGCAAGATTGATTATGAATGTGGCCAACCCCTCCTTATATAGGTTTTCCAAGGGCGGTTGTAGGGCGGTTACGAATTGATGATGTCATCGATGATATCATCAATTCGAAGCAACAGAATCAAGCAAGAAGACAGATGATCTTAGGGTTTTGGCACGTTTCGAACGCAATGGAAGCATTATTTTCCCCAAATTCTAAACCAATCATGAGATATAGGATTCACATGGAATCTGATATTCAGGATGGTTTCCTTTGTCCATGACATTACCTCCCCCTCAAGCGACGAGTTCCACGAGGAGCGGTCATGTTCTCTGGTCTCGGCTTCATTGGATTTCTCTTATGGAATTCTCGAACCTTGATTGGTGCTCTCTGAAGGTTTTCTACAGGTTCCCAAGTAAAATCATTGATGTCATACCCTTTCCAATGAATAAGGTATTCCAATCTTCCTCGGGATATTCTGGAATCATGCTCGACTTCAAATTCTTCATTATCATCAATCTCGATAGGTGGTTAAGGACTAGGTCTCTCCCCCCTCAATGGCGAAATCTGATATGGTTCCAACATGGATACATGGAAAATTGGATGTATTCTCATGGTGCTTGGTAGCTTGAGCTTGAAGGTGACTGGATTGATCTTGGCCAAGATGGTGAATGGACCAAATCTTTGATGATCTAACTTTGCATAGGGCCTTGAAATTTGCAAATTGTTTCTGAGTAGCCATACTTTATCCCCAATTTGATAGGATGGATTTTGAACACGATGTTGATCTGCATAGTACTTATAATGTTCTTGAGTTTTATGGATCTCTTCCTTGAGTTCTTTGTGAATTTCCATGAGGTATTGAGCCTTGTCTTTGGAAGCTGGGTTCTTGACATGATTTGTGAGTTGTATGTCCATCCTTGGATGTTGTCCATAATTTGCAAAGAAGGGAGTCTACTTGGTAGATGTATGAACACTATTGTTATAGGCAAATTCTGCAAAGGGTAGAAGCTCAAACCAATCATTGATGATAGTTGATGGTGCAACGAAGATATTGTTCTAGGACTTGATTCAGCCGTTCTGTTTGTCCATCAATCTGTGGATGATTGGCTGTAGATAGTTTAACTTGAACACCAAGGAGCTTGCAAAGACTATTCCAAAAGCTGGATATGAACTGCGGACCTCTATCACTGACAATATCATCAGGCAATCCATGAAGCCTAAAGATGTATCTGAGGAAAAGCCTAGCGGTGGCTACACCTGTGATTGCCTTGGTAGTTGGAATGAAGTGTGCCATCTTTGTAAATCTATCCACTATAACAAGAACGGCATCATACTTGTCTGACTTTGGTAGGTCTGTGATGAAGTCCATAGATAACGAAGCCCATGTCCTTTCAAGAATAGGTAAAGGTTGCAAGAGGCCATGAGGTTTATGTCGTGGTACTTTAGATCTATTGCAAGTGTCACATGTTCTGATATATTCTTTGACTTCCTTCCACATTTGAGGCCACCAAAAGTCCCTTGATATAAGTTCTATTGATTTATTCACTCCAAAATGTATTGCTGCAAGGTTGTCATGACGTTGTTGAAGTAACCCATCCTTCTCTTGGAATTCATTTACTCTTCAATTCTTCCTTCTTGCGTTTTTTGCTTGACGTTACAAAACAATTTATCTCGTGGTAGAGTCTCACGGATCAAATGATTCAAGGTTGACTCTTCATGATGGCTTGAAGAGATAGCTGCTAACTAGAGATGCTCAGCCTTGAGTAATACACTCTCTTGCTGATCAAAGGCCTCTTTACCCTTCTTTGGTGGAAGGTAAGATCTTCTTGATAAGGCATCTGACTAACATTGTTGCCATCCTAGACGATATGTGATGACAAGGTCAAACCTGGATAAAAAGTTACTCCATCGAGATTGCCTTCTGTTGAGGATGCGGGTGGTCATAAAATACTCTAGGTTCTTGTGATCTGTATACACGATAACTTTATGAGATGCTCTTTCTAGATGGTGATGCCAAGTAGCAAACGTGTCCACTATGGCAAGAAGTTCTTTCTCATGAATTTCATAATTAATTTCTGGAGGAGAAAATTTCCTTGAATTATATGCAACTAGATGTAGGTGTCCATCATCTCCATATTGTGAGAGAATGGCCCCTAGGGCAAAGTCTGATGCATCTGTCTCTAGGAAGAAGGGCTTACTCGAATCAGGATGAACTAGAATTGGAGTAGTAGTGAATGCTGATTTCAAGGTCTGAAATGCTTTTTATGCTTCTTCGGTCCATGAGAATTTGGAGTTCCCTGTAAGCTTGGTAAGAGGTGTTAGTATCTTGGAGTAATCTTTGATGAATATCCTATAGAAGTTGGCAAACCCTAGAAAACAGTGTACATCTCGAAGACATGAAGGTGGTTGCCTATCAAGGATTGTCTGAATCTTCTTAAGGTCAATAAAAATTCCTTTATCTGATACAATGTACCCTAAAAACTCCAGTTCTGTCTTATGGAAAGAGCACTTCTCCAATTTCGCATATAATCCTTTTTCTCTTAGTTTCTCTAGGACTATGTTTACATGACATTCATGATCCTCTAGATTTTTGGAGAATATCAGGATATCATCAAGGTATATTACAACAAAATCATCTAAATATTCTCGAAAGATATCATTCATCATATGTTGGAAGACAGCTGGAGCATTTGTAAGATGGAATGGCATAACACATATTCAAAATGCCCATACCTTGTTCGAAATGTTGTCTTCCATTCGTCTCCTTCTCTGATCCTGACAAGGTTGTAAGCTCCTCGAAGATCAATTTTCATGAAGAATTTTTCTTTCCCAAGGTGTTCCAAGAGCTCTGATATGAGTGGTAGAGGGTATCTGTTTTTTATAGTGACTGTTCAATCCACGATATTCTACACACATTCGGAGAGTCCCATCCTTCTTCTTTACAAATAGAATAGGAGCTCCTACTGGAGACTTTGAATGTTTGACAAACCCCTTTGCTAGATTCTGATCAATGTTCTTGCGTAGTTCTGTAAGTTCCTCTGGGGATAGTCTATAGATTGGTCCAAAGGGTGGTTGTGCTCCCTCTTGAAGATCTATGGGGAAATCGTAAGGTCTATGCTCTGGGAGGATATCTGCATTCTTCTTTTCAAAAACATCTTCAAAGCCTTTGTATTGATTGGGTAGCTATACTGGATCATCTTTCTTGGATTCTTGAGCTGGTATGGCATAGATCATATATATAGGTTCCTTCCTTACTGCATGTATGAAGGCTTTGGCTCCGACATATGTTGGGTTCTTTTGGATATCTCGATGGGTGATTTTATTATTTTCCCAATTAATGTCTGGATTATGCTTCTTTAACCAGGGCATTCCAATGATAACTAGATGTACTGGGCTCGATATTACATTGAAACATATGTGGGATTCATGGTCACCAAGGTGTACTCTTAATCGTGTGGTTTCCATGTTTATATTCCCAGATGCTAGAGGTCATCCATCTACTACTTCAGCTACTACTGGTTTGTTCTTCCGAAGGACAGGAATTCCATGTTTCTTAACCAATCCTTCATTGATGAAACATGAGGAGGCTCCTGAATCTACTAGGGCTGTAAGGGAAAGGGTCTTCTTGGGCATGATTAACTTGACAGGTGCAAGACATGTTTCTATGGGTGTAGCTCGAATTATGAGACCCTTTCTTATATCATGGTCCGGTTGCAGGGTCTCTTTTACAACTGGACTTCCTCGTTTCCCTGTTCTACAAGGGTGGTTGTGACTCTGGAGTTTGTTCTCTTGTTCCGACAATTAATTGCAATATGTCCAGGGTTTCCACAATAGAGACATAACTTATTAACTCTCCTTCTCTGTTTCTCTTCTAGTGTTAGAGGCTGAAGCCTAGTTGCATCTGTTTGCATAGGTTGTTGGTTATCACATTGAATAGCTCGCATGATATATTCATTCAATGGTTTAACCTCTAGCATCGTGAGCAAAAGGTCCTTCACATCATCTCTTAAACCCCATCTGAATTGGCTTATGAAATAATCTTCCTGCCAAGTGAGATCACATATCAACTGCTTAAATTCAGATGCATAGGTAGAGGCAGGGCGGTTACCTTGACGTAACTTCCGAAGTTTTGTTTCTGCTACTTGACTTGTATTTGCATCTCCAAATGTGGCGGAGAGTTCTCGAAGGAACCCCTCATAGTCCTGAAGTACTGCCATGTTCTTCTCCAAGACTGGGGCAAACCATGATAATGCTTGGCCACAGAGCAAGGTTCCAATAAACCCGACCTTGGATGCCTCATCAGGTTATCTATCAGGTTGCATACGGATGTACAATTTAACTTGTTGGAGAAATCCACGAAACTTTGTGCGATCCCCACTGAACTTCTCTGGCATGCAAATCTTGGGTTCCTTCATAAATGATGTACTAGGCCGTTGATTCACTTGAATACTCCCTTGATTTGCTTAAAGACTCCCGACTCGTTCTTGTAATTCTTGGAGGAGTGCACCTACATGCACTGGATGTCCCATCTCAACTTGTGTCTGTCGATGACTTAGGTCTTCGACTTGTTGTTGGAGACTTTGAAGTGATGCTACGATCTGTTCATAAGCGTTCTCCATGATGTGTGGTCTTGGATAGAAGATAGTCTTGCCAAAATATCAAGGGAGCACTAGATTGTGCTCTCTGACTTCACTAGGCAAGATTTCGGAAATACACTTATGATTACAATAACACCCATGTACAGAAAATAATACAAGAAGATGGAGTTGATACAAGACGTCCCACAACCCAGGACCAATAGGTATGGAAAACTCGACTAGAGACGATATAGGAGATCCCACAACCCGGGATCATAAGTATGAGACAAGATGTCTGGATTACAAGAACTCCCTTCTAGGGAGATGAACTGAATACAAGAAAGAACTTAGCAAGATCTTGTACTACAAGATTACAAGAGGACAAGACAGGATGTCCAAGAACTAGACTAGACAGGACTAGAACAAGAAACAAGATAGGAACTGGAACTGGAACTTGGAGAGTACTTACTTGGCGGTCACGACTCCTTGAGCTCCCAAGACTGGTATTGGCAAGACTGATTGTGAATGTGGCCAACCCCTCCTTATATAGGTTTTCCAAGGGTGGTTGTAGGGCGGTTACGAATTGATGATGTCATCGATGATGCATCAATTCAAAGCATGGTCTTTGGATGTTAGAATCAAGCAAGAAGACAGTCGATCTTAGGGTTTTGGCACGTTCCGGACGCAATGGAAGCATTATTATCCCCAAATTCTGAACCAATAATGAGATATAGGATTCACATGGAATCTGAGATTTAGGATGGTTTCCTTTGTCCATGACACCAACCATCATGAGCTGCAAGTGCACAAATGCTATGAACAATAGTCATTTGGCATGTGGGAGCAAAGGTCACATCATAAATCAATGCCTCTTTCTTGAGCATAATCTTTTGCAACAAGCATAGCCTTATACCTATCAACTATTTCATCACGCTTATGCTTCAGCTTGTATACCCACTAAGTGCTAATGGCCTTCCTGCCAGGGGGAAAATCACATAAAGCAGAGGTACCATTCTTCAGAATAGCATCATTTTCTGATTGCATAGCAGCCATCCAATTTTTCTAGTTTTATGTTTCATCAAATGAAAGAGGCTCATAGAGACTAGAGACAACCATTGCATAGCAATTTGATGCAAAAGAAGCATTATGAAAGCCCGAATGGGTATGAAATCTTTTCTACACAAGAGAAGAAAGCATCATCTTTAGATGATAAGTTTAAAAGTCATCAACTGTTAGCATTAGCACTGATAGTAGCTATAGACATCGGCACTGAGGAAGTATCCATCCTTTTTCAAAAAAAGACTGTTTCATTATAAGTAATCAAACTCTCAACAATGATTTTAATCATTCATGTAACAAATGTAATATAAAAAACCCAATTTTATCATGAACCACTCCATTTTGTGCAATCCAAGGAGTTCTCAAGCTTGGGAGCCTAGATAGATTGTTCATATCAAGTTTCATAATTTTTGGACTTTATTTGAACCACCAAATAAGCCGTAGAACCTACTTTTTAACTAGGCCAGACACTAGGTTTGAAAGCAGACAAAACTAGTAAAAAAAACTATAAAGAAAGCTAGAGAGCTCATATTGAGAAGCTAGAAAGTTAGAAGCTTGTTGGATTGAGTGTAAGAGCTATTTGAGTAATACAAGTGTGATCTACACCTTCCATTGTGTCTCTTCTTGCCTCTCCCTTGTGTGTGTGTGTGTGTATGTGTGTGTGCACTTGTGTGCTTCTCACCTTCACCCTCACATACTTCATTCGTTCATCATATTCATAGCATCCTACCTCTTCCATGGATTGACAATTAAGGAGATGGAGCTTGTTGACATGTTACTTGCCATTGTCTAGAACAACACCGAATTCCGCACCATTGCCAGCAACGAGCTCTAGGACGAATGTGTGATGGTAAGAGTGCTTGGAGATTAGCATTGGAAGCTAAGTAATTAGTGTTTTGTTGTTGTTTTTGTGTTGTTTTCATCTTCTTTCACCTTTCCTACACTCATCCTTCATCCTCACATCTTCTCCATACATTGCAAAAATTCACCAAAATTCATCATATCCACCATTCTCTTCTCATTTCCCTCATGTAAGAGAGAGCAAGAGAGAGAGAGAGAGAGCAAGTGAGAGAGTGTGTTTGCATGCACTTGTGAGTTTTCTTTGCAGGATATTGCTTCACTACGAGATTACAACACTCTAGAGGTAAAATTTTGGAGTTTTCACCATCTCTACTGAATGCCTCAGACCATCCCCATGGTTTGAGAAGTTCATGCCTTTTTAATACATCATATTGAGGGTGTAGAGCATCTTAGCACACTAAGGAATCCATTGTTGCATCCTAAAAATTTGCAATTTTTTGAACCATCACGATTGGCTCAAGCCATTGCAATGATGCATCACCATCGCTATTGGCTCAAGCCATCGCAATGATACCAGACCATTGCAATTGGCTCACGCCATCACGACAATGCACTGTACCATCACAATGACCACCCCAACCATGCCATCGTGATTGGTTCATACCATCACGGTGCTTTCAGACAATTCTGCCCATTGACCATCATAATGACCATTGACCATCGTGATTGGTCCACACCATCGTGATGATTGATCACACCATCGCAATTGGTTCAAGCCATTGCAATGATAACAGACCATCGCGATTGGTTCATGTCATCGCGACTATACACCATACCATCATGACAACCATTGACCATTATGCTGATTGTAGACCATAACATAGTGCTCATTGCAGTCCATCGCAAGGAAAAGACATGCCATCGTGATTGGGTAAGACCATCATGACGGCTTTCCAGAAACGACCAAATTAGGGTTGTTTGAATTTTTGGCATATTTTCACTATTTTTTGAATTGTTGATATAGGGCAACCAAAGGTCATCTTTAGTGGGAGTTTTTGATGATCGACAAGCGAAAAAGAAGCGGCTCAATGTGGTTGTTACACCTGTGCTAGGGCTATTCAAGGACTCTGAGGAGCAAAAGCAAGGATAGTAAGTGCCTTACCTACCCTATTCTATTTAATTACTAGCAAGGGATAGAACCTTAGATTGGATATGGACGTGTGGGAGTGCTAACGGGTGTTTTTAAAGGAAGAAGTCTTAAGTGTTGTCAGTGTAAGTGTACCCTAATAAAGAACTTAATTTTACATTGTGACAACTTAAACAGATCATGAAAAACAATACTTGATGATCGAATATCTAAAAGACAAGAGCTTCTAGGAAAATCAAAGAACAAAGTAATTAACTTAAAAGGGATTTTGTGAGACCTAAATTCTTGATAAGTCGAGTGCCTAAAGGAGCAACAATTAATGAACTTGAGATCAAGAAAACACATAGGAAAGGTCAATGACATAGCATTAGGTCATATGAAGCTAGTGTTAGAACCACAACACGATCTTGGGCTCAATAGCTGAGTGGATATCCTTACGAACTAAGCTCAGAAACAAGTGAGTTAGAAATGTCCTACAGCATGGAGAAACGAGAAGGTGGTTCAGAGGTAGCATACTTAGAATGACCCGAAGGGCCTTACAAAACTCAACTATAGTACATTTGGACCAACCAATTAGGTGCTCGTATCTATGAGGATGGTTTGAGGAGGTCTATCATTCAATTGACAAGCCCCAATCAACTCATTGGATTGGAACATCCAGTCATCAAATTTGAGAGAGATGCATATATCGATAAGGAGGGAACGATGTACATAATTTCCAATCAACCTAACAATACCAACGAATTCGGAATAGTAATTCCCGAATTGGAAAGGGGTGACTTAGAGATGAGGTGTTTAAAGGTAGAAGCCAATAAAGGCCACTCGAAATACCAGATAGGGCTCCAAAAAATAAGAAGCATGATGAGATATGAAGAAGAAATTCAAAGAGAGAATCTACAAATACACTTTAAAGATTGGTGGGTGGGTAGGATGGACAAACCTACTAAAGAGATGTGCAGCCTCCTCAAGAAGAAGAAATCCAAGAAAGTGATTCCTTTGATAATGGATACCGATGGGGTTGAATGCAAAAGAGATAAAGAAAATAGTACACTGGTTGTCAATCACTTTACCCAACTCTTGGGGGTTTCCCGGCTTCTTTCTCCTCATAGGTGCAATTGCATGGTTGCCATCTCTAGAGTCAGAACCAAAAAAATCCTGCAAAACCTAAAAGCTCTTTGTGAAGCTCCCATTTCAGATGTTGACATTCTCGAACTTATTGATTCCCTTTCTTATGGCAAAAGCCCAGTGTTGGATGGCCTTACCAATGAGTTTTTCAAGACCTTCAAGCATGTGGTGGCTACTCCATTATCTTTGGTATGGCAAGATGCTATATCTTTTGGTGCATTTCCTAAATGTCTCAAATAGGGCATCATCAAGCTCATTCACAAAAAACAAGCAAAAATAGAATTGAAAATTGGCATCCAATGATGATGTTACAAACCGGTTACAAGATCCTGGCGAAGGCAATTGCAAGCCATATTACTTGTCACCTTCAAGACTGGATGAGTGAGGATAAAAAAGGTTTCATCAAGGGGAGGTCCATCCTTGAGGCTATCATTGATGTTTGGAAAGGTCTGGTTTTCATTGAGGAATCTGTGCAAGATGCCCTCTTCCTTAAGATGACTTCGACAAATCTTATGATAGACTCAATTGGGACTTCATTCTCCAATCATTGAAAGTCCTGGGCTGTGGCAAAAAATTCATTAAGATGATCTCAGCGCTGCTAGGAAATGAATTTGCTTAGATAAACATAAATGGCCGACTTTCTCAAGCAATTAGATTTGCTATCACAGCCAATGGTTTCAACTACCTTGTTAAACATCAAGCACACTTAGGTCATATTCAAGGCCTCATTCTTCCTCTCAATCAAGACCAAATGTTCATGAGACTTTTTGCCGATGATACTAATGTGTCTTTGCTAATGTCATGTTAAGCATTGACACCTTTTGGAGTTGTCTAAATACATTCTGTGAGGAATCGAGATCCAAAAATAAATCACGATAAAACTGCTTTCAAGGATGTTATAGGGCATTCTCCTCAATTGCTAATTGATCATGGATATCAATTGATCCCTAGTGATCAAATCTTTCACATCTTAGGCATTTCTATGGGATTGGACATTTTGATGGGGCACTGACCGGACATGGATCTCTCTAGGCTTGAGAGCAAGTTGATGTATTGGAAAGGTTTGCAAATCAACCTGGTGGGAGGTGCTATGGTGGTTAACACATTCCTGCTTTCTTTGATGCTTTACTTTCTCTCGTGTTGGAGACTGAAGGACCAAGAGATTATCAAATCATAAAGCATTTGCAGGAACTTCCTTTAGACAGATGACCCTAATAGAAGGGGTATCCCCAAAATTAAATAGGCTACTTGCATAAGCCAAAAGGATCAAGGTGGTTTGGGCATTCTAGACATTGAAGGAATGGCCAATAAGTTGGCACAAAAATGGTTAATTAAAGCATGGAGCAATAGTGATGCCTCTTGGTCCAAACTTATTTTTATAAACAGGAGTGCTCTTAAGCTTGTGGGCCTCTCAGGGTGGAAGGGTCTCGACCTTCTCACCATTTTTTCCTCCCCGTTTCTAGTGACTCCCAAAGGCTCGAGCTTGGTTTGTTCTCTATGGAAGAGTTGAAAAAAGGTTAAACATTTTATCAAGATCAATGAAGATTGGAAATGGGCAACTGGTATCAGAAAAAATGATTCAATCTACTTCCCTATCAAGGGCATCAAAGGTGTGGAGTCTTGGAACCTCCAAAAAGCTAGGAACGGAACAAAGGTTTCCATTTGTGGAAGTACCTCTGGAACCAAGAAACGTGTTAGTGGATTAGATTTGAGGACATTGATCTGGCTAAAAGATTGGACTATGAAGAATGGTGCCTATTGCAAGTAGATTCAATGCTTGGGAGTGCTCGAGGACTCGCCTCCTCATGGGTCACGACTCTTCTCACCCGGAGGGTCTTAGATGGAACAATGGCAATAGCCTTGATAAAGCTATGAGATTCAAGAAGGATGTGGAATTTCATGCCATGTTTAATGGGAAGTGAAGGCTGGATTGGTTGAGCTTCAAGTGGAACTTTAAGTTCCAATCCTTTTGGCATCCACTCATCGACATAAAAAATTATGTGCTTATGTGGAAAATCATCGACCGGGGAATCTAGACCAATGTAAAAGCTAAAAAATTTTGAAAGGTCCCTCTATGGTGCAAACAATGTCTATGTGGCAATGAGGACTTGGGAACCTCTTCTTTTCGTGCCAAATCAATATCGGTATGGCGGGCCCTTGAGAGAATCATGCTATTACAAGGACATATCAATTAGAAGCAAGCGTTGCTGGGTGAAGCAATTGGATGTTCCTCAGCACTATGGAATGCTACAAGAGGGGAGACTCTCAAGAAGATATGGAAAGAGAGGTGTGCTGCCAACTTTGGAAGCCCTCTTAAAGAATGGTTGATTAGAAAATCTCTTCTCCTTTTAGGCAAAAGAATTTCTGATTGTAAGAAGTTCCCGTCTTTTAGACATCACAGAGTGTTTTTCCTAGAGAAGGACAATATCGAAAGCAACTGGGCCCCACATAAGGGAGATCAGAGGATTATCAACCTTCTTTGTAAAATTCTCTAGTAATTTAACCCCTGCTTTGTGGGATATAAGAGGTCCCATGAATGCTAGACCCTTCACTTGTACAATCTTTTTTTTGCACGATAAGCAAAACTTCCTTTTGGAAAAAAAAAAACTTATGAGGAGCTAATAGGACATTGAATGAAAAGGTGATCTAAAATTGTGAACGAAAAGGTGATATAAATCTCCCCTGTTATGGCTCATAGTCCAAAATGGCGTTTGTGCTGGGTCTCCACAATACATGTCAAAAGATGTGCTTCCTGGTGACGCAGTAAAGGATCTCACATGTCTGTGGTATGGGCAATTCTTCCATCTGCTACGGCGAATTCTTCCAGATTGGCTGTTTTTTTTTTTTTTTTTTTTAAATAAAGGAAGTTCGGCCTTAGCCTAATCTCCCGGACTTTAATTATAATAAAGAGAAAAAGTTACAAGTGAATGGGACTAGTGCCCATGGGACCCCCCAAATCCCACAATGCAGGGGAGGAGTATGGCAAGCTACAGGGCATTACAAATGAGACGGATAAAATTATCATCACCCTCATGTGGGACCCATTTGGGTTTCAACTTGTTGTTTTTGAGGAGATAAATACAATGATGTCTAAACGGTGGTGATCTCTTGACTCGGGAGATTCTTTTACCAAGGAGAAACAAAGATTTCTCGATCGACCATTCCTTAGGGGTTTGGCCAAAATTGACAGCACAACGCTCCCTCCAAATCTTCTAGAGAGCCTCACCTCTGATGGCATTCCACAACCTCGATGAGCAGCCGATCGCCTCACCCAACATCACTTGTTGCCAGTTGATTTGACGCGTGAGTCTCAAAACTCGGGTCACGTGATGCCAGATAACGTGGGACTTGGGGCAGTCGAAGAACAGGTGAGCTAAATCTTCGATACACCGATGGCAACGCTTGCACCATGGCGGCACACCACAGATTTTGTTAGCCCTTGCATTGGTCCAGATACCTTTATGCAAGATCTGCCACATGAGAACGGACTTTTTGACCTCAATTAGGGGGTGCCAAATAGACATGAATTTTAGCTCCCACCGAAGTTTGGTCCAAGAAAGGCACCATCTCTTGTTAAGGGTGTGGTGAACATCCAAATCCGCTTTGAAGTTGGGGATTCTGGATAGCTTCTTACCATTGCTCCATTTGAGGCAGGTGTTTAGCCTGGGACCGCTCAACTATCCGCCTTCTCTGCGGTCAGGATCTTCCTTCCAGATTGGCTGTTGCGTCGGGGTTCTGGAAATGAAATTCAAAGCAGGCCGGCGCCGAAAACGTGAAATTCGCTATTTTAGATGAGCTGTTGGCTGATGCTGTGCAGAAGAAATACTTGCAGAGAGTAAGCGGCGGAAAGGTCCGTCATATGCCGTGAAGGGTGGTACAGGTGAGAATTGAGATCGACATTGATGATGGCGCCCAACAGTAAGAGAGCCAAAGGCGAGGAGTGGTTGACGCCACAACCGCACGAACGTCCAGCTCGACATCCCCCGTTCTCAGAGCGGGTAACGTTAATGTTTTACAAGCGGTGTGGAAGTGGATGAAATCTCTGGAGCTGGTGTGGGTAACGAAGGCCATCCTGCGCGCAAGCTTCTGCTTGCGGAGGGCCCCCGACAAGACGAACGTGCTGCTGCTTCTTTCATTCCGTATAAGTGGGAAGCGCTCTGTTCTAGAGATGAATCGGAAGCGGATGAGACTTGTGATAATGTCGATGGTGAAGGCGATCCTGCGCGCAAAATTCTGCCCCGGGACAGAAAGCGATCCAGGGACGAGAAGTGTTTCACGCTTCGACAAGATGAATGCGGTCCTTTACGTTCCGCTCTGTCAGTATGGGAAGAGATCCTTTTCACGGATGGCGTGGAAGCAGATGAAGTTTCCGATGGTAGTGTGAAGAACGAATAGCATACTGAGCGCGCACTTCTGTTTGCGGATATATTTTGGAGCTTTGAAAAAGTCCTGATGCAAGGCAACCCCCCGACGCAGGACGCCGCTTCTTCCTCTTCTTCTCCTACTTGTTCTTCATCATCCTCCCCATCGTCGTAAAACTCAGGTGCACTCACACCGCCAAGCGGAAGCCGCAGGACATATACTGGCAGCATCGCAAGGAACCTGATAGAAAAAAGCACTTCCAAATGGAGTCGTACGAGAGAACAGATGCGGACATATGCGCTGTTCTCCATCTTTGTACATGAGATAGTGTACTACTAAATTCTCTCTGCACCAAAATGTATCACATACCTTTTGTTATTCGTATTAGGGCACTAATGCTGAGTCTGGGAGTTATCGTCGACCTCGAGCTCTAACGCAGTCGCGTTCGATCAGCAGCTAAGCTCACGTGCGTTTCAAAACGACAAAAAAGCATCTATTTGCTCCTATGACATCAAGTGCTAGAGAGATGTGACATCAAGCGAGATGATAGATTTGTCCACCTCATTTGAGATGATAGATTTGTCCACCTCATTTGTAATGCCCTCTAGCTTATCGAATTTGTTCTTTGCATTGTGAGATTGGGGGATCCCATGGGCGCTAGTCGCATTCACTTGTAACTTTTCTTCTTTATTTTAATTAAAGTCCGGGAGAATAGGCCAAGGCTGAACTTTCTTTATTTAAAAAAGAAGTGCTCAAGAGACGCAAAGAGAGTGAGTGAATGATTGAGGGGAATGTGAAAACATTTGAAAGCGTTGGAGAGTGTGTGTAGTTTGGTAGAGGGATGGATTCCGAGACCATTTGGAAGGGTCTATGGGGTTGGACTCTTCATGAGGTTCAGGCTACGGATTTTAATTGCGAGTAGTTCATGTTTCAAGTGCATGCAACACAATGGTTGAGCAGTGCACCTTTGGGTAGGGGCGAAGGGGTTCAACCCTCGCTATGGACATCCTTGCACATTCATGAGTGGATGATCACTAGCTTTCAGGTTGCTTCATATGTTGGCTTTTGGGCGCCCTTGTCTTGACTCCAGCCATTGGTTACCTTTGTATCAAGCTTTTGGATCAATCAAAACTTGTCTCCTCATTGGGTATTAGGTCCCTTCCTTCCTAAGCTCTACCCTAGTGGGCCTTTGGGCTCTGTAATTCGGATTGTGCGAGAACCCCTCCTTTATGGGTATTAAGTTTGCCTTCACTTGTACTTTCAAGAGATTAGGCCTCAAGCTAAACTTCCTATTATTATTATTATTATTTGAGTAGTTCAAGGAGAAACTACTTCTCATTTGAGTCTCTATTGATGGTCCTTCATGAGTGTGACCATACAAATTTGAAGTTTGAGTAGCTCATGGAGCATCACTTCTCATCATAAACACTGAGTCACAACAAAGGAGAACAAAAAGGAGAACAAAGACATGTTCTCTATTCCTTTTTACCTAAAGACCATTATATCAAGCAATAAAGTGGGCATTTTACAATATCTAGAAAGCATCACTTGTTCTTGCTTGTAAATATTGTCACTAGAAGCTTGATATCATATCCCAAGTAGTCAAGATAGATATAATAAAATTCTTGTTGCCATGAAAACTAGTTGTTCAGCATGATCAAGAATTCCACATCATGATCTTGTTCGGGAAGCTCCTTCATTACATCTATAACCTCAACAAGCACAGATTATAGCTGATTAAAAGTTACTCGAAAATTAGAGTACATGTGTTGCAAAAATCGGAACATTTTAACAAGGCAATTAAGATCATCCCCTTTGTATGGTTAAGATCCTCATTGAATGCTGGGCCATATTCACAGAATATGAAACACATTTCACAAAAGCATTCCCAAGAGAAGATTACAATCAACAAAATTATACTAAGAAACATTCACACATGATCAGAGAAATGCTCAAGATAAATCAAGCTGAACACAAAGTGGAAGCAGAACTCAACATTATATTTCTATTGAAATGATGTTTTACATTTCATGTGTTTTACAAGAGTAATATGAATCTACAATAGAAGCTGATCATAGCTTTCCTCAGGCTCAAGAATATTGGGATCCTCTGGAACATTAGAACACATATCCTGCCTCTCTTGCTCCAAGATTGGCTCTTTAAGGTCAGCCATGTCCCCCGGTTCATCTGCAAGTGGGGGAACAGGCTCCCTTGAAGCCGGTTGGAATCTCTTCGTGTCTGCAATGTGCTTCCTTCCAACCTCTTGGTCTTCATCTGGGCATTCATTCAGCCCATTGATTCTCATTCTAATGAAGCTCACTTGAGCATCATCCTTCTCCACAGCTATGCAATGCCTGAACATCTTTAAGGAGCAAGCCAGAGTCGTTCCTGAAACAGCAGAAAACCACTTAGAGGTGTCAATCAACCATGACTAATGAAAAGTGTGAAAATTGAAATTACCTGTGCCCGAAAAAAGGTCTAGGACCCAGTCATCATCATTGGAGAATAGCTGAAGCAATCTCATTATGAGCTTTTGTGGCTTCTGATAGGGGTTAACCAATGTCATGTCCCCAGCTACATGACGAAGTTTCTTGGTAACGGCTGGGAACATGAGCACATTTGAGATCCCATTCTCATTGCAATGCTCCCTGACTCTCCTTTTGCTTACTTCATCATAATAGCCAACTGTAATGCATTCAGTGGAGCTCACAAACCTATGCAAAGGAGTGTGATTTACGTTTGTCTTCACCCTGCAAACAAGAACTATGAGTCACAGAGAGCATCATTAAAGCCATGGAGATAGAAAGAAGATTACTTACCACGTGAGGCACTCCACAGCATGACATCTTGCCTTCAGAGTAGTTGAAACAGAGAAAGACTGGTCTCTGCTATGGAAAATTACTATCCTCCAAAGAGGAGACATAGTCAACTCTGCAAAATCAGTGACCATCTTCCGAATCTGAGGGTGTTTGAAGGGTTCATCATCATTAACTGATCCCAACATCCTAAATCCATAGGGTATGTCTGCTATGAGAAGGGAGAAATGTTTTCTAGGCACAACAGAACAAATATTATTTACATCACTACAGAATACATTGTAATATACAGGCCTAAGGGGGTCTAGGGGATTGGAGAAACATTTCAGATCAGGTTCATCATCAAAATCCATCTCCTTGGCTTTTAGTCTAGATTTCTCATGCCTTGCTCTCTGAATGTGAGCCAGGAATGCAGGGGGCAATCATCTAGTAGCTCTGCAGACTTACTTTTCTTTGGTTTCTGCAGAAAAAAGTGGAAAGACAATTAAATGAGCTCTTCAATAGAGCAAACAAAACATAAGGAACCGATGCATGGCATCGATTTCGTGTGGGGGTAGATGCCAGGCATCGACTTTCTACTGAAAGTCGATGCCTAGCATCGACTTTCTACGGAAAGTCGATGCCTGGCATCGACTTTGGGACATAAATCGATGCCTGGCATCGACTTATGCCACGAGGTCGATGCCAGGCATCGACTTATGCCCCCAAGTTGATGCCAGGCATCGACTTATGCTGCAGGTCGATGCCAGGCATCGACTTATGCCCCCAAGTCGATGCCAGGCATCGACTTTTGGCTGCAGGTCGATGCCAGGCATCGAATTTAGTAGTAAGTCGATGCCAGGCATCGAATTCGTACTAAAAGCCTGGCATCAAATTGGTTAGGTGAATCAAGGCATCTAACGTAATGGCAAACCAGGCATAATCTCAGAAAGAGAACCTTCCCAATCACGAAACAGGATAAAATATTCTGATAAAGCTTTGTAGGATGATGTGGTTGGATAGTCTGCTTGGACCTCTGTCCAAGAAAAGCAACCCAGCCTCTTCATCATCACCTCCTGATTCTTCATGTATACTTTATGACTACAGTCACAGAAATAAAAAAGAGACTAGGTTAGACCAGAAACATGGGAGGAGGGAAAAAGGATCTGAGAATAATATACATACTTATTGAGCTCAGTCACCATCTCCTCCAGGCTTAACTCCTTGGAGATTACCCTTGACAAAGTTGATATAATCAATGTATCATCCTTGATTCCTTGAAGGGCCCTCCATGGTGTCAGCTTCATGTCCTCAGGAGCCTCTTCAATTGAGAGGTCAACTTCCCTTCCCTTTCCCTTCAGATCAACCTGTGGGTCTGGCCTCGACTTCCGTTGCTTCTGGCCCTTGACCTCCTTGTTCTCCCACATTGTGAAAATTCTATCCTGCAGATCCTAGATCTCACCTGATCTGAATGCCAGTTGAAACCATCGATCATATTTCCTCAAAGCATCAGACTTTCTATTCTCATCCAGTGCAATTCCAACCTCAATAAGGCATTGCTTTCGTAGATTGGGATGTATTCTTCCAGCTTCCTTCACGAGACAATCTTCATATTCATGGTGGAAGAACCGAATTCTCTCTATGGAGGAAATTTTTTGCCTGTAGTCATTGTCACTGTTGTGATCCCAAGCAAGAAGCTTGGCTTCCTCAGTTGTAAGACCAGCATATATCTTACACTCTGCATACCTAAAGAAAATTGTGGTAGGGTGCTCCTTCACTAGCTGTCTACGGGCCTCTACAGAGTGTGAACCTCTAATCACATAATAAGTATAATCCTCAAACAAACCCTTATTGAACTCGTCCACAGAGCTGCACTCATTCGGATCCACCATGACAAGGAATGGCACAACAGTAGCATGAGGATTTATTTTCATTTTCTTCTTAAGATTCTGCACACTTAAGAAGAAAAGTAGCTCCCTGATCTCAAGGGGCCTCCTCCCTGTGACTAGATCTATTGGTGGCCTGTGGATGATATTGATTGGCAGGTGGAACAACTGCCCCTTCTTCACAACTTTTCTTCTAGCTATGTCCTCCGTCATCTTGTTCTGCTCAGTACCAAGAACACCCGAGGCAAGCTCTCCACCAGGTGCAACAATTATATCCTCAGAGCTAGAGCTTGAGTCAGAAGACTCCTCTTCTGCAATTCTCTTCTTTTTCTTTTGGAACTTTTTCTGCACGCTCTACTTACCCCTTTACCGGGGTTGTCATCTTCTGTTGTGTTGGCATGATGTTGCCCTGGATCCATGGCATCAAGTCCTTGATAAGATTCACTGAGTCCCTGCATATCTCAGCTAGCCCATCTAGAACACAGCACTCTGGGCACAGGAAATCCATCTTGCATATAACATTTCTTAAACCTCGATGTCTCTACCAAGAAAAGGAGGTTGTCAAATCCTCATCTTCATAATCCAGTTTGTACACAAGGCCATACTGAAAACCTTGTGTTGTCGTGATCTTTCCTCTCCCATATGCCCCTGCGAACACAAGAAGGACTGCATTCTTTTCTTCAACATACTGAAGGCACCACTCCAGATTTGTCATGTCCCGCAGTGGACGATCTGTCCTTAAGACTTCTGCGTCCCTAGACCTATCCTTCATAGTTGTATCATCCTCAGGAATTTTGATGCTACTCTGTCCACCAGAGGATATTCCAAGCGGGTTGCTGGCCTTCTTAGAGGATAAGGATGCAATAATTTTTTTTGGTTTTGCTTGGTGACCAATGCCTTTGTCACGTTGTTGATCAGCAGAGCTCATGGTGACTCTCAGCTTCTTGAAGGGCCTCTCACTCTTGGACTCCGCATCCCTGAAGGCGTTGAAAATATCAGCTCATACGTAAATGTGGTTTTCAAAGGCCCAAGTCGATGCCAGGCATCGACTTTTAAGTGCAAGTCGATGCCAGGCATCGACATTGTGTGCAAGTCGATGCCCGGCATCGACTTGCACCCTCAAGTCGATGCCGGGCATCCACTTGCACACAAAGTCGATGCCTGGCATCGACTTGCACTTAAAAGTCGATGCTTGGCATCGACTTGCAGTTAAAAGTCGATGCCTAGCATCGACTTGAACCTAAAAGTCGATGCCAGGCATCGACTTTGCACCCTAAAGTCGATGCCTGGCATCGACTTTCAGGCCAACTTCGATGCCAGGCAAGTCGATGCCTGGCATCGACTTTTAGGTGCAAGTCGATGCCAGGCATCGACTTTGTGTGCAAGTCGATGCCAGGCATCGACTTGACGGTGAAAGTCGATGCTAGGCATCGACTTTTACGTGCAAGTCGATGCCAGGCATCGACTCTTACGTGCAAGTCGATGCTAGGCATCGACTTGCACCGAAAAGTCGATGCCTGGCATCGACTTGCAGCCTCAAGTTGATGCCTGGCATCGACTTGCACCTGAAAGTCGATGTCTGGCATCGACTTGCACCCTCAAGTCGATGCCTGGCATCGACTTACACCTAAAAGTCGATGCCAAGCATCGAGCTGTACCCTCATTGGATCTATATTCTTAGAGCTAAGAAAAATAAAAACCTAGAAAGCAAACTATTTACACAAACATACAAAATGTGCTCTGTTGCTCTCTCTTGCTCGTGGATTTTGAAAATGAGAATGATCTCCTGCTCTGCTATTTATAGGCAATTGGGTAACTTGAACCAGAGACTAACTGGATCTAACTGAATGAGTCCAATTGCTAACTATATCTGTCAACTTATCTAACCATGGAATACCACTCACACAAATAGGCTGTTTCAGAGCCACTTTAATGAAATATTCATAGAGCCTTGCAACTATTTATATACATTTGCATGGAAATTACACTTCAATGGCAAGAGTATGGTATGTACATGAGGATGTCTAATCTCATGTAGAAATTTTTTCTTAGAATTTCTTGCTTGGGAGAAAATCAAGTCTAAGTTGTGTTGAATATGGGAGATTAATGACATCTTTATAGTGTTATCCTTCTCACTTTAGTTCATATTCACATTTATCTTGTAACACATTGTTGAAATGGAAAATCAATGTAATTTTGACAAAATATGTTGGTAATTTCAACAAAATAGCTTGGTAATTTCAAACGTCACTCATTGTCTTTGCATCCAACGTTCAGAAAAATCGTAGATTCAAAATTCATTTGAAAATCTTTTGTAACAAGTATATACTTAATTCTTACATATAATTCTTACATATAATTTTCCATATACTTCTTACATATACATTTCCGTGTACCTCTTTTACACATAATTCTTTTTTAATATACTTTCATCTACCTCTTTGAGATCTAGCCAATACCACAATAAAACCTAATCCTTGAAATCTTAACCAAAGGTAAAATTTCTTCTTGTATAGTCTTCAATGGCACTACTCCAAACAATTTTAATATCTAATCCAGTTGGAACTCAACTTGGATATATTTTGATTCACTCACAATGCTAAGACTCAATGACTCATATCTAGTTAGAAATCAACTGTGTTTCTCATTTCAAAAGTGAATCAAATCTTTGGTTCCCTTATTAGTGTATATATGAGTAATTAAGTGATTTGATGTAATTTGATGTTTAATGTTATTTAATGTACTTTAATGAACTTTTGATTTCATATCTTTTTGATGTGACATTTGATGTGACATCTTCACTTGATCACGGATTTCTACTTATTTAAAAAGGTCATTCATCTTCAGTCTTCTGTGAACTCAGTGAAGATGAGCTCAATCTTTTCAGTGGATGCTTGGGCATCAGCTTCCTCTGCTCATATTGATACAGTTTTGGATTCATTGTTCTCAGTTGACCCTTTCCACAGAAGTGATGATCCCTATGATTTAGAACGTGCTGATGATTCCATGTTTTCTGTTGAGTCATTTAAGTTATCCAATTCACAGTGCAATGTTGCTCAATCGAATGCACCTCTTGATCTCCCATCTGATCCAACCATTGATCTCCCTTCTGACTCAAGTGCATGTGGAGCAACGGAAAAGCAAAGCAAGCTCAATTTACGACTTAAAAGAAGGCCTCGTGAAGTAAGTCAAAAAAGATTTAAATTTCTTACTTCAGATAGACAGATTGCATTGGATATTGTGAAGCATTGTTGTGGTTTGAAATGTTTGTACAATTTAGGAATGAAGAAACTAAAGCACCTAAGAGAAAAATTCCTCCATTTAGATAGTGAAAGGCAGGATATATACCTTGTTTCTTGCATGCAAATGATTGAGGATAACATGTCAGTAACACGTGTTGGTTTTGAATATTTCTTTAGTCAAGGGATGCGATGTTGTAGGGTTGCATTTAAAATTGCAATGGGTGTGGGAAATTTTAGAGTACATAGGGTTCAACAAGGGCTTTTGAATGGGGATCTCATTTTGGATACATTCCATGTTGGGACCAAAGGATCTGTTGGACGTCATGCAATGAATTGGATGATGAACTATTTTAGCTTGCATTGTGAGGTTATGCCTACAACTGGAAGGTTGCACTTGTCAGATAACTTTACTCGTCGAGAGGTATTTCAAATATATAAAGAAGACATGGAAAATAGAAATGAGAGGTATGTGTTGTATCGTCACTTTACTCGATTATGGAAGGAAGAGTTTAACAATGTTTCTATTCCTCGTAAAGTTAGAATGGGTGAATGTTCAGTTTGTGCCACTTTGAAAAACATGGCAAAAGGGGCTACAACACCACAGGAAAAGAATAATTTTAAAAACCTTCTTAACAACCATCGTGAGAGTCAAGCTTTAGAGAGAAAGAAAGCAATTCATCATCGAAGTAAAGCACTCAGAAATCTGGAGCGTTATATGTGTTTGTTGATCGATGGTATGGATAAAAAAAAAACTTGTTTGCCACATTTTTATTGCATCCCTAAGGACATTGGAGATGAAGTCCTTGTGCAAATGCATTTGGTTGGTGCTTTGGTATACAATGGAACTGTAATGTCCAAGGTTTTCTTCACATATCCGAATGTGCATAATGATCCAAACCTTACAGTTACTGTCATTCATCGTGTTTTGCAATCATGGAAGGGTCTTTTGCCACCAACTCTATATTTGCAACTAAATAATATTGCAAGAGAGAATAAAAATTCTACAGTCTTTGGATATTTAAGCATGCTTGTTGAAAAACAGGTATTTCAGAAGGTTAAGGTAAATTTCCTTCTGGTTGGCCACACTCATGATCACATTGATCAAATGTTCAGTACTTTCTCTAAGAAGTTGGCACGTAACAATGCTTTTACTCTTCCGATTTTATCTGAGCTGATTTCAGAAGCATATACTCCAAAACCAGAAGTTCAACACCTCACACAGATTTATGACTTTAAGCACTTTTGCTCAATGGGCCTTGATAACAGTGCTAAGGTTTTGGATCCATTGCACAATATTAGTTTCAACCATGTATTCTTGATGAGGAGGGTTGATGAAATAACCCTTTTATTTGCAAAGCAGTATTCATCTTCTCTTGGGTGGGAGCCTAAAGAGGGATGCAGATTCTTATTGCAAGTGCCTAATTTGTCTACTGTAACAGTGTATGGTGCAGAACAATCACCATATGAAGATAAAAACAATACAGAAAGATGTGGAAATGTGGTTGATCAAAGTAAAAGCTGGATGCATGCACTCATTGAAAAGAAGAGACATATTGAGCGTGCAAAAAAATATGCTGGAGATCAAGATGTATCTTGGTGGGAGGACTTTTTCAATCATCAAGAAGAGATTATACAGTATACAATTGCAGGTCACTGGCCAATTGATGTTCCATTCACATGGGATTTTTGTACACAAAGATCCGTGAATGTGGCCCAAGCATGTAATGCAGATGCACTTCAAAGTTTTATACATCCACCAGAAAGAGATATTTATGTAGGCCCAAGGATGACAAAACAGGCAGAAGCAAGCTGGCAAGGAAATTTAATAGAGATAAATGTTGGAACACTTATTGCAGTACTTGCTGATGGTGATGAGGCTACCAGACCATTTTGGATTGCAAAGGTTTTAGAGATAACTAAAGATATTGATCAGAGAAGAATAGAGGCTTTGATGGTGCATTGGTATTACACTAAAAGTAGTAATGCATTCACAGGTAAATATAACTTAGAAATGGTGTGTGATACTAAACGAACAGGTTCAAAAAAGAAAAAGAATATTCGAAGCACATCCACTCTTAAAATGGATGATGTAGATATTTTTGTTTATGATTTTTCCTTGACAAAAACAGGTCACTTGAGGAAAGCAACCATCAACATGATAAAACAAAAGCTTCCAGATGTATGTGGTACAGGAAATCATAGGAAAACAAGAAGACTTGTGCATGATCCTACAGAATTTGGTATGTACGTGGATGAAGATAGAGCTCTTGTGGATATAGAAGAAGAAGAAGAGAGCTCTCAACAGTATGAGACTGAATCAAGTGCATCAGATGATGAGGGTGTAGACATAGATCGACATAGTTGTGAGTTGCATTGAAGCTCTCAGACATTTTTAGTGCTTATGTAAATGCCTCGAAGTAGTTTGTTTAATGAAACCATGTTTTGTAGCAATTTTGAATAACAATCAGATATCCACCCATTAAATATATGTCTACAATGTTATTTTTGTATAAGAACTATTCTACATTCTTTATATAGATTTTAGACATTTCAATGTCTTATCATATAGATTTTGGACATGTCAATGTCTTATCATATACATTTTGGGACATGTCAATGCCTTATATAGTGAAATTTTGACTACATTTTGAGCTCTTTTATTATGAGAAAATGACAAAAAATGTCAAAAATTCACATGTTTTCATCTCATTTTTGTAATATATGTATACTGGTATAAAGGAATCTCAAACATAAGCTGCCATTTGCTTGATTTTTGACGAGAGTGTTCTCTTTTTACGACATAGTTCTCGTTTGTTACGACTCGTTGTTCATAGCTTATCGTAATGGTTTTGTCTTTTTCATGATAGACTTCCAATCATTCTCTAGGTAGTGAGCCTACCTCTTTGACCTGGCAATATATATGACTAATGGGTGACAAGATGAAGTGAAAAATATGTCCTCCTCTAATGGGTGACAAGATGAAGTGAAAAATATGACTTAGAAAGAGCGCAAGTGGCAATCTCTTTAGGTGAGGAACAATGCATGAAGGCTCTCTTGGGGATCTATTCTCCACTTGAGGAAGATATGGAATTATGCTTGTTTGAAGTGATGGGGAGCTCGCTATGGTGTAAGCTTGTTGGGATAGAGATCAATCCATGTGGGATTTCTTGTATGGAAGGAAAATAATTCTTGTATGGAAGGAAAATGTGGTGATCACAAGAACACTTAGATTTTATTTGTCCAAATAGTAGTACTTAGATTCATGTTAACCCTCCAAAGATAATGAAGGCAAAACTCACCAATACAATCCTTCCATAATGCTTCAAACCTTGGATTGGAATTTCACTAAAGCTTTTTTTATCTCATTCCTTTGATTCCTACTTTTCTCTTGTTCTTATTTGTGTTGCACCTTGGAGATATTACTGAAACTTTAGCAGTTGAGCCATCAACTGCTCATTTTCCTCCATTATTGAATCCAACTTGGTTTTTTGTTCGCCATATAGGCCACAATAGATCTCCTCTCCATATATGCCATAGAGGAATGTCCAATCTGCAGCAGACACCAAGCAAGCCTTCTTTGTATCCCATTTGATGAGAGTGCATAAGGTGGTTGTCACCTTGAATTATGAGTCTAAGCACATTAGCTCAATCGGTTGGGTCTTCACCTCTCAAGGTTGGGGGTGGGGTTTGAACCCCTACACATTGCAAATGGAGGATCATTGGGCCTTGAGGCTATTCAATTGAAACTAGTTGTCTTGTGTGGTCTTCGGATTGTTCCTTCCCATTGTGGTTCTGAACGAGCATGCAGGTTGTGTATCTTAATAGTTGCTAGGCATCAAACCCATGTTTTGTGGATTTTGAGGGGTCACATGAGTGCTATACTCCCATTTCATTGTACTTTCAAAATAATTCAAGCTTGTTCAAAAGAGTAGATCTCAATGATCGGACTTCTTTTAAAAACCTTCAATTATCTTTCATAACTTCTGAGCGAGAGGAAAAGGTGATCTAAATCTTCCGGAAGAGTAGATCCCAATAGTAACCCTTGAATTATCTTCCATAACTTTGAGCGATTTGCCCGAACTTCTTTTTGGGAAAAAATACCTTCTAAGACAAAAAGGAGCTAAGAAGACATTGAATGAAAAGGTGATCTTTTTTTTGAGAGAGAGTACATTGAATTGGAAACATACTCACACACCCAACCTCATAACGTAGCCGTATCCATCTTATATCAAGCCAAGACTTGAACTCAAGACTTCCTCCAAGAGAGTCACTGAGTCAAACCACTAGGTTAAGTGAGCGTAAACTAGGAAATAATGTAAAATTCTATCAGCACTCCCACACGGCTACGGAAAAAGGTAAGGGACCTGTGGAAGATTCTCCTCACTTTCTGAATATAGGAAACCAAGAAACTATTGATGAGGAGGAGTTCATCATTGATAGGAACTCCCTCTCTAACTGGCATTCGCAGCTAACAGAGAAAGTGGTTATTGGTCTCTGCCACGGGCCGAGACCTGCCCAGGATATTCTTAGGAACTGGATGAAAATGAACTGGGAGCCTAGGGGGCTATTCGTTAAACAGGTTCAATACCTACCCAATAATTACTATTTGTTTTTCTTTGATGACTCTACCAGTGCTTTCAAGGTTATTTCTGAAGGTCAATGGCTTATCAAGAATATCCCTATTTCCTTCTTTAGGTGGCATGTTGGGTTCAACCCAAAAGGGCCCAAGCCTACTAAACTCCCTATTTGGGTGGATTTTCCTGATCTTCCAGTTGATTTCTATCCTTGGCTAAATAAACTAGGAGCTATGCTTGGTAAAGTTCTAGGACAGAAATCTAGGTCTGGGGGAATCAACCCCAAATGGGACCCCCAGTTGATGATCGAAATAGATGTCTCAAAACCGATCAAACAGAATATTCGCATCAAGGATTCTGACGGCTTTTTTCTCCATGAACAACAAATTCTTTATAGGAATCTTCCTAATGCTTGCTTTAAATGTTTTAAACAGGGGCACCTCATCAAGGACTGTCCTCTGCTTAATAATACCCCCTCGGGTTCTAATAATGTTTCTGCAGCCCCTGAGACAGATGTTTGTGGTGCTCCTCCCAATAAGACCAATTCAAATGGTCAAATAGCGCCAAATATCAAAAAGCCCAACCCTAAATCTCACAGAAAAAAGTCAGGGAAGTTATCTAATCCTTTCAGTGTTCTCCTTGAGGTTACTAATTCTTTGTTCATAGATGAAGGTGAATCGAACAAGGAAAATTTTCCAGAAAATCACCCCACTGAAGGTAACAAGTTGGAAGCCACAGGTAAACAAGTCCTCAAAGACCCTATCAATGCTAATGAGTGGAAGGTTGTAGGGAAAAAAAAGTATCATAATAACAGGTATTCAGACCTTAATGAAGATGTGTTAATGGATGAGATAAATAGAGCTGACGATGAAATCATGATCCAAATGTCTAATGATGTTTCTGTAGATTATGATCCCCCTTCTGCTCTTAATAAAGTGAATGACATTGTGGTGAAAATACAAGGTAAATCTAAAAGGAAAGATGGGATTAGAACATCTAACTCTAATCTCCAACCTAGTAAAACTTCTAAATGCTAAGTCCCTCTGTCTTTTTCTTTCTTACTATTATTTTTATGGATTCTCTGAATATTGTTTCTTTCAACAGCAAAGGATTGTCTGATCCTGTCAAAGCTAAAGTCATTAACATCTGGAAAAGAAATCTTTCCAAGCCCCCTGATGTGGTTTGTCTTCAGGAGCTGAAGATTGGTGGTAATAAGTTAGTCAACCAGCTAAATATCATTGATAGACACTTCAATTGGTTTTTTACTGATCATGATCAAGGTAAAGGTGGTGCTGCCATAGGGGTTAGCCCGAAGATTTGTCATCTCATTAAAGGAGTGTATAAAAGTCCTTCCTTGCAATGGGTAGCTGTTTCTTTCGATCTCCCTATGGATGTGTGTATTGTCAGTCTTTATGCCTCTAATTGCAGGGATACGAGAAGCTCTTGCTGGGAGGAATTAAAAAATCTTCAAGGTAATATATGCATTATTGGAGACTTCAATATGGTTACCAACATCAATGATAGACTTAACAATAAGGGGGCTTGCATCTACGGTTCTGAAAAGTCTAGCTGGTACTCTCTTTGCCACTTTCATGATCTGATTGATCACTCTGAACATACTGGTATCACGTGGCACAATAAGCAGTCTAATGATAATGCTCTGGGTGCTAGACTTGATAGATGCTATGTTAATTCTTCTTATGGCAAAAATTTTTGGGAAATAAGTGCTAATACTGATCATTCTATGATGTTGTCTGATCATGTTCCCCTTTGTCTGTGTTTTAAGAGGAACCATATGCCCTTTAGAGCTGGCTAGCCCCACCTTGACTCTAGATTGCTCAAGATCCCGTCGATTATCAATCAACTTAAGATGACCATTAGTTGGCACTTTTCTCAGAACACCCCTGCTTTCAAAAGTTGGGAAAATGCTGTGAAGGATATCCAGAAGATCTTTACCTTTTATAAAGCTAAAGTGTATAAGGCAAGACCTCTCAGAAAAGAGAAAATCCTTGAAGCTCTTAAGGTGTATGATTCTAATAACCCCTGTAAGGACTTCATTGAGTTACAACACAAACTCAGATGTGAGGAATACCTGGAAGCTAGCTGGTCCCTTTCTAACTCCAGAAGGTTCTAGGAGAGGAACATAGACAAACCTAACAAACATATGTACGAGATGCTCAAGCAAAAGAAAAATAAGGATTTCATTCCTCTTCTGGCTAAAAGTAATGGTGGTATTGCTGAAAACATGGAAGAATGCTTACATGAAGCTTCTAGTTTCTTTATGAATGTCTTCTCTAGTCCTCCCAAGAGGGGGGAAGAAATCCAGAGAGCCAGGGCCCATATTGCTTCTGTCAGGGTGAAAACTCTCCCTCAAGGTCTGGCTGCTCTCCTGGACTTGCCCCTCTCTGCTGGTGAGATTAAAGAAGCCATTGATAAAATGAAACTCTGTAAATCCCCTAGTATTGATGGTATTCCTAATGAACTATTCAAAGAGCTTAAAGACTTCATTACTCCCTACCTTCTGGAGATTTGAATGAGGCTACTAGGAAAGGTACCCTGTCCTCTGACATGAATATGGGGGTTATTAGACTCATCCACAAAAGGGGCCCTAAGGAAGATCTCAATAATTGGAGACCTATAACTTGCCTCAATTCTGTCTATAAAATCTTTGCTTCTACCCTTGCTAGAAGGCTTAGCCCGATCATGAACACTATCATTCTCCCCATGCAGAAAGGTTTTATTAAGGGCAGGTACATTTTGGATGCAATTATTTCTCTGTGGGAAGGTTTTGATTATGCTAATGAAGCTGAGCTTGACTACTATTTCTTCAAAGTTGACTTTGACAAGGCTTATGATTAAAGCCTTGGATGCAATTATTTCTATGTGGGAAGGTTTTGATTATGCTAATGAAGCTGAGCTTTACTATTTCTTCAAAGTTGACATTGGTAAAAAATTCATCAAGTATGTTAGTACCCTCTTTGGAAATGCTTGGTCCATAGTTTCTTTGAATGGTCATCTTTCCCCCCCTTTTAAGATTGCTAGATCCATTAGGCAGGGTTGTCCTCTGGCCCCCCTTCTGTTTGCTATTTCCAGTGATGCTCTTGGTTGGCTTGTGAACCATGAAAAGGATAATGGAAAAATCAAAGGTATCCCCATTCCCAATTCCAATCATCAACTTGGGCTTCAAATGTTTGCTCATGATACTAATATGTGTACTCTTGCTGATCCTCTGTATGCTGAAAATTTCCTGGCGTGTTTGAATACCTTTTGTCTTGCCAGTGGTTCTCATATCAATCATTCTAAAACTGGTTTTTGGTCTGCAAATCATATTACCCCCAACTGTATTACTGACACTGGTTGTATCATTCTGCAGGATCAAATGATCTTTAGACTTTTGGGTATCCCCATGGGATTTAATGTCTCTATGCAGCAAAGATGGGACTGGGTGCTTCAAAAATTTAAGGGAAAAATGCTCAGGTGGTATAATGTTTATGCTTCCCTCTCTCACAGATGTTTTGTTTTGAAGCACTATCTCCTCCCTTCCCTAGTTTACTTCCTGGCTTGTTGGAGTCCTTCCAAGAAGCAATTAAATCAGGTGATTACTTTGGCTAGAAGATTCTTATGGGGAGGTAATGACCAAACTAACAAAGTCCCTAAAGTGGCTTGGAAGATTTGCTGCCTGCCTAAGCATGAAGGAGGATTGGGTATCATCTGCCCTTTAAAAATGGCTGAGAACTTGGCTGCTAAATGGGTGTACAGGGCCTTAAGCTCTAGTGACATTTGGGCATGTCTTCTTAAAAGAAACATTCAAAAGTTTCATGTCAAAAACTATAAAGCTTGGACTAATAATCATCTTTGGGATATTGTTATTTCCCCTACCCCTTTTGTTCCTGTTGGTAGTAGCCTCTCTTGCAGGTTTTGGTCTGTGTGGACGAAAGTTAAAGTCTGTTTTTCTCCAAATTCAAAGTATTCGACTAACCTTAATTTTTTCCTTCAGGAATCTCCTTGGTTGGGCTGGATTGCCCTGTGGAGTAACAAAAGTCTTGAGATCAGAGAGCACAAATGCTTTAAGCTTGGTGTAAAAAATTGGGCCTGGTTTTTTAACTCAGGTGAGTTAATATCTGATGATTATATCCTTGCACTGACTCATTTTTCTCCTGGATGTTTGCAGATTCTTCTGGAAAGGAAGTATCTCCTGAAGACAAAGCTTGAGGATTGCAGACTTGCCAATATTCATATCACTGACGTTGCCAAAGAAATGTGGAAAAGCTTCAAGCTCAACAAAGGCTCTGTTCTCAGTGTTACTAACAAGCTTAACAGTAGATGGGGATGTAATTGGTTTGCCAATCAATGGAGATACAGGTTCAAAGTCATCTGGGCTTTCCCCTACAATATCAAGCATTCCTACTTGGAATGGCTGATTCTTCATAATGGCCTATGGACTGGCAACAGGGCTAAGAGAGCAAATGTCAATAATGGTAATTGTGCTCTGTGCAGCAGGGAAGAGGATTTAACCCATCTCTTTTGCGATTGTTGGCATGCTAAACAATTCTGGAAGGTGTTGGACCCTATTCTGGCTATTAAAAAGCTACCTCAACTGGGGCTAAACGAGATTATTCTTGGTTGCTGTAATAAACTGGATCTAGTGCTTTGGAATTTGTGGAGGGGCCACATCCTTTGGCATATATGGATTAGTAGGAACCAAGTCCTTTTCAAAAATGGCAAAAAGAACTATATGTTTTCCCTTAGAAAATCTTTGTATCTCTCTGGAATGCAGAGTCTGCAGTCTATCAAACAGGGCCCCCAGGATCAAATAGCTATTACTAGGTCTCTTCCTCCCTGTAAATGGAGGGAATCCCTTCTGGAATGTTATTCCAGTGATAGATTTATCATGGTCCTCAATATGTAACTTGTTCCTGATGGGATCTCTGCTTCCCTGTGTACATTGTACTTTTACTCTTTAATTTACTCTCTTTTCCTGTTGTCTCAAAAAAAAAAAAAAAATCTAAATGAAAAGTTGATATAAATATCTCCTGTTATGTCTGTGGTATGGGCAATTCTTCCATCTGCCACGCGGTCTCCTCTCCACAATACATGTCAAGAGATTTGTCGCTGGTGACGCAATAAAGGATCTCACATGTCTGTGGTATGGGCAATTCTTCCATCTGCTACGGCGAATTCTTCCAGATTGGCTGTATGCGCCGGAGTTCTGGAAAATGAAATTCAAAGCAGGCCGGCGCCGAAAACGTGAAATTCGCTATTTGAGATGACCTATTGGCTGATGCCGTGCAGAAGAACTAATGCTGCAGAGTGTAAGCGGCGGAAAGGTCCGTAACACGAGGATATCTCATGAGCACAGAAGATTCATATGCCGTGAAGGGCGGTACAGGTGAGAATTGAGATCGACATTGATGTTGGCGCCCAACAGTAAGAGAGCCAAAGGCGACGAGTGGTTGACGCCACAACCGCACGAACGTGCAGCACGAACGTTATGTTTTACAAGCGGTGTGGAAGTGGATGAAATGTCTGGAGCTAATGTGGGTAACGAAGGCCATCCTGCGCGCAAGCTTCTGCTTGCGGAGGGCCCCCGACAAAACGAACGTGCTGCTGCTTCTTTCATTCCGTATAAGTGGGAAGCGATCTGTTCTACAGATGGATCGGAAGCGGATGAGACTTGTCGTGATAATGTCGATGGCGAAGGCGATCCTGCGCGCAAAATTCTGCTCCAGGGCAGAAAGCGATCCAGGGACGAGAAGTGTTTCACGCTTCGACAAGACGAACGCGGTCCTTTACGTTCCGCTCTGTCAGTATGGGAAGAGATCCTTTTTACGGATGGCGTGGAAGCAGATGAAGTTTCCGATGGTAGTGTGAAGAACGAAGAGCATACTGAGCGCGCACTTCTGTTTGCGGATATATTTTGGAGCTTTGAAAAAGTCCTGATGCAAGGCAACACCCCGACGCAGGACGCCGCTTCTTCCTCTTCTTCTCCTACTTGTTCTTCCTCATCCTCCCCGTCGTCGTAAAACTCAGGTGCACTCACACCGCCAAGCAGAAACCGCAGGACATATACTGGCAGCATCGCAAGGAACCTGATAGAGAAAAGCACTTCCAAATGGAGTCGTGCGAGAGAACAGATGCGGACATATGCGCTGTTCTCCATCTTTGTACATGAGATAGTGTACTACTATCGAATTCTCTCTGCACCAAAATGTATCACATACCTTTGAATATTTGTTATTCGTTTCCTATCACACTCACTAGAGAGAGAGAAAGAGAGAGAGAGAGATTTAACTACACGGAGAGAGAAGCATCTCTTTGGTCCTATGACATCAAGTGCTCGAGAGAGGCAAAGAGAGTGAGTGAATGGTTGAGGGGAATGTGAAAACATTTAAGAGCATTGGAGAGTGTGTGTAGTTTGGTAGAGGGATGGTTTCCGAGACCATTTGGGAGGGTCTACGGTGTTGTCCTCTTCATGAGGTTGAATCTCTACGGATTTTAATTGTGAGTAGTTCATGTTCCAAGTGCATGCAACAACAATGGTTGAGCTGTTTCAGGCTGCTTCATATGTTGGCTTTTGGGCGCCCTTGTCTTGACTCTGACCATTGGGCACCTTTGTATCAAGCTTTTGGGCCAATCAAAACTTGTCTCCTCATTGGGTATTAGGTCCATTCCTTCCTAAGCTCTACCCTAGTGGGCCTTTGGGCTCTGTAATTCGAACTCTGTAAGGAGTTTAACCCCTATAATTTTGTGGGTACTAAGTTTGCCTTCACTTGTACTTTCAATTAATTCAAACATATTTAAGAGATGATGCCTCAAGCTAAACTTCTTATGATTTTTTTCTTTTTGAGTACATGGAGCATCTGCTTCTTATCATAGCTTTTGGTAATGGTTTTATCTTTTCATGATGGACTTGCAATCATTCTCTAGGTAGTGAGCTTGCCTCTTTGAGTTGGCGATATATTTGGTACTATCATGCTCTAGTGGGTGACAAGATGAAGTGAAAAATGTGATTTAGAAAGGGCGAAAGTGGCAATCTCTTTAGGTGAGGAACAATGCGTGAAGGCTCTCTTGGGGATCTCTTCTCCACTTGAGGACGATATGGAATTATGCTTCTTTATAGTGTAAGCTTGTTGGAGTGGAGATCAATCCATGTGGGATTCTTGCATGGAATGAAAATGTGGTGATCACAAGAAGGCTTGCATTTTTTCCTTAACGTATCAAGGGAAATATGAGACTTAAGTCAAATTTACAAATTAATAAATATAAAAATTACATGAAGCATCGAGCACATTGGGGTAGCCAGTTGGGTTGCTTACCTCTTGAGGTGGGGGCGAGGGTTCAATCCCACCATCTATTACTCGATAGTATCTAGAACTAAGGCCATATTTAAACTAGTTGTATGCTTTAGGGCATCTTCCAGTTGTATGTCTTTGGGCTTGTCTATTGAGTCACCCCTGTTTTATAGATATGGAGATCCCATGGGTACTAAGCCCACCTTCAACTATAATTTCAATTAATTCAAGCTTTTAGGGAGAGTAGTCTTCGATCGAACTTCCTCTTTTTAAAAAATACACGATCCAATCCCAAAAAGTAAAGAAATTTAGGAATAAATGTAGATCTTTTTTTTTTAAGATTATAATGAATTGAAAATACACACGCACACACCCAACCTCGTAAGGTAGAGGCACCCATCATGAGAGACTCATGGACATGTCCAGCCAAAACTTGAACTCAAGAATTCCTCCCACAGGTTCAACGCGTCAGCCACTAGGCTACGACGGCTCGTAAAATGTAGATCTTTTTAGCATAACAATAAAGAAAAGAAAGTGGGTATGATTATTAATAGGAAAAGATGAGAGCATATGGAGATATACGAGTCTTTGAAAGATACTTTCGTAGAATATTTCAAAAAAATATTTCTCCACTTGAATTGAATGGTTAGGTATATAATGGAAAAGGAATAATTTTTGGAGGCGTATTGTAGTGATAATCATGTTGAACCCCTTGATTGAAGGTCCATGGTTCAAAACCTATAGATCAGTGTGATGTTATTCTCTATATGCGAGGAATAAAGGGAGTCCCCTAAATGTGTGATTTGTTCTTTCAAATGCTAAATTTCAAAGAGTAGGGAGAAGGTTGAACCTAAAAAAAAAGGGACAATTGAGATCCAAACAAGGGGATAAGAGTGTGATGTTATTCTCTATATGCGAGGAATAAAGGGAGTCCCCTAAATGTGTGATTTGTTCTTTCAAATGCTAAATTTCAAAGAGTAGGGAGAAGGTTGAACCTAAAAAAAAAAGGGACAATTGAGATCCAAACAAGGGGATAAGAATCTTGAGAAGATAGAACCTTAGAGCGAAATCTCAATGAAAAAGAACCCAACATTCCTTAATGTGAAATAACAATTCTTTATGAACCAACCAAAGTGTGAAATAAGAATTTTTTATGCACCAACCAATGTTAGAAGTATGTAAAGCATGTGAGAGCTCAAAAACATGAAATAATCTTGATCAAGAAATGAATGTAGTATTTAGAAGAATAGTTTCCATGAATTTTAACCATTAAATACTATTGTTAGATGAAAAATTATTACTTGGAGATGAAGTATGAGTTTCTTATATACGATGGATGCACTTTTTAGGTGTATTTAGATAGGATTGAAATATAAAATCAAAAGATCACTTCATAAAGCATTTCTTATGTGTATTGAGTCCCTCTCATTGTATGTGGGAGAGTGCCTAGAGTCACCCTCTACTAGCTTATCTCCATAGTCTTTGTGACTGTCACTCTAGCACAATGGCAAGTACCAACGTGAGGAGATACACCTTATAAATGTCAATCCGTGGAGACATGAGGACCGGTATGAAGACCAAGAGCAAGTGCAGTGCACAAATGCATGAGTGAAAGCATACAAGCATGCACACACATACACACATGCACACAAGGTAGGAGCAAAGAGAGGACTTCGATTACAAAATAACTCTCTTACAAAGCTGAAATCTACAATAAGCTACCCCAAAAATGAGCTCTCCAGCCCTTTTTATAGTTTTTTGAGTAGTTTTGGCCCTGTCCAGACCTAGAGTCTAGCCTAGTTAAAAATTAGGTTCTAGGGCTTATTTGGGGACACAAACGGAGTCTAAAAAATTATGAAAATTGGTAGGGTGCTACTTCTAATACTCTCAAGCTCAAGGACTCCTTGGCTTGAACAAAATGGACTTGTAAAAATAGAAAATGGTATTTACAATGGTTTTTAGTGATAAAAATCACTATTTTTATAGGGATTTCTTCTGAAAATTTGACATGTGCTTCTTGGAGCTCCCTACATGATCCTTCTTCTTGTGTGTCCACTTCATTGATGTGCTTCCATACTTGTGCCTGACCTTGGCTGTCAACACTCCCCCCCTCTAGAGTTTGTCGTCCCTGATAGACCCTTGTTGTAGTGGTTGTTCCATGGTGCTTGGAGAGATATGTCCATCATGTATCCATAGGAGCGCTCCATCTTCCAATTGTAGCTTGGGCAGTTGTCTGGTTCTTATTTTTTCACTGCTACCTTTGTAGGTACTTCTTCCTTGTATTCCAACTTGATGGTGTCTTTGTGAGCTTTCAAAAATTGTGAGTTACTCAAAAGAGGTTTGTTGCGAACATTTGTTTTATGTAGAGTACAAGTTTCAAATTATGTAAATACCTTTGGGAAGTCTTCAAATACTTCAAGAAGGCTCATATTATTCATAAAATGTAGCAAAAATACCACGTGAGTTCTAGAACATGGTGAGTCAAATTAGTGAGTCACAAGGGAGCTTCAGTGGTGTCCTAGTGGAAGGTCGATGTGGCTAGTTCTCAAAGTCCATCAATACTTTGCTTATTTGAGCACTTGAGTCATGTAATACCTCCATCCAAGTGTCTACCACGAATTTAGATGTATTAGGAAGGTTTTAGATTAGTTTCCCATGCTATAAAAAGAGGAGAAAAGTCGTGATCTTGTGGGATGTCCAAGAGAGTCATATGTGTATCTCTACACTGCTGTAGTTTTGTATGCAGAGATTGCAGAGCTTGTATCTCCCTCATTATATATCCAAATTACATGTTTGATAGCTCATTGAAAAGCTCTTACTGTCTACTTTCTTCCTGTAAAGTTTCATAATCATTGGATTTGTGAGCTGAGAGCAATACTCTCTGCAAGTAGTGTGTGTTCTCTGTTTTTTATCCCTGCTGAAGGTCTCCATTAACCCTCAAACTTGCAGAGGTCATATCTCCTTGTGTATGTATCCAAATCATGTGTTCTTTGGCTTGTTAGAAAGCTCTTTAAGTCTACTTGTATTCTGGAAAGTTTCAAAGTCATTGGAGTTGTGAGTTAAGAGCAGTAGTCTCTGCAAGTGATATGTGTCCTCAGGTTCATCTCTGTTTCAAGGTCTCCATTAAAGCTGCATATTGCAGAGGTCATAGCTCATTGTGTATTTATCCATTTGAGGTGTTCTATATCTTGTTGGAAAGCTCTTAGAGTCTAGTTTATGTGTGTGAAACAGTTTTGGAAAATTTCAAGTGAGTAAAGAGAAATTTGCTCTGCAAGAAAATTGGTCTATGCATACAAGTTTGTGAAAAAGTCAACTAGGTCTTGTTGGGTTTCACCTACTTCTAGCTGTACTTTGGAGATCAATAAACTCCAACATTGGTATCAGAGCAAGTACTTGGAGGCTTGGAGAAGGTTAGCATACGTTGACGAAGAATTTGAAGCTATCAAAGAAGCAGTTCATCATCAACACTACACAAAGGTAGAAGAAGATTGCAAGGAGGCATCTGAAGCAACATCTAAGCAAAGAAAGGTGCACATACCTCATTTACAAGGTAAATGTTATATTTCTTCTCATCACACACATTGGAAAGGAGGCTTAAAGGAGGAAGCTTAGCATTTGTATTATGGGAGACCAACATGCACAAATAGAGAAGCTTGATAAGACCAATTATCAAGCATGGAAGTTTAGAATCACAGCATACTTGCAAGGTAGAGGCTTGTATGGTTTGATTGACGGCACAGATATCAAACCCACATTACTAGAGGACCCAAATCAGCAACAATTGAGGGAGTTTAGACTTTGGAATGAGAGAGACAAAAGGGTTATATTCATTTTATCACAAAATATTTAAGATTCAATGGTAGGACACATACAAGATCTAGACACAAGTAGAGATGTTTGGCTTGCATTGGAAAGGTTGTATGCTACAGGTACAAGAGCAAGGAAGATTCAACTCAAAAATGAGTTGAATAACATAAAGAAAGATACAAGGACATCGGTCAATGATTACATATTGAAAGTTAAAGAGATTGCAGATCAACTAGGATCAATTCAAGCTCATGTGGAGGACGACGACTTGGTTGCACATACTCTCAACGGACTCAAAGATGATGAGAGATGGAAACCCTTCATTACTTCAGTTTATGTCAGAGGAGAATTACCAGATTTTGATCAACTTATTGCCCTCATGGTCACGGAGGAGATGAATCTAAATGGTTCTACTTCAAATCAAAAAGGATCTCAAGGACAAGCTCTTTATGTAGGATCATCAAGAGGTGGAAACAGAGGTGGAAGAGGTTCAAATAGAGGTCGAGGAAGAAGGAGTGATGATCAAAGGACTTCAAGTGGCTTCTTCAACACAAGAGGAAGAGGAAGATCAAGTGCTAGAGGTACGAGAGGCTACTACAACTACAACCAAAGACAAAGGAGTGATGATAATAAGAACAATTGCTATATATGTGGAAGGTATGGACACTATGCCAAAGATTGTTATCAAAATGAAAATAATCAAGGTGGTAATCGAAGAGGAGGCTATTCAAGAAGAGGTAAACAACAAGGAAATTATGCAACTGAAGGTAAAAGTGATGATTATGATTCTCTTCTTATGATGAATGTAGAAACTAAGATGAATTGCAATAGCGATGTATGGTATGTAGATAGTGGTTGTTCTAACCACATGTCTCATGATGCTTCATGGTTTTCTAATATGCATAATCCGTCATGTAAAGGTCATGTTGAAACAGGAGATGATACAACACATAAGATTATGCAGGTTGGAGATGTTGTTATGCAGGATAAGAGCAAGACAAATTGCTTGAAGGATGTACTTTATGTGCCAACGATCACTAAGAATTTGATGTCGGTTGGTCAAATGGTAGAAAAAGGTCTACAAGTGAGATTTAATCATGTAGGTTGCTTCATTGAGGATCCAAAGCAAAGGAGGTTAATTGCTAGAGGTCAAAAACAAGGTAGATTGTTTACATTCAAGGTAAACCCAAATCATACAAACTATTTCTCTTATGGTATGCATCGAATAGCAGAGCTTGATCTATGGCACAAAAGGATTGGACACATGAATGTACACAGGTTAAAGGAGCTATCAAAGAAGAGGATTGTTGAAGGATTACCTGATCTTACTAAGCAACATATGGTGCATCTTTGTGAAGCATGTCAAATGGGTAAGCAGAGTAGACAACCTTTCAAGCATTCAAGCTATGTAAGTGATGGTTTGCTAGATCTCATACACACAGATGTGTGGGGACCTACTAAAGAGGCATCCTTGGTTGGTAATAAGTACTATGTATCATTCATTGACGATCATAGTAGAATGACATTTGTGTATTTTATTAAACATAAGAGTGAGGTCTTTGATTGTTTCAAGAAGTTCAAATCATATGTCGAAAAGCAAATAGGAAGGTATGTTAAGAAGCTAAGATCTGATGGAGGGGGAGAGTATTTCTCTCAAGCTTTTACTGATTTTTTGCATGATGAAGGTATCAAAAGAGAAGTTACATGCAGGTATACTCCACAACAAAATGGAGTCGCAGAAAGAAGAAACAGAATCATAGCAGAAGCATCTAGAAGCATGCTTAATGATATGTGTTTGCCTAATAATTTTTGGGCTGAAGCTGTTAGCACAAGTGTTTACATTATGAATAGAGTTCCGACTGCTGGAGTTCATCATTTGACACCATATGAGGTATGGCATGGAAGGAAACCAAGTGTAAGTCATTTGAAAGTATTTGGCTGTGTATGTTATGTACATGTACCTAGTGAGGTGAGATCTAAACTTGATGCGAAATCAGAAAAATGTATATTTATTGGTTATGCAGATACTCAAAGAGGATATAGATGCTATAATCCTCATACCAATAAGGTTGTTGTGTCAAGAGATGTAAACTTTGATGAATCACTTTCATGGTATGCAGATAAGAATTGTTTGCAGGTCATGGATGAAAATGAAGAAGGTGTGGTTGAAGGAGATGAATGCATAGTTCAGCCATCAGGAAGTTTAAATGATGAAAGGAGTGGTTTAGATGAAGAAACAGGATCACCTTTCAATGGAAGATTAAGGCAAGAGTCACCTCCAAGTGTTAAAAGTAAAGGTAAACTCAAACTTGTTGAAGTTAATGATGAAGGAGAGGAAATTAGTGATGTATGTGAGTATGGAGAATCATCAAAGGTTCCTAATAAGAAAGGAAGAGCATCTACATTGGAGGTAAGAAGAACTTCAAGAGTAAGTAAGCAACCTCAAAGGTATACTTATGAATCTTTCATGAATACTCATTATGCTTTTATGACAAAAGTTGAGCAGGAAAATGAACCCACATGTTATGATGAGGCCAAAGGAGATGAAAAGTGGGAGAAAGCAATGAGAGAAGAAATGGAAGCACTACAGGATAACAAGACTTGGAATTTAGTTCCAAGTACACCAAAACAAAAGGTAATTGGTTGCAAGTGGGTTTTTAAGATTAAAAGAAATAGTGATGGTAGTGTGTCTAGATATAAGGCTAGACTTGTAGCAAAAGGATATAATCAAACTCAAGGTGTGGACTATGAGGAAACATTTAGTCCAGTAGCAAATATGGCAACGGTGAGAACTTTGTTGGCTTTAGCTGCAAGTAAAAGGTGGAATATATATCAACTCGATATAATGAATGCCTTTCTTAATGGTGAGTTAAATGAAGAAGTGTATATGTCACAACCAGATGGTTATGTGGATGCAAAATGTCCTAATCATGTATGCAGGTTAAAGAAGGCATTGTATGGTCTTAAGCAGGCACCAAGGGCATGGAATGCAAGGTTGGTAAAGTATCTTATGCTGCAAGGATACACAGCGAGTCATGCTGATCCTTCACTTTATGTAAAACATGTAGATGGCATGTGTGTCTATGTATGCATTTATGTGGATGACTTGTTGATTACAGGGAATGATGCAAAAGCAATTGATGAGATAAAAGGTAATTTGGGAAAGGAATTTAAAATTTCAGATCTTGGTTTGCTCAGATACTTTCTTGGGATTGAAATTGTGTATAGCGATGAAGGTATGTGGTTGATACAAAGAAAGTATATATGTGATATGCTGAAAAGGTTTGGTATGCAGGAATGTAAATTTGTTTCTACTCCAATGGAATGTAATGTAAAGCTAAGTGCAAAGGAAGGTGATGAGTTGCATGATATGAATGTATATAGATCCATGGTAGGATCTTTGATTTATGCAACAAAAACTAGACCTGATATATGTTATGCAGTGAGAGTATTGTCACAGTTTATGCATGAACCTAGAGTACCTCATATGCATGCAGCGAAAAGAGTGCTTAGGTATTTGAAAGGTACCATGAACGAAGGATTATTTTATAGTCATGATGCTGATCTAACTCTTTAAGTCTTTAGTGATGCAGATTGGGCTGGAACCAAAGATGACAGAAGATCCACAAGTGGATATGTGGTAATAGCAGGAAACAAGACATTAACATGGAGTTCAAAGAAACAGCCTACAGTTGCTTTATCTTCTACAGAGGCTGAGTATAGAGGTTTAGCATTGGCTACTACTGAGGTTATGTGGTTTAAAAAGTTGTTTCATGACTTGAATGTGCAGGTTGATGTACCACTGATATATGGGGATAACTTGAGCAGCATTCATATGACCTCAAATCCTATTTTTCATGCTAGAACAAAGCATATAGAGGTTCACTATCATTATGTTCGAGAGAAGGCCATGAACAATGAAGTGCAGGTTTCTTTTGTTGGAACAAAGGATCAAGTTGCAGATATCTTCACCAAATCCTTGGATGGACCAAAGCTTCAAAGATTCAACTATATTCTTGGCATGAAGGAAATACCCTTTGAAACTTGAGGGGGAGAATGTTGTGAACATTTGTTTTATGTAGAGTACATGTTTCAAATTATGTAAATACCTTTGGGAAGTCTTCAAATACTTCAAGAAGGCTCATATTATTCATAAAATGTAGCAAAAATACCACGTGAGTTCTAGAACATGGTGAGTCAAATTAGTGAGTCACAAGGGAGCTTCAGTGGTGTCCTAGTGGAAGGTCGATGTGGCTAGTTCTCAAAGTCCATCAATACTTTGCTTATTTGAGCACTTGAGTCATGTAATACCTCCATCCAAGTGTCTACCACGAATTTAGATGTATTAGGAAGGTTTTAGATTAGTTTCCCATGCTATAAAAAGAGGAGAAAAGTCGTGATCTTGTGGGATGTCCAAGAGAGTCATATGTGTATCTCTACACTGATGTAGTTTTGTATGCAGAGATTGCAGAGCTTGTATCTCCCTCATTATATATCCAAATTACATGTTTGATAGCTCATTGAAAAGCTCTTACTGTCTACTTTCTTCCTGTAAAGTTTCATAATCATTGGATTTGTGAGCTGAGAGCAATACTCTCTGCAAGTAGTGTGTGTTCTCTGTTTTTTATCCCTGCTGAAGGTCTCCATTAACCCTCAAACTTGCAGAGGTCATATCTCCTTGTGTATGTATCCAAATCATGTGTTCTTTGGCTTGTTAGAAAGCTCTTTAAGTCTACTTGTATTCTGAAAAGTTTCAAAGTCATTGGAGTTGTGAGTTAAGAGCAGTAGTCTCTGCAAGTGATATGTGTCCTCAGGTTCATCTCTGTTTCAAGGTCTCCATTAAAGCTGCATATTGCAGAGGTCATAGCTCATTGTGTATTTATCCATTTGAGGTGTTCTATATCTTGTTGGAAAGCTCTTAGAATATTCTCCCAAGAGATGATTGCATACAAGTTTGTGAAAAAGTCAACTAGGTCCTGTTGGGTTTCACCTACTTCTAGCTGTACTTTGGAGATCAATAAACTCCAACAAGGTTGTCAATGTTGCTTATGAGCAACTCTCGTGGTGGATTGCTTCCGTGGTCTTGTTGTTGTCACCGTGATGTCCTCTTGTTTTTCCAAAGATGGCTTTCCTCCACTACAACATATCGAGGGTATACCAAGGTTGCTACGGAGGCAAATAAACGGGCGTGAATTCTTCGCGACGTCGGTGTTGCAGTCGGTGTAGGTGTTGGAACCAAGGCGCCGGTATAAGCATCGGTATAAGCGCCAGTATAAGCGTCGGTATTTCCGACGCAAATACCGACGTCTATACCGACGTCCGCTAGGTGTACCGGCGCATATACCGACGACCATACTGGACCTACCGACGCGTATACCGACAACCATACCTGCACAAATTTTTTTGGACAGAGTGTGTTGTCTTTTGCTAAAGCATGATGTTGTTTAGCAAAAGACAATACACTCTGCCCAACTGAGTACATGTGTTATGTACTCTAATGGAAACCAAAACATAAACTTATATGAACAAAAATGAACAATGATTCATGTACAAAAAGTTGTATATTCCATAAATGAAAAATGTACAAAAGTGTGGCAAAGCACTTACATATAGGAATCGAATACAAAATTATGGTACATCATTGCCACATAGAAGTGTAATACAAAATTGTGGCAATGTGACAAAACACTTCCATATAGGAATCGAATACAAAATTATGGTTCATCATTGTCGTATGCGAGTGTTATACAAAATTGTGGCATTGATCAAAATATTTACACCTACAATCCTGCAACAAAACATATGTATAAAATAAGACCAATTAACATGACATTTATAAACAACAACTAGAAACACAAAACCAAGATATAACTTTACCTAATCAAGAATATTCTCCCATGAGATGATTGCACCGCGTCCCTCTAAGTCTTGTAACAGTGCAGTCAGTCCATGTCGATATCCATACGATTCTTCAGTTCGCGTTGGAGGACGACCCACTGCCAAATCCTATAGTAAATATGCAAAATGTTAGATCAATATACATAATATACTTAACACAAACAACTTCAATAATTAACATCATACTTACAAATTGGTAGCGCATACTATCGTATCCACCGCTACCTAAATGCGACGTTCCAACCGTATCTAATTGTGTGGCCGCCGCATCTCTTTGTTGATGATACCGATCAGGAGTATGTTGATGTTCATCCTGAATTGATTCCCATTCTTCGGCGTCTAGCCATACAGGCTTCGGTAAGCCTGCTTTGAAAGCATCACGAGCTTCCGATCGTCGATGCGACATGACCTCGCGTGTTGTATGTTGTATCCAATCGGAACTCACAATAGGATTGCCAGGTGCTAGCCGGTACTCTTCATATATGCATTGTGTGATATGATTTTTAGAGTCTCTATCCTATTCGGCCCATTTTAGCATTACTGAATGACCGAATTCGATAGAGCAGATTTGTCGTATACGTTGTCGCATTGTTTTCCCCGCCGCATCCATAACTGGAGCTCCATTACGGATATGATATATCTTCGATTCATCATGATCATGTGCACCCCAAGGTGTACGTGGAGATCCCATCTGATGCAATATGAAGATCTCATCTCATCCAATGTATATATATGCATGCTTAAGCTTGTATACATATGCATTCATGTATACATATGAATTCATGTATGCATATGCATTAATGTATGCATATGCTTGCTTGTATGCATATGCATGCTTAAGCTTGTATACATATGCATTCATGTATACATATGCATATGCATATGCATACATGTATACATATACATATGCATATGCTTGTTTGTATACATACATGTACATATACATGTATGTATATGCATACATGTATGCATATGCATATGCATACATGTATACATACATATACATATGCATATTATTGCTTGTATATACATATACATATGCATATGCTTGCTTGTATGCATATGCATGCTTAAGCTTGTATGCATATGCTTGCTTGTATACATACATGTACATGTACATGTATGTATATGCTTGCTTGCTTACATATGCATATGCATGCTTAAGCATGTATGCATATGTAAGCATATGCTTGCTTGCTTACATATGCATATGCATGCTTGAGCATGTAAGCATATTCATATGCATGCTTAAGCATGTATGCATATGCATATGCATGCTTAAGCATGTATGCATATGCATTCATGCATGCATGTATGCATATGCATGCATGTATGCATATGCATTCATGTATGTATGCATATGCATTCATGTATACATATGCATGTGCATACATACATGTATGCATATGCATGCTTGAGTATGTATGCATATACATACATGAATGCATATGCATACATGAATGCATACATACATGTATGTATATGCATACATGAATGCATATACATACATACATGAATGCATATACATACATACATGAATGCATATGCATACATGAATGCATACATACATGTATGTATATGCATACATGTATGTATGTATGCATGCATGAGGGATATGCATATGCATACATGCATGCATATGCATACATGCATGCATGCATATGCATACATGCATGCATGCATATGCATACATGCATGCATGCATATGCATACATGCATGCATGCATATGCATACATGAATGCATGCAAATGCATACATACATACATGCATACATGCATCCATATGCATTCATGCATGCATGCATATGCATACATGCATGCATATGCATACATGCATGCATGCATATGCATACATGCATGAATGCATATGCATACATGCTTATGCATATGCATACATGCTTATGCATATGCATACATGCATGAATGCATATGCATACATGCATGAATGCATATGCATACATGCATGAATTCATATGCATACATACATGAATGCATATGTATACATGCACACATATGCATACATACATGAATGCATATGGATGCATGTATGCATGTATGCATGTATGTATGTATGCATATGCATGCATGCATGTATGCATATGCATGCATGCATGTATGCATATGCATATATGTATGCATATGCATATCCCTCATGCATGCATACATACATATGCATACATGCATGCATGCATATCCCTCATACATGCATACATACATATGCATACATACATATGCATACATGCATGCATACATACATATGCATACATACATGCATACATATGGATACATACATATGCATACATGCATGCATATACATGCATGCATGCATATACATGCATGCATGCATATGCATACATGAATGCATATGCATACATGAATGCATATGCATACATGAATGCATATGCATACATATGGATACATACATATGCATACATGCATGCATATACATGCATGCATGCATATGCATGCATGCATATGCATACATGAATGCATATGCATACATACATGAATGCATATGCATACATACATTAATGCATATGCATACATACATGAATGCATATGCATACATGAATGCATATGCATACATGCATGCATGCATATGCACATGCATGAATGCATATGCATACATGCATGAATGCATATGCATACATACATGAATGCATATGTATACATGCACGCATATGCATACATAGATGAATGCATATGGATGCATGTATGCATGTATGCATGTATGCATGTATGCATATGCATGTATGTATGTATGCATATGCATGCATGCATGTATGCATATGCATGCATGCATGTATGCATATGCATATATGTATGCATATGCATATCCCTCATGCATGCATACATACATACATATGCATACATGCATGCATGCATATCCCTCATACATGCATACATACATATGCATACATACATATGCATACATGCATGCGTACATACATATGCATACATACATGCATACATATGGATACATACATATGCATACATGCATGCATATACATGCATGCATGCATATGCATGCATGCATGCATATGCATACATGAATGCATATGCATACATACATGAATGCATATGCATACATGAATGCATATGCATACATACATGAATGCATATGTATACATGCATGCATATGCATACATACATGAATGCATATGGATGCATGTATGCATGTATGTATGTATGCATATGCATGCATGCATGTATGCATATGCATATCCCTCATGTATGCATGTATGTATGCATGTTTGCATGTATGCATGTATGTATGTATGCATATGCATATGCATGCTTAAGCATGTATGCATATGCATTCATTTATACATATGCATTCATGTATGCATGCATATGCATGCATGTATGCATATGCATGAATGTATGCATATGCATGCATGTATGCATATGCATGCATGCATGTATGCATATGCATGCATGCATGCATGTATGCATATGTATGTATCCATATGCATGCATGCATGTATGCATATTCATGTATGCATGTATGCATGTATGTATGTATGCATATGCATGCATGCATGTATGCATATACATATCCCTCATGCATGCATGCATGCATATGCATGCATGTATGCATATGCATTCATGTATGCATATGCATGCATGTATGCATATGCATGCATGCATGTATGCATATGCATGCATGCATGTATGCATATGCATGCATGTTTGCATGTGCATGCATGCATATGCATGCATCCCTCTCTCTCTCTCTCAAACAAAAATAAAGAGAGAAGATGTTAGAAAACAAAAATATAAAGTAAAATAAAAGAGTGATATATGTTTTACTTATATTTATGTAATTTTTGAATCAAAGTTGTCAAAATCCACTTGAAATTCTCCTTCGTTGAATTTCCAAAGATTTGATCTCAAAAATCTCTTGCAAAACTAAAGAGAGAAGATATTAGAAAAGCAAAAACATAAAGAAAGAAAACAGAGTGATACAATATGTGCAATCTACTTACCAAAGCATTAGATCTATAAAAATAGAGGTGTGTTTAGAGAGAGAGAGAGGGAAGGAGAGGGAAAGAGAGAGAGAGAGAGAGAGAGAGAGAGAGAGAGAATTGTTTGACACGACCGTCAAAATCCACTTGAGCTTCTTCGTCGAATTTCCAAAGATTTGATCCCAAAATCTCTTGCAAAACGAAACAAAAAACATATTAGTAAAGAAAAAACATAGAAAAAGAAAAAAAAAAGAGAGAGAGAGGGAGAGAGAAAGAGGGAGAGAGACGGAGAGAGAGTGAGAGAGAGAGAGAGGGAGAGAGAGAGAGAGAGATAGTGAGAGAGAGGGAGGGAGAGAGAGAGAGGGAGAGAGAGAGAGAGAGGGAAGGGAGGGAGAGAGGGAGAGAGAGAGAGAGAGAGAGAGAGAGGATGACAAACAGAGTTCTGCTGTTGGCATGCGCAAACCCGAAAGCAAAAGTTCTACATTCAAAACGAGCAGAATGACAAATTCGGGTTCGGGCCCGGTTAAAAAGAGAGCGTCGGTATAAGCGTCGGTATATGCGTCGGTATTTCCAGCAAAGTACCGACGCATATACTGACGCCGTGATTGCGAGGCAACGTAGCTGTGATTCCGAGGCAATGAAGCTTTCCCAAATTTGCCGAGGGGTATAGCGACGCCGACAGCTACCCGTCGGTACACTGACCGTCAGTATTCCCTCGATATGTTGTAGTGCTCGTTTTCATCCCAAGTACTTGTAACCCATAATGGATGATGGGTAAGTGCATTAGTGCATGGGTTGAACAAGATATGTGCCTTGTGCATGGCCTTGTAATGTGGCCCTATGCATGCATACGTGGGCAATGCATTGGAAAAGTATGGTGCAAGAATTTGGGTCATGAGCGAAGTGCTCAAGGGTATGGTGACGAAGAGGTTTCCTAAACTATCATGGTTCTAAGGTTGTCGAAGTAGGCAATCCTTATCTCTTCATGTTGTACTCCCATCACCGTGACTGATCGTTAGCTTGTCTTTCTTGTTGGTGGATGTCCTTGATGATGGTTCCCTGATGAGAATATTTGCACTCTTGATCCTGTTTCGTCTGCCTCTCTTTTTTTTTTTGTTTCTCTTGTTGTGCTCTCTCTCCTTCTCTCTCTTTTTTTTTGGAACAGTGTCACAAAACAAGAAGAAAGATGTTAGTATCAATAAAAAATTGTACATATGTCAAGTGTATCTCCAAGTTGATTGCATGGTCATAAATCCAATCTTGACCCAAGACAAGTGGCTCTATAATGTCCTCATCGTGACATACTAGCATTTTGACTTTCATTGGAACCTCTTGAAGGTAGATGGGAAGTTCCACCTCGCCCAAACAAGGGGTTTCCACACCTCCCAAATCTATGAGATATGCTTCTATACGCTTTATGTTCAATTGCAAGTCTTGGCAGTATGATAGTCTACCTACACTAGTTGCTGCACCTGAGTCAATCAATGCTCTCACAGTCCTTGCATTCTTCCCTTGTCCTACTACTATGGTCACAAATGGACGTCGATCAATTATTTGAGAAGCAATTGCACTTGATGTTTGACACATGGCCATGTCGTATCTTTGGGCCTCAAGATTGACATCTAGGCCTAGGCGTCTTAACTTATTTCTCCTAATGCGTTCTCTAGCCGCTGCCTGTGCTTCTTCTCTAACCCTTCATTCTTCTTCTTTTCGCTTCTTGGCAGTGTTGAGTCTCTTTAGCATACCCTCTGTAAGAGGTTCTTGGTATATCTTGACTCGACAACCACTAATATAGCTCGGCAATACGTCATCTTCTAGTGTGGCCAATCGAACAGCAACGCTAGTGGAAATTCTATTAATGATCATGGGTCCGTATCCTCTTTTTTCCAATTTACGGGCATGTTGCTTTAGGGTCTAAACCAACACTAGGTCTCCCTCTTTCAAGCCTTTATCTTTGATATGTGCATCGAAGTATTCCTTTTGTCTTTTCTTTGCAGTATAGATGCTTGCAGTCGCTCGTAGCCTTGTCTCACCTAATCATTCTAAATCAAAGATCCTAGAGGATAACTCGTGTCCATTCTAGTCATGCTCTTGTGCTACTTTTAAAGTTGGGATCAGGAAGTCCAAAGGTAGCATAGCATTCTATCCGAAGACCATCTAAAATGGGGTGGCATTGAGTACCGTTTTATAGGCAACTCGATAAGCCCAAACAGCATGATGAAGTTATTTGTCCCAATCAGGGCATTTATTATTTACTAGTTTTGTCAATACATTACATAGGATCTTGTTTGTGCTCTCAGCTTGTCCATTAGCTTGTGGATGATAGGGGGCAGACTTCTTATGTATCACCATGAATTCTTGAAGGAGATTTTCAATGACTTCGTTCAAGAAGTGTGTACCTCAATCACTAACTAACTCTATTGGTAATCCATATCTAGTGAACATGTTCTCGAATAAAAAATTCGTTGTACTTTGAGCATCCTTCTTTGTTGTAGCTTTGACGTCTACCCACTTCGTGAGGTAATCGGTGGCTACAATAATGTGTTCGGCATGGGATTTTCTTTCTGGGGGCCTAATGGGACCTACAAAGTCTATACCCCAGTTCGAGAATGCATGTCCTCTTATCATTGGCCTCAAAGGAATCTCATCCTTTCTAATCAGATATTATGCACATTGGCATGTATCACATTTCTTCACATAGGTATGTGCATCCATATGAAGAGTGGGCCACCAAATTCCTGAGAATAGAATAGTTTTACTTACTCGGTCAGGACCAAAATGTATGCCTGCAACACTATTATGGGCAGTTTCTAAGATTTTCAAATAGTCTGATTCGTGGACGCACAATCTTAAGTAACCATATTTGCCTCTTTGGTCTAGGTTATCGCCTATGAGGGCATAGTCTTGAGCTTCTTGCTCCATGCTTCGTTTTCTTGCTAGACTTGCCTCATTGGGTAATGTTTCGGATCTCATGAATTCTACCAATGGAGCACTCCAATCTGGAATTACTGATACGTGATAAAGGGTCGCATGCTCCACATGGGGTATTTTCTAGCACACTGGACAATTCTTAATCCATTCATGTATTTCTTTGTCCATGCTAGGACAATACACTCCCAAACGTTGTAGATTCTGCAGTGTTCGCTGTTTAAAATAGTGATTTCCTAGAAATCCTTCATGGGCTTGTTGCAACCAACTACTATGTTCATCGTTCTCGACACAACAAGCTAGAACACCTTCCGTGTCTTGTTTATACATGCTTCTTGCCAATATTTGATATTTTTGTGATTTTAAAATTTCAACTTCATTTGTTTTTACATTCTTATTTGCGGGTCTGAAGGTTAGGACAGGTACTAACTTATTTGCCCATTTAGGAACAACTTCTAGATTGAACAGTTAAGCATCGGGCAATTCATCAGAAACTCCCTATGGTGGCTCTCTTGAAGTGATGCGAGAAAGGTGATCCGCTCTGAGGTGGGTCTTACCTTTCCTAACAACCACTTCAAAGTCATATTCCATTAGTAAGAGGAACCATCTTACTAGACGTCCTGTATTGCATGGTTTATTGACCAAGTATAATAAAGCTTGATGATCAGTGAAAAAATTGAACTTATTGGCCAATAGATAGTGTCTAAACTTCTTTACGGCATACACCATGCCTAAGCCTTCTCTCTTAGTTGTTGTATAATTTCTTTCTGCAGCATTTAGTTGTCTGCTCGCATATGCTATAGGCAAATCTAGATTGCCTTCACCTGTGGGTTGTGACAACACACATCCTATTGCATAATTAGATGATCCACATGTACATGGAATGGCTTATTCCAATCAGGAGTGGTCAGTATTGGTGTTGTGCACAGGCATCTCTTCAGCTCATTGAAGGACTTCTCGCATTCGTCGTTCCACTCAATTTTTTTCAACAAGGCATAAAGAGGCTTAGCTATAATTGCATACATGTGAATAAACCTACGGTAATATCCACAATGGCCCATAAAGGCTTGTACGTCTTGAACATTCCTTGGCCTAGGCAGCTCCGCTATGGTTTTTACTTTGTTCTCATCTGTTGATATTCCGTTCTTAGAAACAATATGACCTAAGATTTTACCTTGTCGTACCATGAACACACACTTTTATGGGTTCAGACACACTCGATATTCTCTACACTTGTTGAAGATGTGTTTGAGCTGAGGGATGTGGTATCTTCTTTGTTGGGAATGAGCACATAAATCATCCACATATACTTCTAAGCTCTTTCGCAAGAGCTCCTTGAAGACATGACACATAAGCCTTTGGAATGTTGCAGGTGCATTGGTGAGTCCAAATGGAATCACCCGAAATGCAAAGACTCCCCACTCTATGGCAAAGGTCATTTTATGTTGATCTTCTGGGGCAATGGCTATTTCGTTGTAACCTAAAAATCCATCAAGGAAGCTATAAACTTCCTTGCCCACAACACGCTCCAATAAATGATCAGTGATTGGAAGCGGATAACTATCTCTTACTATGGCGGTATAAACTTTTTTAAGATTAATACACACATGTAACTTCCCGTTCTTCTTGGGCACCTCTACAACAGGGGACACCCATTCAGTATGCTCAATCTCATAGATGAATCCGGCTTCAATCAATCTGTCAATTTCCTCTTTTATTTTAGTTGCATACGTGTCATTATATGTGTAGGGCTTCTGTTTGGTGGGCTTGGCATCTGCTATCATGGGGATCGTATGAGAACAAATCTTCGGATCTACTCCCTTCAAGTCTCTATAGTGCCACGCGAACACGTCCCTATATTCCCTTAACAAGGCTACCAACTCTGCTTCCTCTTCTTTACTTAGGTCGTCTCCTATGTATGTATATCTCTCTTCGTTCTCTTCAATGGTGACTACGATTTTTTTGGTCTTTTCTTTGTTATCATACGTGTCTCCTATGGTGGCCTCTCTCTTAGGCATTCCTACCAAAATTTTTCGGTCCTCAACTTCGTATTTCTTGAAATTCTTTGGTACTTCGAATAATGATTCCTCCTCTTCTTGTTTCACTACTTGTCTTTTCTTTCTTTTTTTGACCTCCTTCACTTCCTTCCTTTGAATTTATAGTGTTAATGCTTGTGAGAGGTTATTCTTCAGGTTGGTTAAATACTCCTACATCTTCTAGATAGTGCTTCTCTGAGTTAAAGCAACTATCCATCACAATGGACTCTAGATAGTCATCGTTCTCTTCTTCTTCTATGAAGTCACTAGGGTCACATTCTTCTAGCAAGGGCTCACACATGAACACTAAAATATCATAACCCTCTTCATCACAATGAGGTGTCCACTGTTCTTCATTGACCGCAATGTCCATGGTGGCTAAGATTTCTGCCCAACCATGAGGCTCAAATTCCTCATCCAAAAAGATCATCCTCGTATAGTCTAGGTCTCTAACTGGTCTATCTCCTTGAGAAGTTCCTTTTTCTCTTGCCTTTAAGCATTTTTCCTCTTCCCTTGCGACCGTGCACATCCACAAATGTGTATCTTCATGCATCCATGATGTATCAGATGAACTTTTAGACTGCACAGAGATTGAATCTTCTTGCTCCTTGTGGATAGAATTCCACTGTAGGGGTGGTAATCCTTCAAATTGACCTTGGTTGTGACCCCTAAGCGCTGCAAGTATAAGGAGTTGGTTCCCCAATCCTGTACAATTTGCAGTTATCATACGAAGGTTCTTCCTAGGATCATCTCGTAGGTATTAGTTTTACCAAAGTCACATATAGCAAAGGTGTGCTCAAACTCTACATCACAAGTGGTTAGAGTTATCCCTTCTAGCAATCCTAGAGGTCTTTCAACATGGCCATCAGCCATCTGAAGCTTCATTCTAGTTGGTCTTAATGCGGGTTTACCCCATTGCTTCCACAAGGAGGTGGTTACAATAGCAACACCAGCACCTGAATCTACGATTGCTTTGGTTGTGTAACCTTGGTAGGTGATCGGAAGATAAGTATTACCTTCCTCACCTTCCCTCTTGTCCCCTATTTTGTCTAGAGGTATCTCCGGTACTTTTTCTTTAGAGTCTGCTTTTGGCATTTTGGAATCAAGTTCTGGAACCTGATTCACCACATGTTTCCATAACTCAGGTTTTACTTTGAGTAGCTCTTCTAAAGTGAGATGACACTAAACCTTAGTGTTCTTCACGACTTCAGTGTTTCTTGGAATCACCGAGTCTTCGTTCCTGATCAATATTTTGGGAGCTCTGATATGGAGAGATTCAGATTCCCATGGGCATGTGAATTGTGGCAACTCTTGTAAAGAATTGGATTCAAATTCTAACCTTTCTCCTCCTTGTTGCTCTACTTGGTCTTCATAAATAGATGGAATGTCTTGTGAAAATTGATCATGAAGGTCATCAATCTCAAGAATGGGAGGGGGAACATCCTTCTCCTTGGCCCATTTCTCTTCTTGTATTTCCCGCAAGAACTTTTGAGCGTGTTGTTGAATTGAAAGAGGTTCTCCATGATCTATGGAGTCAGGAACATAGACTTTCTTTGGTGACGAGCTTTCTCTTTCAATAGTTGGTTAATCCAGTGGAGCTGAAGAAACTTGTGGTTTATTTACCAACTGCTCTAATCTATCTAGTAAGCCTTGGAAGTGCAAACCTAGTGTAATAGCATTTGTCTGATTGAACGATTGATTGGCCTCGAATATAGCTTGAGCTAGTTCCACCATTTTTATGCACATTTTTGTCCGTTCAATTTCTAAATCTGCTCAAGGGTAGCTCTTGTCTAGGTTCGCAGGTGTTGGCCCTTCTTGAAATCGAGCTTGGTATGCCTTGAACTTCATGTCCAAGCCTTCTGGGGTTGGATCAGCAAAAACAGATCCTGGTTGTGGTTTATTTACAGTGGTTGGTGGGTAGGGATGAGGTGGTGTGGATGGAGATTTGACATGCGAGGGGTTTTGAGAGGCAATATCTTCTATTTTTGTTTTTGCATCTTTCAGGCTTTCTCCTAGTTCGGATAGCTTTTTGGTCCACTTACGATTAGTCTTCTCTTTAGTATCCTTCCATGTTCTTGTTTTTCTCTTACTAGGTTCTCCTGACTCACTTGGCTCTGATTGCTCAGCTAGTTTAGCTTTGTGTAAAGCTTGTGCCCTAGTAACTGCGTGTATAAGAGCCACATTATTGCTACTGGAACTTGAATCCCCTATTAAGCCTACTACATTAACGGGTGTAACCTTTGGTGCACTAGAGGGATGTCCGGGACAATCTCTCAAGAGCTGTTCTTTGCCACACTCAAGACAAACGACTTGTATTGTGATGTTCTACCCTTGTATCGAAGTTGGTGGGTGGGGTGGTTGTTGTCCTAGTATAGGTTGAGGTTGGCTATATCCTCCATGTTCATACAGTCTAGTTGCTCCCCGTGGTCTTAGACGGGTTATACCTAGGAACTTCTCTACCTTGTTCTCTAGGAGGGTACCCGTATGGTCTACATTGGGGTGGTACAAATGGTCGTGGCTGTCTATTCATTGGATAGTTTTCGGTGTTGTAGTTGATGTACTTCTGCTCACTATAAGAGTATATTTTAGGCTCCTGAATTGGTTGTCTATCGTAAGGGTAAGGTTGTGATAACCCTAATCCTTCTCTGGTGCAGACATGAGACGGATGATCTCCACCACAAAGTGTGCAAGTTCCTAACATTGGCACTCTCAACGAGGAGTTCTGATATTTCCTTTGTCCTTGTACTCCTAATTTCTTGGCCACTAACGCTGCCACTTCCTCCACATGACTCGAACTAGAAATCTCATTGCTTCTTGTATCCTCTGTTTTGGTAGGATCTTGTGTGATTTTGAGATCCTCAGCTAAGTTGTCTTTTAAATCTATGCATTCTTGAAGATACTCACTCAGAGTTTGCAATCGTTTTACATATACTAAGATTCTCAATGTTCCATTGGTTAGAACTTCTAAAAATAGGGATATCATTTTTTGTTGAGAAGGTCTCTCTATCATAGGGCATCGGTCTACATATTGATAAAATCTTCGTGCTGCATTTTTTACTGTCTCATTAGGAGCTTGTTTGAAACTATGTAGTAAGGATGACAAATTGTGTTTGATCCCTCGCTTAGTGAATTCCCTGATAAATTCTAGGAAGAATTGTTCGATATGGCCAAAGAAATTGTTGGAGATAGATGTCTGCGGAAGCACGCAAACAGCACAAGGAAGAAGAAGAAGCCTGGATTACAAACCCACAATACTGAATGTATTACTAGATAATGTACAAAGATAAGTAGCCCATTAGGGCAATAGGCATATATACAAGCCGGGGGAAAACAACCTCCTAAAGAGGGAAAAAAGTGCCCCGGCGGTCCTAGTGTTCACACACATCACTACCTAGATATATCAACAAATCCCCCCTGGGAGTGGTGCGGTGAACAAGGAGCTGGCACTCATGTATAAGGAAGTGCCAAGCTATGTGGAAATCACTCCACAAAAGGAAGTAAGCCCGAAGTTTTGCGGAAAGCTTCAAACTTCTCCCTAGGGAGTGCCTTCGTGAAAAGGTCTGCAATCCCCAGCAGAGAACCTCTCCTTGACATAGTGATAATGCACCTCAATGTGCTTAGTGCGAGCATGGAACACAGGGTTCCTCGCAACTGCCAGTGCGCTCTGACTGTCAGTGGAGATGGTGGTGGCAGAAGACTGGCCAACACCCAAATCAGCCATAAGGCATCTGAGCCACACACACTCAACAATCGCTGTGAAAGCTGCCCTATACTCAGCCTCACAACTGGAAGTGGCCACAGTAGGCTGCTTCTTGCTCAACCAAGATATACATGAGCTACCAAGCATGAAGCAAAAACCACTGGTGGACACACGAGTGTCATAGCAACCAGCCCAATCAGAGTTAGAAAAAGCATGCAAATATGGCGGTAGGGATCCCCCCTTGGGATAAAACAACCCAAGTAGTCGAGTACCACTCAAGTAGTGAAAGATGCGCTTAACCGCCTGCCAATGCTTGACTCCTGGGCAATGCATAAATCTGCTCATCTGTGAGACAGCAAACTGAATATTTGGCCGAGTAATGCATAAGTAAATCAAGCATCCAAGAGCCTGCTGATAGAGAACAACATCAAATGCATCTCCAGCATCATGAAGACTCAATCGTAAACCTGTCTCCATAGGAGTGGCAATAGGCTTACAGTCTTCAAGGCCAAAACGCTGCAATAATGTGTCAATATATTTCGTTTGACACAAAGCCATTCCACCATCAACTTGCATAAACTGAATGCCCAAATAGTGATGCAAATGCCCCAAATCAGGCATCTCAAATGAGGCTTGCATATCAGTCTTGAAATCAGCAATATGCTTTTCAATAGGATGAGTGAGCAGCATGTCATCAACATAGACAGCAATGATCAGAGGCACATCATTAGCACGCTTAACATATAAGGTGCTTTTAGTTGGATTGTTCTCAAAACCATGTGCAACCAGATAGGCATGTATCTTCTCATACCAAGCACGTGGTGCTTGCTTTAAACCATATAATGCCTTCTTTAACCTGCACACCTTGTTTTCATGCCCTTTTTGCACAAAGCCACGGGGCTCAAAGACATACACTTCTTCATGCAAGTCACCATTCAAAAATGTTGTTTTAATGTCCAACTTATGTACATTCCAACCATGATGGGTTGCAAGTGCACAAATGCTCCGAACACTAGTCATATGGCATGTAGGTGCAAAGGTCTCATCAAAATCAATGCCTCTTTCCTGTGCATAACCCTTTGCAACAAGCCTAGCCTTATACCTATCAATTGTACCATCAGGTTTACGCTTCAGCTTGTATACCCACTTAGTGCCAATGGCCTTCTTGCCAGGAGGCAAGTCACATAAAGACCATGTACCATTCTTCATTATAGCATCATATTCAGATTGCATAACAGCCATCCAATTTTCTGAATTCTGTGCTTCATCAAAAGAAACAGGCTCATTCTCATCACAGAGACTAGACGAAGCTATAGCATAGCAATCTAATGCAAAGGAGGCACTATGAGAGCCTGATCGAGTACGATATGAAAAAGGTGCATCTAATTTGTTGTCACGCAAAGTCTGCACCAGCCATTTTGGCATAGTTTTTCCAGCTCTCTCATCAACAAGTGCATCATGTAAATCTGCATCAGAAATGGAATGATTTGCATCATCATATGAAACCTGCAAAGGCTGAGAAGCTGCCTCATTAGGACCAGCACTAGACTGTCCACCTATAAAAAGAGGCATCAAAGTATCATACATGTCTTTGGAGCTAACAGATGTCTCCTTAGTACATGAAAACAATGGCTGAATAGCATCTTCCACAAAGACAACATCACGGCTAACCAAAATGCGTTTAGTCTGTGGATGATACAGACGATAGCCTTTACTTTCAGAATTGTACCCAACAAAATTACATTTTGCTGCCTTATCATCCAATTTTCTGCGATGTTGTTCAGGCACTAGTGCATATGCCAAACAACCAAAAACACGCAGATGAGCAACAGATGGCTTGCGGTCATTCCAAGCCTCATATGGAATGATAGACTGCAGCGCTTTAGTGGGACACCTGTTCAGTACATATGATGCACACATGACAGCCTCAAGCTAGAAACTATGTGGTAAAGCTTGACTCTTGACCATGCACCTCACCATCTCCATGAGTGACATGTTCTTTCGTTCAGCAACTCCATTCTGTTGAGGTGTATATGGCACTGTACACTGGTGTTTTATCCCACGTTCAGCGAGAAATGCATTAAAATCAAAAGACATATATTCCCCCCCTCGATCAGAACGGAGGGTGCCCATTTTACATGCTGACAGATTTTCAGCCAAAACCAAAAACTATTTAAAGCACATGAACACTTCGGACTTTACTTTGAGTGGATATACCCATGCATGCCTGGAAAAATCATCAATGAAAGCATTAGGGGAAAAAATGAACCCTGAATGGGCCTTTTAGATTAAGGAGTGATTAGTGATGGACCAATCAGAAGAGGGTGGTGGCCACAGTCTATGCCCTATAAAATACTAGGCTGAAGGGGGAAGAGGGGACATATTTCTCCCTCATTTAATGAGCTGCCTCTAGAGAGAGAAGGAATCTCGTAACTTTGTTGGGCCCAAAAATTCAAAATTGCTAAAAAGTTAAAAAACTCATCATAACACCTGAAAATGGACCCCCCATTACTTTTTAGGATCAAAAGTACTCTTTTTGACCCCAAATTCAAAATCCGTGCATGTTTTGAGCTCAAAAAAATGGGTTTTTTCAAAAATACTCAAAAAAGAGTTATTTCCCTCCTAAACCTCACATTTTCATACCTAGGTCCCAAAAAGTCATCTTTTCCCACTAGTTTCACTCTGTAGCACACCATTGAAGCTCCTGTTTCTACACTCCAATCTACCTGCATCTCCTATCTCGAATTACTATTGTAGCTTGAAGACTTTTAGCTTCAATGGCAATAGCTAAAGCGTCTAGGCGACCGAAAGATGAAATCCTCAGAGTAAGATGTCACAATATCAAGGCCACAGATGGACAACGGCTATCACATGAGTACTCCAAAGGTGCATGGGTGTACATGCAACCCTCTAGAGTTGGGCCTCATCGAGTTAGAGATCGTGGAAACTTAGATCTTCATTGGAAGGGAGAGTTACTTGGCTTCAAGAAGCATAGAGACAATGGGATGGTTGCTATTGTACAACATGTTTTTACAATGGCAACTATGAAACTTGAAAACTCTAGTAGAATGAGATATCCTGTGAGTTGTAAGTATTACTCTACAATATTTTATGTTTTCTTGTGTCGGATATATTTTTGAACTATTTAGATATGTTTTTGTTTGTTTCAGATATATTTCCTTCTACTTTGCTGGAAGATCAACCACTTCATAGTCTTACAGGTACTTTCCAGGCATTGCATGCAGATGTTGGTGCACTAGTCTTTCCAGAAATATCTCCTGCTCAACTTTACCATGTTAAAGTTTTCTTTTACACACATAGATATGTTGTACCCTCTACAATGAATGGTTTTGGAAGGTTAGAGAGAATTGAAGTACATTCTCTTCTTAGCTTGGAGTGGTCAAAACCTGGTATATGGTCCGTATCATTTGAAGCAAAAGATGGTAATGGATATACATAACTCTTTGAAATTCACAAAAGTGTCTAGGTCTGTAGGTTTGCACTAGTCTTTTCCCATTCATTTTTTTGTATATTTATTCCAAGGATTCTCATTCCAAGAGACTTCCACCATGTTCATGTGTAAAGATATCACATATGAGCAAGTCGAAAGTCTTCTTGGTGAAGGTTGGGGTTTGATAGAAGGAATTGCAAAAGGTGATAAATATCTTTGTAAAATAGGTGGAATAGGTATAGGATTTTGATATTTGAAACAACGTACTTCATTATACATCAGATTCTACTATGATCATTGGATGTGCAAACTTGGCAAATGGATACCATTTCAAAGTTCAGAGGGATCTTTACAGTCATTTGAAATAAAGCTTAGATTGCCCAATAGTGAAGAATCATTGGGCCTTGGCTAATCTGAGGGAACACTTGATGATTATGGGGTTTGAAGGACTAACTCAATCCAAATTCAAAATTCGAGGACATAAGGTGAGAAATGTTTCAGGCTTTTGTTAAAGTAATCTTTTCATTATTGTTTATTTTACTTTAATGACTTCAATTTCTTGCAAATTGATTACAGGTGGGCAGAAGAATGGAATACAAAATGAAAGTCCCTGTAGATTGGAGCAAAGATGGAACAAAACTCTCATTGTCATAGTTCTTTTGCAACCTGATAATGTCACTTCTTGGGCCCCAGTCATTGTATCTCATAGTTTTTTCACTTTCAAGAACCTTGTAAAAAGTAGGACAATTGACTCATGTTAGATATTGTATATACCTTCTTCTCTGATCCCTTCTCTCCTACTAAGATATCTAAAAATCCTCTTGATCTAGAATTGTTCTAGAAATACTTTACATCATGGATGAGCATCGCAAATTTTGTGATGCGTTCTTGCATTTGCAAGCACTTCAAGTTGTACAATCATTGATACCAATGATTTGTAAATTTTGTAAGATTTGATATTTGTAATGAAAACATGTCTACTCTCACATTTTTGTAGTCTACAACTGTGCATTTATAATTTCTCTTGGTGATTATTCAATTTTTTCTTTTATATAGAGTACGTTCAAGTTCACAATAATTGATATTTTATTGGTTAATTTTCTCAATAGATGATCATTTATGAAGTTTGAAATACAAAGGATATAACTAAAAAATGTCATTCATGTTAGATATACTCAATACTTACTCCTTAAGTACCACAAATGATCCATGGTGCTCTAAGTTATAAGGCCCCCATTATGAGGAGAAACCACTTTGAGAGTACAAACATCCATGGAACCTTAACTTATAAGTTATATGAGTTTTATATGTGAAAATTTATGGTAATAAATGGTCTTTGTGATTGATGCCATGAAGTAAGTGGGGCATAAAAGTTTTGCCAATTTGAATGCCATTCAAGCTGAAAATGAAGGCCCTCTGGTGCCATGGAATTTCCCCATAGAACCTTAATGGGAGGAGTTCAAAGGGGGATTTCTGCCTTATGTGGGGTATAGAGGCACAACAAGAATGCTACACATGAGGATATTATCCTAAATTATACTTTGCAAACTATTTTATCTCATGTGACTATGTTTGTTTATACTGGCTCCCATTGTAGAAGTTGTATATGCATGGATCACTATAGAGTAAGTGACTTGTTAGAAATAAGTTCCACGACTCTAAAAATCTAAATAATAAAGTTTCATATCCACTAAAAATAACCTTGCATGGCGTCAAAAGTATCAAAAAAGAGGAGCCATAGAAACATGGGATATGTCTTCGCAAAAGTTTTGTAGAGGCCTATTGTTTGTTTATATGGATGAAATTTTTTTGTGCTTTTGAGGCCATGCAAGTTTATTTCTAGTGGATATGCAACTTTATTATTACAAATTGAATGTCCATGAAACTCATTATGTGCTCAACTCAATTTACCAATGGAAAAATGACTTTATAACCATAAATGATTTGCTCTACACACATAGCATGTTGACTTGAGTGCATATGATTGTGAACATATGACATAGATCAATGTGGAGTTGAGCATGTGTAAGAAAGGTTATGAAAAAATATATTAACAATGAGATAATTCTAATTACAAAACATCTCTTCAAGAAGAATGATCACATAGTCATATATGCTCCTATCTAGTTCTTGGGTTGCATAATTTTCCTAAAATTTGCAAGAATTAATACTTATTTCCACCATTTGATGACTTTGCATGACCTCAAAGCACCAAAAAAGGTTTATATCTCATGAATGGTTTAGATTTTGGAGAAATGGATGCTACCATCATGTCCAGAACATGCAGAAACCCTAAGATTGACTGTTTATTTGTCCAATTCTGACATCTAGAGCCTTGGAAACCTCAAAAAGCACCAGAAAAGGGGCAGCCACAGAAACGCGGGATTGGCCTCTGCAAAAGTTTTGCATAGGCCAATCCCGCGTTTCTTGTTGATATATTTAGGTAGTGATGTGTGTGAACACTCTAGGACCGTCGGGGCACTTTTTTCCCTCTTTAGGAGGTTTTTTTCCCCCGGCTTGTATATACGCCTATTGCCCTAATGGGCTACTTATCTTTGTACATTCTCTAGTAATACATTCAGTCTTGTGTGTTGTGCTCCAAGCTTCTTCTTCTTCCTTGTGCTGTTCGCGTGCTTCCGCAGACGTCTAACTCCAACAATTGGTATCAGAGCAGGTCGTTGCTTCTTCTAGGGCGCCGTCGACACTCCTCCGTTTGCAGTCTCAAATTCGCATGAAATTTGGTGAGCATACTCAGGGTGTTTCCTAGATCAAAACAGCTTCGCTTTGTGGTGCCGAAATCGCGATCTGAGCTCGTTTCGGCCTCCGAATGCACTATCGCAGCGCTTGTGCAGGCTATTTCGTCCTTTTGTGCCAAAGGTATATACCAATTTCTGTTTGCCAGTTTAAGCGTCTCGAAGTCTGCTACAGGTCTAGCAGAACTCGTCTGGGCAGTTCCGTTCAACTTTTTGAGATACAGTCAATTTTCTGCATCAAGGTATTTTAGTCACCGGCCATGGCTGAAAGCAGTGATGTATTCCGTATGTTGGCTGTTGAGGATAAGTTGGATGGTACCAACTACCCATTATGGGCCTATATGATGCGACATGTACAGGTTGCAAAAGGATTGTGGAACATTGTGCAGGGTGTTGAAAGACGTCCTGTTACACCTGTAACGACAGGTACTGCAAATACAGGTGTTGGAGCTGATGAAGATGGTGTCGAAGATGATATTCCGCAGATTCCTGTTCGTGCTGCTGTTTCTGTTGCACCTACTGCAGAGCAGATTCGTTGGGATGGCAGAGATGCCCAGGCACATGCATTGATAGCTTTGTCTGTCAAACGTGCCATTATCCCTCACATTCGCTCTTGCAGAACAGCAAAGGATGCTTGGGATACACTTACCACTTTGTACCAGGCTAGGAATGAGGCTCGTGTTGCTTACCTCCGAAAACAGTTGGAGAGTGAGCACATGAATGAAGGTGATTTTATGGACAGTTTTCTTACAAAGATCAAAGACCTGAAGGAATAATTGATTTCTGCTGATGAGGTTATACCAGATAGCTCACTTGTGCAGACCGTTCTGAATGGCCTTCCTGATTCATATCAGAGTTTTGCCTCTACTCTTCGATTGATAATGAAAGGCAATCCGAATGCCTTGTCATTTGAGGAATTAGTCTCTGTTCTGTTGCAGGAAGATCAGTCCAGGCAGAACAGGTCCATTATGCGTGTTGCAGATCAAGCTTTCCTGGCTAGTCAGAAGGGCAAAGGAAAATGGAGCTCTTCTACTAGTAAGCAGAAATCTGCAAATGCTGCACAATCGAAGAACCAGGATAAAGATGAGAAGAAATCAGAAAAGCAGAAATTGTTCTGCAAGTACTGTAAAGGAAATGATCATATTATAAAGAACTGTCCAAAACTGGCTGCTAAAGAGGCAAAGAAGAAAGAGGCTGGAATGGTTGTTGCAGAGGCCTCTACACCAAAAACAGAGTCTGCAAATCTTGTGCAGGAAGAAGAATGGGCGTTTACTACTGTCTGCAGTTTTGACCCATCTTCTCATGATCAGTGCATGTCTGCAGTAGACTCAGATGTTTGGTACTTTGACAGTGGGGCGACCAAACATATTACCTCGCAGCGCAGTTTCTTCTCTTCACTCGAGCCTGCCCCTACAAGGAATACTGTCACATGCGCCAATAACTCCTCTTATCCTGTTATGGGAGTTGGTAAGATCATTTTGACTACTGCTGATGGTAGTTCTTTCACTTTGTCAGATGCTTTATTTGTGCCAGGGATCAAAAAGAACCTGTTATCAGTTTCTGCATTAGCCAAGATTGGCTTGGTTGTGAAATTCGTTGATGACAGGTGTACAGTCCATGATCTCTCAAATGGCGATGTGATTATTGCTTCTGGCATTTTATGTCGTGGGCTGTATAAGCTCATAGACTATGAAAGATCTGTGAATGATTCGGCATGTGCAGTTCATGATTCTCAGGCTATGTCAGATGCAAAGCTTTGGCATGCACGCTTTGGTCATCTGAATTTTGCTAGTTTGTTACGCCTGTAGAAATCTGAAATGGTGTCTTCTTTGCCCAAACTTGAGGCACCTGGAAAACATGTTTGTGAAGGCTGTATTTTGGGCAAAATGCAGCGTTCTTCCTTTCCAAAAGATGGTTCAGTTCGGGCTATGCAGAAATTGCAGCTTGTACATAGTGATGTCTGTGGTCCTATGCAGACACCCTCTTTTGGAAATTACCTTTACTTCGTGACTTTCATTGATGATTTTTCCAGGCATGCATGGGTATACCCACTCAAAGCAAAGTCCGAAGTGTTCATGTGCTTCAAACAGTTTTTGGTTTTGGCTGAAAATCTGTCAGCATGTAAAATGGGCACCCTCCGTTCTGATCGAGGGGGGGAATATATGTCTTCAGATTTTAATGCATTTCTGGCTGAACGTGGGATAAAACACCAGTGTACAGTGCCGTATACACCTCAACAGAATGGAGTTGCTGAACGAAAGAACAGGTCACTCATGGAGATGGCGAGGTGCATGGTCAAAAGTCAGGCTTTACCACATAGTTTCTGGCTTGAGGCTGTCATGTGTGCAGCATATGTACTGAACAGGTGTCCCACCAAAGCGTTGCAGTCTATCACTCCATATGAGGCTTGGCATGACCGCAAGCCATCTGTTGCTCATCTGCGTGTTTTTGGTTGTTTGGCATATGCATTAGTGCCTGAACAACATCACAGAAAATTGGATGATAAGGCAGTAAAATGTATTTTTGTTGGGTACAGTTCTGAAAGTAAAGGCTATCGTCTGTATCATCCACAGACTAAACGCATTCTGGTTAGCCGTGATGTTGTCTTTGTGGAAGATGCTATTCAGCCATTGCTTTCATGTACTAAGGAGACATCTGTTAGCTCCAAAGACATGTATGATACTTTGATGCCTCTTTTTACAGGTGGACAGGCTAGTGCTGGTCCTAATGAGGCAACTTCTCAGCCTTTGCAGGTTTCATATGATGATGCAGATCATTCCATTTCTGATGCAGATTTACATGATGCACTTGTTGATGAGAGAGCTGATATTGAACAGGCAAAAACTATGCCAAAATGGCTGGTGCAGACTTTGCGTGACAGCAAATTAGATGCACCTTTGTCATATCGTACTCGTTCAGGCTCTCATAGTACCTCCTTTGCATCAGATTGCTATGCTATGGCTGCATCTAGTCTCTGTGATGAGAATGAGCCTGTTTCTTTTGATGAAGCACAAAATTCAGAAAATTGGATGGCTGCTATGCAATCTGAATATGATGCTATAATGAAGAATGGTACATGGTCTTTATGTGACTTGCCTCCTGGCAAGAAGGCCATTGGCACTAAGTGGGTATGCAAGCTGAAGCGTAAACCTGATGGTACAGTTGACGGGTATAAGGCTAGGCTTGTTGCAAAGGGTTATGCGCAGGAAAGAGGCATTGATTTTGATGAGACCTTTGCACCTACATGCCGTATGACTACTGTTCGGAGCATTTGTGCACTTGCAGCCCATCATGGTTGGAATGTACATCAGTTGGACATTAAAACAGCATTTCTGAATGGTGACTTGCATGAAGAAGTGTATGTTTTTCAGCCCCGTGGCTTTGTGCAGAAAGGGCATGAAAACCAGGTGTGCAGGTTAAAGAAGGCGTTATATGGTTTAAAGCAAGCACCACGTGCTTGGTATGAGAAGATACATGCCTATCTGATTGCACATGGTTTTGAGAACAGTCCAACTGAAAGCACCTTATATGTTAAGCGTGCTAATGATGTGCTTCTGATCATTGTTGTCTATGTAGACGACATGCTGCTCACTGGTCCTCTTGAGAAGCATATTGCTGATTTCAAGGCTGATTTGCATGCCTCATTTGAGATGTCTGATTTGGGGCATTTGCATCACTATTTGGGCATTCAGTTTATGCAAGTTGATGGTGGAATGGCTTTGTGTCAAACGAAATATATTGACACATTATTGCAGCGTTTTGGCCTTGAAGACTGTAAGCCTATTGCCACTCCTATGGAGACAGGTTTACGATTGAGTCTTCATGATGCTGGAGATGCATTTGATGCTGTTCTCTATCAGCAGGCTGTTGGATGCTTGATTTACTTATGCATTACTCGGCCAGATATTCAGTTTGCTGTCTCACAGATGAGCAGGTTTATGCATTGCCCAGGAGTCACGCATTGGAAAGCGGTTAAGCGCATCTTTCGCTACTTGAGTGGTACTCGACTACTTGGGTTGTTTTATCCCAAGGGGGGATCACCACCGCCAGATTTGCATGCTTTTTCTGACTCAGATTGGGTTGGTTGCTATGACACTCGTGTGTCCACCAGTGGTTTTTGCTTCATGCTTGGTAGCTCATGTATATCTTGGTTGAGCAAGAAGCAGCCTACTGTGGCCACTTCCAGTTGTGAGGCTGAGTATAGGGAAGCTTTCACAGCGACTGTTGAGTGTGTGTGGCTCAGACGCCTTATGGCTGATTTGGGTGTTGGCCAGTCTTCTGCCACCACCATCTTCACTGACAGTCAGAGCGCATTGGCAGTTGCGAGGAACCCTGTGTTCCATGCTCGCACTAAGCACATTGAGGTGCATTATCACTATGTCAGGGAGAGGTTCTCTGCTGGGGAGATCAGCTTGGCATATGTGCCCACGCAGGAGAACATTGCAGACCTTTTCACGAAGGCTCTGCCTAGGGAGAAGTTTGAAGCTTTCCGCAAAGCTTTGGGCTTACTTCCTTTTGTGGAGTGATTTCCACATAGCTCGGCACTTCCTTATACATGAGTGCCAACTCCTTGTTCACCGCATCACTCCCAGGGGGGATTTGTTGATATATTTAGGTAGTGATGTGTGTGAACACTCTAGGACCGCCGGGGCACTTTTTTCCCTCTTTAGGAGGTTTTTTCCCCCGGCTTGTATATACGCCTATTGCCCTAATGGGCTACTTATCTTTGTACATTCTCTAGTAATACATTCAGTCTTGTGTGTTGTGCTCCAAGCTTCTTCTTCTTCCTTGTGCTGTTCGCGTGCTTCTGCAGACGTCTAACTCCAACATTTCTGTGGCTGCCCCTTTTCTGGTGCTTTTTGAGGTTTCCAAGGCTCTAGATGTCAGAATTGGACAAATAAACAGTCAATCTTAGGGTTTTTGCATGTTCTGGACATGATGGTAGCATCCATTTCTCCAAAATCTAAACCATTCATGAGATATAAATATTTTCATAGAATTTATGGTTTTACATTGGTTTCCTTTGTGTTTATGACATCATCTCCCTCTCAAAGCGATAAGTTCCATGCGAAGTAGCTATGTAACTATGATATTTTTTGGAAATTGAATCTTCATAGTTATTGGTCTTCTTAGAGTTCTTTATATGTTGTATTGAACACGATGATGATGGATATCCATGATGGTACTAGAAAGGGATTGTAGTATATTTAGCTAAAGAATAAAGGGCATGATTCTCATGATGGATATTACTCCTTTTCTGACTCAAATGATGATCTTTTGATGTGGAATGGTGATCGTGGAAGTCTTAAACCCAGCTTGTATCTTCTTCCTAGGACATTTGAATATGATGTGGTTAGTGACAATACAACTCCCTTCTTTCAAATTTTAGGTTCATGGATCTTATTATATGCACAACCTAGTTGAACAATGCAAATACTAGTTTTGATTCTAAGGGATTTGTTTTGCACACATACAATCTTTACGCAAGTTGATACAATTATGAACATATGATATAGATCAATGTGACTTGAGCATGTGTAAGAAAGATTATGAAAAGTAGATTATCATAATGGAAATGTGATTTTACAAAATGTATCTCTTCAACAAGAATGATTACATAATCATGTATGGTCCCATCTAGTTTCTTTGGTTGTATGATCATCACCTTCACATGAGCTACACACAAGTCAATATCTTTCAAAATAGAAGTAAGGAATGCATCTCCTTCCTCTTGGATGGCTTGAAGTGCTATTGATTATATCCAAAGTCTAGTGCATTAACTTTGAATCACTAAGGATCGATAACATTTGCTCACTTTTTTGTTGCTTTTGCATGAGAAACTTTAGGTTGTGCTACATATGATCTATGATGTGGTTGGTAGTTCTTATTCATTTTACATCTATGCCTTGATTGACATTGTGACACAATTTATGGCATATGTTTCTTTTCTCATATGTGGGTAGTGTTCATTGACCTTATAGTAGTGACTTTATAGCCTCTACTTGATATGATGTTGGAATATGCATATGTTTCATGATGATTCCTTGAAGCTCTCCTTTTTGGATGACTTGGAATGGTTACTTCATGCATGTTTCATCAGCCATGTTCCATTTGGAGGTAGATTGAGTTCAAATGGTTCATCACCAATTATTAGTGGATCTATTATTCCCCTTTGTGCATGTCCTTAGAATCTTTTTATGAATGGTCACATCTGTGGCAGTTGATCTTCATCATGCTCACAAGAATGATTCTATGGATGAGGGTATGAGCTATTTTGATATTCTTAATCGACTTCACTCTGTCATATTGAGCCACTCTATGATTGTATGGTGACCTCTGTTGCATGTAGACCACTTCATCCTCTCTGATGGAGCTTCATCCAAGGTGGTCATTATGTACCTTGAGCATGGATAGGATATACCACAGAAACTTGTTAGTATAAAATAATCAATGATGCCTCTTATGTAACTTGAGTTCCAAGTTGAACCCTAAAACACTTTTTGTGCATGACATTGATCATGATGCAAAGGACTTGCTGATAACCTCCAATTTTCACTTGCAATGTTGTGTTGTAATTTCATGAAAACATTTCTAATAGTCAAACTCTTGCAGAAGTTTTTTGAAGAAAATCAAGTGAGTATTATTCCAACGAGTCAACATGCATAGAACCACTAATATGACATGTACTTTTTAAGAAATTATTATTAGATCTATAGTGGGAATTTTCCATCACTACTGTACTAGAATCTTGACTGATAAAAATCGATACATCAAAATTCTCCATATGACAATACAACATGTAATATTTCAATGAATAAAATGAGCACAATTTAAAGAAACAAACAACATCTGAATGTAGAATGTACCTTACCTTTCACTATTCCAAGTCATTGATGATTAGTATCTTTAATATGAATTTGAGCCTATAACCACATGTAGAAAAAAGATAAACATATATAAAATCAAATTCAAAAGGGATATGAAAAGAATATTAGTAGAGGTAGATTTTATTCTAGAAGAAGAACATTGATTTTTGAATCCTCTATAGATTAAAAATTTATTTATTTATTGTTTTGTACAAACAAAAGCATATGTATATGAGTTCTTCATAAACTAAGGATTTGATTTCTTCATTGACTCCTTAGTCATGGTTGCATGCTAAACATACCTAGGCATATTTTCTTTTATGTGTAAGTACTATGTGGAAATATCAATCATGTCCTCTTTATAATTCATGTTCCTAATGAATAACTTCTATAATCATGGCGAAATGCTTCCACACACATTTTCCTATCCATACTGTGTAATATTGGTGTCATAATTCTTTTGAAAAGAAGGAGAAGTAAGAGAAACTATTAACAATTTAAAGTGCTTCTTTGGTGTTGATGAAGCACTTATTTCTTAGATGAATTACCTATGCAAAGGAAATATTGGTTTAATTCTTTTGCAAATATGAGAATCAAGAAAAATATATACCTCATTAGATGAATATGGTGTCTCTGTCCTCCAACTCCACATGAAAGAGCTTCGAATGATGGTATTGTGTGCTTTTCCTCCTGAAAAATAGTAGATGAATACTGGAAAGTAAAATGAATAGTACATCTTTGATCACAAAGAAAGAATGAACCACCTACTTGGACATGCATATTTTCATCTCATGGGAGAAAAATTTCTTTGTGAGTGATTCTATTATTGTTACATCTTCTCCTTGGAGGAAATTGTGCGAGAACCCCATGGCTGCTAGAATTCAAGAGGTAAGAGAGAGAAAGATAGAAGAGAATCAAAATAACATGTATAATGGACTAAGAAGTATCTGTACATAGAGAAAATTACTTTTTTGATATGTGTATGGGTCAAGGTGAGGTTTTCCATTCTATGTGAGTGAAAATGAGAAAAATTTGAAAAACTCATTTTTTGAGGTAGGGAAAGTTACGAGTTTGATGATGTGGCACTTTACTTTTGGAGCAGTTTGAAAAAAGAACTATTTTGAGTGATTTTATTAAAAAATCCATAAAAAAAAGTAACTTCTGACATGTATATTAAAAAATGGGCCCTTTTTAGTAAGCAATAACTAACTCTGTGACTTTTTTAAAAAAAGTCATTTTTTTATTCACAAAGATGGACGGATTTGATGATGTGTAAAGTGGAATCTCTCTCTCTTTCTTTTGCAGAAGAGAGAGATGACCCTACTTGGGCCTAAAAAAAAGCCTAGTCTTGCCTACTAAAAAGTGCTCTATTAAATGCACTTTGTTCCCTCAAGCAAGAACAAGATTAGGCTTAATCCCTTAAAATTAGGAATCCTTACAAGGCCCATGCAGGGTTCATTTTTTCCCCTAATGGTCACGAAGTAAAGGTAATTTCCAAAAGAAGGTGTCTGCATAGGATCACAGACATCACTATGTACAAGCTGCAATTTTTGCGTAGCCCGAACTGAACCATCTTTTGGAAAGGAGCAATGCTGCATTTTGCCCAAAATATAGCCTTCACAAACATGTTTTCCAGGTGCCTCAAGTTTGGGCAAAGAGGACACCATTTCAAATTTCTGCAGGCATAACAAACTAGCAAAATTTAGATGACCAAAGCGTGCATGCCAAAGCTTTGCATCTGACATAGCCTGAGAATCATTTACTGCACATGCCAAATCATTTTCAGATCTTTCATAGTCTATGAGCTTATACAACCCACGACATAAAATGCCAGAAGCAATAATAACATCGCCATTTGACAGATCATGAACTGTACATCTGTCATCAACAAATTTCACAACCAAGCCAATCTTGGCTAATGCAGAAACTGATAACAGATTCTTGTTGATCCCTAGCACAAATAAAGCATCTAACAAAGTGAAATAACTGTTATCAACAGTAGTCAAAATGATCTTACCAACTCCCATAACAGGATAAGAGGAGTTGTTGGCGCATGCAACAGTATTCCCTGTAGGGAAGGCTCGAGTGAAGAGAAGAAACTGCGCTGCGAGGTAATATGTTTGGTCGCCCCACTGTCAAAGTACCAAACATCTTATTCTACTGCAGACATGCATTGATCATGAGAAGATGGGTCAAAACTGCAGACAGTAGCAAACGCCCATTCTTCTTCCTCCACAAGATTTGCAGACTCTGTTTTTGGTGTAGGGGCCTCTACAACAACAATTCCAGCCTCTTTCTTCTTTGCCTCTTTAGCAACTAGTTTTGGACAGTTCTTTATGATATGATCATTCCCTTTACAGTACTTACAAAACAATTTCTGCTTTTCTGATTTCTTCTCATCTTTATCTTCCTTCTTCGAATATGCAGAATTAGCAAATTTCTGCTTACTAGTTGAAGAGCTCCATTTTCCTTTGCCCTTTTGACTAGCCAGGAAAGCTTGATCTGCAACTTGCATAATGGACCTGTTTTGCCTGGTGTGTACCTAAGAACCAACTTAGGGACTTGTGGAGAAAGAGACTATACCTCAATCCCCCTCAAGTGCATATAGTGGGGATTCAGTATCAAAACCTAGCCGAGTGTATGAAGATATGCATTCAAATGACGATCAATGCGAATGAGTTACTCAAAGAGTGCCCACAAGGCAAAGACTAATCCAAACAAACTTCAACTGTCAGTCATGGTGTCACGATACTTGGAACAACAGCCAACAGTAAATTGAGCTTTTCTCTCAGCTCCGAACTCCAAATATAGCAAATAGCATAAGTATTTCGAAGCTCTCGAGAAGACGCATCCAATGGCGGTATTTTCACTCAATTCTGATGCTTCTACTTCAAGTTTTGAGAAAAATACTGAGTTGCAGGAAAGACCTTCCTACACTTCAGCACTTCCTACACTTCGCACACACCTTAACAATATTAAACAAACACTTTCATGGATAGACAACACTTCCCTACACTCTTTCCAAGCAATACACAAGCATACAAGCTCACAAAGAAGAAGATACAGAGAGGAGAAGACACAAATTCGAAATTATGTGCTCTTGATTCTCACAATGGCAAAAAGTCTTTACAAAGAGTCACAAATTGACTTATATACTTGTGCCCTAAAAATGGTCCTTTCACACAAGCGACCGGCACTTTATTCACTAAAAGACTAATTTCCTACTAATTTACATGGGTAAGCTTCTAATCTTCTGTGGGGATGCATCTAGAGGACTCCTCTAGTGCATTTACATCGGAAAATATATTACAAGAATGGTTATAATACAAAAATAAGGTGTCCAAATCAGAAAAATTTTGGGGCCCTTCTTTTTCTCTGCCTTGTGCTCTTTTTGCTCTGCAACACTCTCCCCCTCTTCATCTCTGTCGTCCCTTGACAAGCTTTATCTTCTCATCAGCTGCTTGTTTAAGTCTTTTGAGTGCTCGCATCCAGTGGTCGAAGAAGCAATAAGGACCGTCAGACAATTGGTTATCTTATCCGAGGTTTGTCTGTTGCTTCTGTCTTCGGCTTGCTTTAAGAGGTCTGAATACACGCACCCAGTGGTCGGAGAAGCAATAAGGACTGTCAGAGAATTTGTTATTTTATCCGATCTATGTCCTTTGCTTCTGTTTTGCCCCTTGGTATTCCATATATCACATATCTGGGTTGTTGTATTCAGTCGGGTTGCCACGCACACCACCAGTGACCTATGTCTTGCTTGTGGTACTCTGATTTGTCCTGGTTGCACACATGTGACCCTATTGTATTGCTTTGAGCCTGTTTACTTTTTTTCACTGCACGCTTTCAGTGGAAGGATTAGTACCTGCCAATTATATTGTTGCACATCTTCATGGATACTTTCCTGGCCCTGGACCCTCCTTCCACTTACGTGCTTTTCCTTGATGCGTGCCCATGTGGGGCTCTGTGCAGAGATGGGTGTTGCGCCCCTACGGGGCTTCTTGCAGAGATATGTCTTCAAATATTACCTTTTTAGTGAAGCTTCTTTTGTTGTCTTCTTCTTTTCTTCTTTTTGCTTGATTCTCCCTGAACATTGCCCCCCTCCTGAACTATGTCATCCCCGACAGGTTTTGACAGTCGACGGGAGTATGTTCTACATACTTTTTGCTGTGTTTCATTAAGCAGATTGGCTTCACGTATCATTAACTGTTTTCACTATTCAACTTTTACGCCATCATTAGGTGGTTGTCTGTGATCGGCGAAGAAGCTTAGTTCATATGCCACTAATCTGGCATTTAGGTTGGATGACATCTTCAAAAAGATTTCCGAATCGATTTCAAAAAATCCTCTAAAGAAAGCTTCTTCGAAGGTCTGCATATATGTGCTTGGCAAAAACATGAGTCTTGAATAATAAGCCATTATGGTACGGCGGCTAGGCGTAACAGACAAGTCAAAAATCAGAATATATGTTCCCTGGTTAATGCCAATGAAATTCAAAAATGTGTATGCTGCATGTTTGAAGACCTTCAATACCGTAAGTATCATACTCAGTATTTTATTTGTCAGCTTGATAGTTAAATCTGGTACGATAGCATAAGTCTGCAGCCAAAACTCGATTGTTTTTACCATGTAATCCTCTATAGGTAAATAATTATGTGGTGGACTTGGAAGGAGTGGATAGTTTAGCCATTGTTTATTGATTACACCGGTCTTTTGCATCTCCAAAAATTCGCGTGCTTCTCTGCGACGTGGCGTTGGGCAAAAAGAAGGGTTTACCTGTAGTAAATATGGTGCTGCTTGCCAATGCACCCGTAGTCTAGGATTTCTCTCCAAAAATTTCCTTCTCCAAACAGGTTGTGCAGCTTCAAATTCTTCTTGAGTGTAAGTGAATGTGTCCTGTTTGAAGTTTAGCTGCTCGTCTGGACTTTTCTGTGTAATCTTCTTTATATATTGTCTTTTTTTCTCTTTCATCAGTCCGTAGGGAATGTTGAAAGGCTTCATAATCATATCCAAGTCTTTACCCTTGATCTTTGCTTCCTTCTTTGATGACTTCATTTTCAAAATTTTCTATCAACTGGGACACCAATAGTGCCCGTTCCTTCTGACCTATTTCTCCAGTGTATGGCATTGGATGATGTTAAACGATAATACTTCTATCCAACTTTCGGAAGAGTATTATCGGGTCCTCGGGTTTTTGGGAGTGGTAGGGGTCTGTTAGACAGAGGCCCTGTACTATTTTCCCAATCCTTCACACAGTCATAAATACTCCCTCACGTCTTAACACAGTGGGTGAGTCTGAATACTGACCACTCTTCGGCACGGTGAGTGTTAGGACGTTCAGATTGAATCTGCTATGGTAATAAAGCAGTGGTCCTGCTGTGACTTATAACTACTAGAATACGCACTTTTCAGTAATTAAATACTTCTCAATATGATGATTCCTTGTGCCAGGTAAATA
>CM035442.1:7640183-7645183 GCA_020310875.1 Ceratopteris richardii | reverse complement strand
TTGCCCAGTTGGGCTAATTGGCCCTATGAAATCAAGACCCCATCGTTCAAATGGAAGCCATCCGGTAGATATGACTAATGGTTGGAAATTCAATCTCGTTGGCGTGGGAGCACATCTCTGACAGATGTGGCATTCTTTTGCAAACTTGATTGCATCCTTGAAAATATGAGGCCACCATAACCCTTTGTGGATGATTCTATGAGCCAATTCTTCCCCCTTTAGGTGTCCTTCGTTGTGTGCAGCTTCCAGCAAAAGATTTACCTCTTTTGGATAGACACACCTTCTCAATATATCATCCTGACAATATTTATATAAATTTCCATTTATAAGAGAATATGCTTTGGTTTTCAGGAGCAATCTTCTCTTTTCTACAGGTGTCAAGTGTTCTGGGATCTTTCCAGTAGTGAGAACATGAAGAATTTCATCATACCAACCTGTCCGAATTGCTACTAGAAAAAGATTGCTATCCACCAGTTCATCATTAATACCTGTTGCCTTTTCGCTCATTGCGGTCCTGGACACTTGATCTGCCATGTAGTGCTCTTTTCCTGGCTTAATATGAATATCAAAATTAAATTCTTGAAATAGGAGTAACCATCTCCAAATCCTTCCGGCTACTCTAGGCTTGTTTATCAAATACTTCAAGGGCTGATGATCGGAAATAACAATGAAATGTACACCAAGGAGATAATGTCGGAACTTCTGAAGAGCAAATACGATAGCCAAACCTTCTCTTTCCGTTGTACTGTAATTTCTTTCAGCTTGGTTGAGTAGTCTGCTTGCATAAGAGATAGGTCTATCCACTTTGTGAGATGATGGTTGAGCTAGAACTGCACCAACAGCATGAAGACTAGCATCTGTATGCACATGAAATTCCAATGACCAATTAGGAACACTTAAAAGTGGAGCAGTACATAGCCTCAACTTTAGTTCACAAAATGCTTTGTCGGCTTCAGCACTCCATGAGAAAGGGATCTTTATACTGGTAAGCCTTGACAAGGGCTTAACAATTTCTGAATACATCCTAATGAATCTTCTGTGATACCCCGCATGGCCCAAGAAACTTTGCACTTCCTTTGGGCTTTGTGGAATTGGCATAGAAAGAATAGCAGTAACCTTTGCAGGGTCAACAGTTATACCTTCAGCAGATACTATGTGACCAAGAAGAGTACCCTTAGTGACCAAAAAGTGACATTTATCAGGATTCAATTTCAGACCTGTTTTGAGACATTGCTCAAAAATTTCTTTTAGATTTTCCAAATGGTCATGGAAATCTTGAACTGCTGCCCTTCTATCTGTACCTGAAAATACTGAAAAGTCATCCATGAAAATGCGTAGAAAGGTTGTTAACCATTTTCCCAATATCAGATACATCGTTCTATTAAATGAAGCCGGTGCATTCTTTAAACCAAAAGCCATTCGAGTATAGACATAAGTGCCCCAGGGAGTGACAAAGGTTGTTTTGTCCCTATCATCAGGATGGATCACTATCTGATTGTAGCCACTAAAACCATCCAAGAAACTATACAAAGTGTGACCAGCTACTTCTTCAAGTACTTGCTCTGTGAAGGGCTGAGGAAATCCATCTTGAATAGTCACTTTATTCAAAGCACGGAAATCAACACATACCCTTATTTTTCCACTATTTTTCTTCGGCACAATAACCATAGAAGAAAGCCACCTGGAATGTTCTACTGGAACAATTATACCTGCTTCTTCTAGTTTTGTAATCTCTACTTTTACCGCCTCTGCATACTTCGGATTGAGTCGATATGGCCTACTTCTTACAGGTGCAGCTCCCTCAACCAAGGGTATCCGATGTAATCCAAGCTCTTCTGGTATTCCTGTTAGATCTTTGTAGGACCATGCGAAGACACTTTTGTAAGTAAAGAGCAAAGAAGTTACCTTCTGTAGTAAATTAGGATAATGCCACAACCAGGATGCCAAATGGACTTCTTGAGGGTTCTCTTCATCCCCTAAATTTACTTCTTGAACCAATGTTTCAGGACTGGCCTTGTTTGATAAATCATCTCCACTATATGCAGGAGTGGAGTTTAGTTTATATTCTGCAACATATTCTTCCATCCATCCTTGAGGTATATCTGAGAAAGGAAGATCTTCTCTGCCCTTAGGTTCAAAATCTTCTACCTCTGATACTTTTATCTGGGTTGCTTCCTCAAGGCTTGTGCTTTCCTGTAATTGCTCATTCTCCAACACCTTGTGGTCTTCATTGCCCTTTCCTGTAATTACCTTATCTGCAACTTCTTCCTCAATTTCATTAATCTCCACTGTGCAACACTCTGCACTTCCCATCATCCAATTTAACAATGTATCCTCTTCTTGGGGTAGAGAGGGCATTACCTGAGTGTCCACAGTATATCCAGTAGTTTTTCCTGAGTCGAATCCTTCTTCCAAATGTAGTTGCAGTTGGCTATTGGTATTTGTTGAAATCCATAGTTTATTTTTTCCCCAATCTTGCAAAGCTTTTGCTTGTCTCAGCCAAGGTCTCCCCAGGAGTAGAGGGTAAGAAGTCTCCTGTGGAAGTGCAATAACAACAAAATCTAGAACAAAATGGCAGCCCTATACTACCATCAGTACCTTCTCAATAATGCCCAGTGGCGCAACCCGATGTTGATCTGCCAATGTAACCGTGAATGGTGCCAACTTGGTGGGGTTCAATTTCAGCTTCTTCATTGTAAAATCTGGCATTAAATTGATACCAGAGCCTCCATCTATGATCACACCTGTGAGAGTTTCATCCTTTATACAAACAGATAATCTTGAGCTTTGGTAGTCTGCTAAGGGTGCAGGGGGAAAATCAACCATGAAACCATCTATACTAGGTGATTGGACCAAGTGAGCAGAGTGTATAATCTTCAGTAAGTCACTTCTTATTTTTGAATCCATCCTTATAAGTTCATATAGACTAACCTTGTGATGAATACCTTTCAAGATCTGTTCAATGTTTACCTCCTGAGTGTTTTCTTGCAGACTTGTTGGTTGGCCCTTTAGAGAAGTAGTCATCTTATTATAAGCTCCTTCAATTTGTGCTTGGTCCTTCCATCCAGACTCCTTTTCTTCCTCTTTATCCTGAAATCCTTGTTGTTCATCTCTCTGGGTTGCAGCTGCTTGCCTAGCTCTAGCCATCATGGGCATTGCAGAGGATGAAACAGCATAAGTCTGAGTGGTTTTTCCTTCTTCATGTGGAGAGACTGCAATCATATGAATTGGAGCAGGACGACCTCTTGGGCAATCTTTGGTATAATGATCCTTGGCCTCTGGACAATGTTGACAAGGAGGTGCATCTTCTGGGAGGGAACACCTATTTTGCATGTGGCCATATTCACCACAACGATAGCACATCAAGGGTCTATTATATCTAGGCTTTGCAGGCCTATTCTCCTCTCTATTAGATGTATTTGAAGTACTAGCATAGTATGAATCCAAAGTTTGAGGGTTACCTCTCTGCTGTGTACCCTTGAGGTAATAACAATCTCTGGCTTCATGACCATCTTTTCCACAAAATTGACAACTTACCTTAATAGGGCAATTAGCATTGGAATGTCCATTGTTGTTACAGATTGTACACCAAATTTGTCTCCTTATATCCTGAGTGGTCTTCAAATCTCCTAACTCTCGGCGAAGTTGAGCTACTTCATCATCAATGCGACGTAGTGGTGGCAAGACCTTCTCTTCTTGTTGATTTTGTTGCATCTTCAATGCTTCCAATTCCCTCCTTAGTTGCTCAATAGGATCCAGATCTGCAACATACTTTTGTTGTGTATCCCCTTCAAAATGTTGCCTTGCTTCTTCAATGCGTGATGCCGCTGCAACAAAATCATTGAGGGTCGCATCCAATCTAAGAGATTCACGAAGCTTCTGCTGAGATGACCTAGGCAGAGCCTTTTCCATCCACTTTTTAACCAAAAAGTCACTTAGAGCATGTGGCAGACGTGCAACAAGTGCTTTTGTTCTAGTGTGAAGTTCATGAAAGGATTCACCTGGTCTTAGCTTCAAATTCTCTAGCTGATCTAGAGCTCTTTCCGAGGAATCACTTGGTCGGAATGTCTGTGAGAACGCCGCCTTCAAAGCGTCCCATGTAGTGAAATGGCCATCTGCATATTGACTATACCATTTATCTGCAAGACCCTCCAATGTGGATGGAAAGAGTGCCAGCATTGCATCCTCTCTATTTTGCAAACCTTGTCCACGGCATAAAGAGATGAATCTTCTCACATGATCATCAGCATCCTCATAGGCTTGTCCCTTGAAGGTAGGGAATTTGATATTTAATCTGGAGAGTAAATGAGAGAGATCCTCCATTTGTACTGGTGTTTCTTCGGACGTATCTGAGGAGAAGTCTAGAGTTCTCCTATACCCCTCTTTCGACAATGGTGTCGCACCCAAATCAATTGATAAATTTAGGGAGGGCAGAGGGGAGGTAGACTCACTAGTCGTGGTTATGGCTAACTTGTTAAGGCTCCTCCGAACACGAAGAGACTCCTTATCTGCCCGTGTATGGGTCATGTACCTACTTGCAAATGTAATAGGGCAAAAATACCTCTCACAGAAATGCAAAGGTCCCACCGGGCGTGCCAAATTGTAGAGGAGGTACTGGGGTATCCGCTTTTAACAAAAGTAGAGATTAAAGATTAATACATCCAGTACGTCGCCTACTCAAGGGGGGTTCTCTTTTAGGGAAGTATAACCTTTAACATTTCTGTGATCAGGTAGATAACAAGGATTGCACAGAGTGGTACATACTTCAGAAAAGATGAACAACAATTGACCAAGGAAGACCATACACTTCTTGATTCGATTCAGATGATTACAAGATTTGTCAAGGAAATGCTCAAAAACTCATGCTCAGAGCTTCGTGGCACTCTATGCAGATAAATACAGATCAATACGAATGTTGAAGGAATTGCTCAAGAGAATAGAGCTTAACACCAATAGTGTCTCACAGAAAAGAAAGAAAATCCAAGACACTCTCTTACACT
>CM035442.1:7377683-7635183 GCA_020310875.1 Ceratopteris richardii | reverse complement strand
CATATGGAACCAGCCAAGAGAGTCCTCAAGTACCTAAAGGGGACCATGAACGAAGGTTTTTTTTATCCATTTACTTCAGATATTGAGCTAAAGGCCTACTCAGATGCAGATTGCGCCGGATCTAGAGATGATAGAAGAAACATATCCGGATATGTATCATTTGTAGGTTCAAAAATCATTTCTTGGTCATGCAAGAAGCAACCAACAATGACATTATCTTCTACTAAAGCCGAATATAGAGGTCTGACTAATGCAACTCAAGAAATCATGTGGTTAAAATCTTTGTATGCAGATCTTGGACTTCATTCTTCACCACCTCACATTTTTGGTGACAATACAAGCTCACTACATCTTGCAGCTAATCTGGTATACCATGCTAGAACCAAGCATATTTAAGTCCACTACCATTATGTAAGGGAGAAGCTAACGAGAAAGGATATTCAACTATCCTATGTCTCTATAGATATGCAATGTGCAGACATGTTGACTAAAGTTGTTGATGGTACAAAATTGAGTAGATTCAAGTTGATGATTGGCTTGTAGGAAATCAAGGACAATTGAAGACTTATTTGGAGGCCAAGCATGTTAGGCTTGAGGGGGAGCTATTGGTGCATTTTACCCAAGCCTACATGCTTGATATGCTTTGATTAATGTTCATTTGTAGTCATATGTGTAGACATATGAACACCTCTTGTAGAAGAGTATATTTTATCTCTTGTAATTGTAAAAGAAAGAATGGCTTAAGTCATCCATGATGTAAAAAGCAAACTCGTGGCTCTAACTACCTAAAACCACGAATCCATCAACTGAGGGAATATCTCCTAATTCCTAGCATCACTTTTAGGTGAAGTTATTTGAATTCAAATTCAAAACTACCTCCAAAAGTAGATATAAAAAGAGCAAGAAGGAAGTCTCCATAGGAGAGCTTGATTTGTGCCCACTTCATGTTCATTTGTAGATATTAAAGAGCTTACTCCATAGCTCTATCATTCTACTCCCATTGTTCAAGTATTCATTGCCAATGTGGTTGTATATTTATGAATCTATACATTCATCATTTACTTCTTCTCTGTTTTGCTCTCTGCTATACTCACTCAAAATAGTAACTTCAGAAGCTCATATCTTAGGCTATACTTAACCTTTTTCAGAGTTTTAAAGTGCATTGGATATATCTCTAAGTCTAGTTTATGTATGAATTTTCATGGTCATTGAAGTTACCATTTGTGAGAAATGTGTGTTTTTTTTCTCACTTGTCAATCTCTGCAGAGCCCCAAAAATGGCAGGAGTGTTCCATATTTTGCTAAATCTTGTTCTCAGTGCTCAGTTGATCAATTGAAGTGTTTTAACTTGGATTAGCAAGCTATATAAGTCTATTTTCTATGTCCAAAACAAAGTTTTCTAATTCCTACCAAGTTGAGAGCACTGTTTATTTTTTCCAACACATGTATGTATAAAAATAGCAAGTTTTGGGAGCTAGTCATTCTGCAACTAGTGTGTCTTGACTCAAACTTTTGAGATACTTATTCCAAAACACTTGAATGATTTTTTTGTGGATTTAAGAAGCTCAAAGGGTCTACTAAAAAACTCTAAAGTCTCAGTTGGCTGGTGTGAAGCTGGTTGTAGCAGCACAAACGCAACTTCAAATTGCACCCACCATCTCTCTCCACACGATTGATGCGTTTTTACTCAAATAATGCTTCAGTTGAGACTAAGTCTATGCCTATATTCAATCTTTATGACTCCTTACTAGGAATGCAATTCTTGAGCATTTCTTTGAGTCAAAAGATTGAAGTTTCCAAGTTACACTAAGAACTTGGTGCTTGACTTAGTCAATCAAATCCTTGGTTGAAAAGATGAACTCAAAGTCAAAGTCCAACTTCAGAAATTTATGAAATATTTCCAAATCAACAACACTTTATCTTGAAGTGTTTCAAGAAGACCTTGGAAATTACTTACTTCATATCTTTTGCTTCCTTGATCTTGAAGTATCTTGAGATACCACTTTTATCCTCTTCGAATTTAAACTCCTTCTTTGAAGTTTTAATTCCATTGAGGATCAGAACTAACTTCAAGATCCAATCTAGGAATAAAAGATAATTATCATCCTATAGTCCGATGTCCCATACCATCTTTCCTACATCAATCTGAGTATAAAATCTGGTGTCCCATACCACCCTATTTTATATTCACATTAATGTGTGGGTGATACTCATCCTAAAGTCAAAACATATCATGATAGAGTACCTTTTCACTTCAACTATTTAAATGAGTTTTGAAGTTTTAGGTATTATCTCTAACTTGATATTCTAGGTTTCGATTCCTTCACATGATTGTCATACAATCACATACTTTGCATTGGAAAGTTGAAAAAATCTTGATAGAATATCCATTATTCTTTGCTAGGGTTTTCGAATGAAAACCAATCAGAATTCCAAGTACTTGAATTTTTCACAAATTCAAGTTCAATTGGTTTATTCTTGACCAATTTTTAGTGAGAACCTTTTGACTTCTTGTATTTACATTCCGTCTTTAGTGATGCTTTAGGTACCTAACTCAACCGAGACTTTACAGGAATCTCTCTATTGCTTAAGTCTAAGCATCCATTCATGCCTTCTAGATTTGTACCAAAATCCCTTTAAGGATGGGAAAACATTATGTTTTACCTTCCATAGACTTAAGCACCATCTTCATGGCTACAGGTCAGACTTGGAACAACATACTGTTTTCACAATTTTCCATTGGATAAATGGAACCTGAGTGAATAATTCCAAAAAGGAATTTTATTGCCAAAACTTAGGCAAACTTCATAGTAGCTCCAATCGTAAGTTCTTGGACAATCATGGCCAAGCTTGATCAAATCTAGTTTACCTTGCGACTAGAATAAAGACTTAGAATTTATTTTTAAGATATCTAGAACTATCAAAAGCTTCTTTTCTTTCACGCGAGATTTTTAGAGATCTTTCCCTCACTTAAGTCCAAGCATACTCTAATGCCTCTCAGATTCCAAAACTAAGAATCTTTGATACACCTTTAGGTTATATCAATATTTGGACTTAAGTACCTATAGCGGTGGTTTGCAAATTCTTGGGAACTACTCGCGAATAAACTTACTTGAAGAATTTTTGTTCTCACATCTAGGGAGGAATGATTCTTTCAAAATCTTGGGATTCTTATCAAGGAATCAAACAATATTAAGAAAATGATTCATCTTGGAATCTTTTTCTTTCTAGTTCAATGATTCATCTTGGAATCGTTTTCTTTACTAGAATGATCCTCAAAAGAAATTCTTGACTTTTGGACAAGACCAAGACTTAAAGCTTTTTTGCTTTGTCCAAAAGATATTCCTTTTTAACCCATGACATAGTTAAGTACACTATTTCCTTTATTGGCTTATCTTTAGTAAGTATCCCAATTCCTAAAGATCAATTTAACTCTTTTAGGAAAATATCTTGATTCCCAAAGATTACTTTGATGTATGTTTTAGGAAAATATCTTGATTCCCAAATATTACTTTAACTTGGGTTTCTTCTTTAAGCTCTAATTAGCTTAAATAAAACCAAGCATACATTTCTCATCCTTGGAAAAGTGCTTTAATAAAGTTTCCATGATTTTTTGAAAACTTTGCATCTTGACTAGAGATGCAGTCATGGAACCTAGCATCCAACTATTGAACACTAAAGTTCAAATGATGCTAAAGTTTCTTCACCTCTTTGAGGTTCATCACTTTTTAGGATGAAAAGAAAAAACTTCAATAATTCCATGATTTTTTCAAATTTGGAACATATCAACTATCCTTTGAACTTGAAAGTTCAATTGATTTAAGCTCCATGTCATTTTATTTGATTCTTATCATGTCGAATCAGATAAATCTTCCAAGGAAAACTTTATCAATCTACTTTGGATGCATGATTTCTCAAACGCAAGCTAACGATTACATCTAGGATTGTTGTTAGCATTCTCTAAGTTTTCCTAAACTTAGAGTCATCATGAAAATTTTCAAGTAGCCCGATTTTCTTGCCATTCAAATGAGCCAAAAAATTGAATACTTTAACTTTAAAAGAGCTTACTTTTCCTAATCAAGACTCCCTAATTTGTGATACCTAAGTGTCATGTTTGAGAAAAACAAATTAGCTACTTGAGTTACATAGCAGCCAGGAGCCTTGCAACTACCTAGTTTGCTATTTTCCCTAACTATCCAAGTCGATTTAGAAAAAAGAGGCAAAGAAAGTATAAGTATTTAACTACTTAAGAAAGAATCATGCATATGTGAATGTCTATTCTTGCATGCAAATGCATGTGAGTCCATGCATGTGTTGGCAATCTCCTTTCATGCACTAAACTTAAATCAAGCAATCCTTGAGCTTGAAAATGCATGTTCCCAATAATCCATGCACAAACATTCTACTTGGCAGCTTTTTTAAAAAGATATAATTGTTCATATGCATAAACTTGAGCATTAACTATCTTTTCAAGAAAGAAGAAAACGTGTTTCGTGCGTGAAAAAATTCTTTGAAAAGGAGAAATGTGCCAACATTCTTTCATAGATGCATGCCTATGCTTTGATAAGTGTTTCCATACTTTGATGCTCTCCTATTTCGCTTTCATAAGATTATATACAATGCTTTTAAAATTGAAGATTCCTTCTCTATTTCAATGATAATAGCAATGCATTCTATATGAAAGCATAGACCAAAGCAAATATTAAAACCAATCACAAAAGGCCTAGAAGCCACGAGTTAGAAGTGGCTGGGATTGATTCTCAATCAATCAATCAAAAGGTAGATGTGATTTCAAATTTCCCTTTTCCTAGATTGTAGGAAAACATGGTAATCAATCTAAACTAATAAATCTGCCTAAATTTGAATTCAAATTGATGAAGGAAAGGCATGGCCATGTACTCAAGAGTATATATAAAGAGTCGACAACATTTGTACACTAATTAGCATGATGATTTGAAGCAATACATAAACTTCTTATTCATTGCTTGGTGCAACTTCAGTTTACTGCTCCTTTCTGAGACTCAATCAACTTGCAGAGAGTGTTGCTCTCTTTAAAAAGCTCTTCGGTACTTAAATGTACCATGAAGTATGTTGGAGAAACAATCACTAATTAGACATATATTTGAAGGTCAAATCTTAGAAAGAAAACCCCATGCCTATGTGAAGGGACAAATTCACAAGTGTATCATACTTGTAAAGTTAGATCACTTTAGTTCTAGAAGTTTTTTAAAAATCACGGGAATGAGAAAATCTATATAAGTTAGTTAGTATTAACTGACGCGATGAGAGAGAGAGAGAGAAGAAGAAGGAGGAAGACAATGAGAAAGTGAGAAGAACTCATTTTTGTATGACTGAGTATAGTCGGGCTTCTCTGAGTGAGAAAGCATCTGTAAAACTTTTGAGTTTTTTATAGTTATGAGAAGAACTGAGTAAAGTTCTGTGTATGAGCCTCTCTCCATCATCTCCATGTTTGCCTACTGTGTGATGAATTCAAAAGTTCAAGTTTTCTGAGCAATTCGATGCCTGGCATCGAATCTTGGCTCAAAAGTCATTTTTTCATTCTCTGTGTGTTAACTGTTGTTGAATCTTTTAAAAATATGAAGTTTGTGGAGCAACTCGATGCCTGGCATCGAGTTTGAGCATAAAGTCGATGCCTGGCATCGACTTCTAGTATACAAGTGATCTTCTTCATGTGTGTGTAAAAGAGAGTATTTCTGGTGCAGAAAAAGGGCCTAAAAAAGCTCAAAGTCGATGGCCGGCATCGACTTGGACTGAAATTCGATGCCAGGCATCGAATTTTTTATTTTTGGACATCAGGAATACTAAAACAGGCAAAAATTTCCAGTTTTGGAAGGTCATACAGGGTCATCTTGTGAGGGCCATAACTTGAGTTCTAGAGCTCCGTTTGATGCATATGATAGCTTGTTGGAAAGCTCTACTCTTCTAGTTTCAGCCTATAAAGTTTCATGGAGATAGCATACTTGAGCTAGGAGAAATTAGCAAAATACTGAAGGTATGTCATTTCAGTGACTAGGAATTTCTGTAGAAGCAAAGTTCTCACTTTAGGCTATCATTTCTCAAAGTTTGGAGTGGCAATGAGTTAATGGTGACCATAGAGGTGTTCTAGTGTCACATTAATTCATTTCTTGTGGTGTTTCATACATCAACAAGTGGTATCAGAGCAGAAAGATTCTCGAGAGTAGAAGACGACAAAGGTACGAGAAGTTTTGTAAAGTTTTCCATTAAAGTTTGAAAGGTGAAGCATTTGAAGACACAAGGCATCAAAAGATTACTTTCGAAGTATCCTCATACACAAAGAACTTCAAAAGGTATTATCCTTTATCCTTTAAGCTCACAGGTTGCAGCAGAAGGAAAGAACTATGGCAGATCATATCTCCATTGACAAACTGGACAGAGATAATTACCCCGCATGGGTAATGAGAATGGAAGCCTTACTTATGAGTAAGGATCTCATGGTATATGTAACAGGTGAAGAAGAGAAGCCAGTATTTGAAGATGAAAGCCGACCAAAGAAAGAAGAACTTGATGCTTTAAAGCATTGGCAGAAGAAGGATGCAAGTGCAAAAGCCTACATCTACAATACAATCTCAGATCATTTGCTACCACACATCAGAGGATTGGAATCATCAGAAGATATATGGAATGCATTGGAATATCATTTCCAAAGCACTACTAAAGCACGGAAAGCAAGTCTATGGTCAGAGTTTACAACATTCAAGAAGAAGCCAAGTCAAACCATTAGTGATTATGTCACTAAGATGAAGGATCTAGCAGATAGTCTTGGATCCATAGATGAAGATGTTGAAGATCACAGATTGATTGCTCAACTACTTGCAGGCTTGAGAGGGGATGAAAGGTGGAAACCTTTTGTCTTATCAACAGAACTTTCATTAAATCATTATGTTCCAGATTTGAACCAGTTGCTTGGTTTGATGCTCACATATGAGCAAGACTTGAAGGGAGATGGAGATAAAGGTCAAAGTTCTGCAATGTACATGAAGAATAAGAAGAAAGGAGATAAAGGTAAAGCAAAGGATGAAGAGGAGTCTAATTCTCAAGCTTATTATGCAAGAGGTAAAGGCACTGGTAGAGGAAGAGCAAGAGGCTTTGGAAGAGGAAGAGGTAATCAGAATAACAACAAGAAGGCTTGCTGGATCTGTGGATTGAGTAATCATTTGGCTCATGACTGTTGGCACAACCAACAAGGATCAAACCAGAATCAAAACAACAATAGCAGAGGTCGAGGTGGAAGATATCAAAGTAATTTTCAAAGAGGTAGACAAAGTCAAAGAGGAGGCTATGGTAGAGGTGGAGGAAGAAGTTGGGGACAGAATCAATCCTACAACACCACCTACTACAACTATGCAAATGACACACAGAATGAAAGTCATACATCATTGATGATGAATTCAATCAGCACATCAGACAAAGAAGATCTAAAGGTATTTTACATTGACTCTGGATGTTCTAATCATTTGTCAGGAAACATAGAATTGATGTCAGATTTGGAAAAAGGCATTTCTAGTCACACAGTTCAAACTGGTGATAATACAAGACATAGTGTACATTCAATTGGAAAAGTGAAATGCAAGAGTGGAGCAGATTTGCTAACCAATGTTTTGTATGTTCCTACAATACCTAAAAACTTGATTAGTGTGGGACAGATAGTTGAAAAAGGTTTTCAAGTCAGGTTTACAAATGAAGGAGTATTTGTGGAAGATCCAGAGAATGGATATTATCAGATTGTCTCTGGTAAGAAAGAAGGTAGACTCTTTACTTTAAGAGTGCAAGGAAACATTGGTCAAGCTTTGCTCACACATGGTGAAGCAGTGATTACAGAACTTGATCTCTGGCATAAGAGATTAGGTCATTTCAATGAAAGAGGAATTAAAGCTATGGTTACTAATCAGTCTGTACTAGGATTACCAAATGTGCAAAGTCAACATATGGTTTATAAATGCGAAGCATGTCAAATGGGTAAAGCACACAGGTTACCATTTCAGAAGAAAGGATTCAAACATGATGGAGTACTTGAGCTCATTCATACAGATGTATGGGGACCAACAAAAGAAGGATCTATCAGTGGCTCAAGGTATTATGTTCTTTTCATTGATGATGCTACAAGATGGATAACATTATATGTTTTGAAGGAAAGATCAGAAGTGTTTGGAGCTTTCAAGCATTTTCATGCATATGCAGAAAGAGTAACAGGTCAAAAGCTTAAGAGACTGAGGTCTGATGGAGGAGGAGAATACTTCTCCCAAGAGTTCAATGATTATCTTTGGAATGCAGGTATTAAGAGAGAAATAACTTGCAGGTATACACCACAACAAAATGGTGTAGCAGAAAGAAGGAATAGGACTTTGGTTGAGTTTGCTAGAGCTATGCTAAAGGAGAAAAACTGTCCAAATTATCTTTGGGCTGAGGCTGTAAATACAGCTACATATCTTGTGAATAGATTACCATGTGCAGCTCTGAATGGAATGACTCCATATGAAGCTTGGTGGGGTAAGAAACCAACACTAGATCATTGTAGAGTGTTTGGATCAATTGCATATGCTTATGTGCCATCACAACTTAGGCATAAACTTGAACCAAAGGCAGAAAAATATGTGTTCATTGGTTATGATGAAAAGCAGATGGGTTACAGATTGTGGAATCCTCTAACCAAACAATTTATTGTTTCTAGAGATGTTACATTTGATGAACAGAAAAGTTGGTATGCAGATCAAAGTCATACAGCTGAAGAATTTGAAGAAGAGGTAAGAAGATGTGAGAAAGGAAAATCAATTGTGCAGGTGAATAGAGATGAAGACTATATGCAAGCAAGTACATCCAGAAGTGGATTAACAAGAATGAATGAAGAAGCTCCTATATTTGATGAAGAGGTGTATCCAGAAACTTATGAAGAATGTGAACCAAGAAGGTCAAGCAGGACAAGGAGACAACCAGAAAGGTATTCTTATGATACTTCTTACATAACTCAGAAGAACTATGCATATATGGTCAAAGATGATGAAGAACCTCAGAACTATGATGAAGCTAAAGGTAAAAAGCAATGGGAAGAAGCAATGAAGGAAGAGTTCAATGCACTGGAGGAGAACAAGACATGGGAACTTGTTCCTAAACCAAATGGTAAGAAAGTAATTGGAAATAAATGGGTTTATAAGGTGAAGAAGCTTGCAGATGGAAGTATAGCCAGATACAAAGCTAGATTGGTGGTGAAAGGCTATGCCCAGACCTATGGCATAGATTATGATGAGACATTCAGTCCTGTAGCTAAGATGTCAACTATAAGGACAATCATTGCTATTGCAGCTTCAAAAGGATGGACTCTAAGTCAATTGGATATAAAAAATGCATTCTTGAATGGATACATATCAGATGAGGTATACATGGAACAACCTCAAGGGTTTATAGATTCCAGGTATCCAAATTTTGTTTGCAGGTTGAGAAGAGCACTGTATGGATTGAAGCAAGCTCCAAGAGCTTGGAACTATAGACTGGTGAAGTATCTCAATGATCTTGGATATCAAAGTTCAAAAGCAGATTCAAGTCTACTTATCAAAAGAACAGAGGAAGGTACAATCTACATTTGTATTTATGTAGATGACATTATAATCACAGGTACTTCAGATGAAGGAATCAAGGAGGTAAAGAGATTACTTGAGAAAGAGTTCAAGATCAGTGACCTAGGAAAGTTTTCATACTTTCTTGGAATGGAAGTCACTTATACAGATCATGGCATATATGTATCACAAGAAAGGTATCTTCTGAATCTATTGAAGAAGTTTGATATGGAAAATTGCAGAGAAGCTTCAACTCCACTTGAAGTTAATCACAAGCTCAGTAAATATGATGGTGCAGACTACAAAGATATGAGGAAGTATCAATCTCTTGTGGGTAGTTTGATTTATGTTACACTAACAAGACCTGATCTTAGTTATGCAGTGGGAGTTTTGTCACAATTCATGCATTGTCCAAAGGACCCACATTGGATTGCAGGTCAAAGAGTTCTCAGATATATCAAAGGAACTATAAAAGAAGGATTATATTATCCTTTTACATCAGATTTGAAGTTGAGAGCCTATAGTGATTCAGATTGGGCAGGTAACCAGGATGACAGAAGATCAACTCATGGTTACATGATATACATTGGTGATAAGCTTGTAAGTTGGTGTTCAAAGAAACAACATACAGTAGCATTATCATCAACTGAAGCAGAGTACAAAGGACTTGTGGAAGCAGCTAAGGAAGTCATATGGATGCAGACATTGTTCAAGAGCTTAGGCATTGATCAAGGTACACCTACAATACATGGAGATAATATGAGTTCACTTTATCTTGCAGCAAATCCAGTATTTCATGCAAGAACAAAGCACATAGAGATACAGTATCATTTTCTCAGAGAAAAGGTAATGGAGAAAGAGATTGAAGTGGAATACATTTCTACTAAAGATCAGTTAGCAGACATAATGACAAAGAGCTTGGATGGTGTGAAGACCAGCAGATTCAAAAGCATGGCAGGAGTAAAAGAAAAGAAGAAGATATGAAGAAACAGGGAATGTCAATTAGTGATTGAGGGGGAGCTGTTGGAGAAACAATCACTAATTAGACATATATTTGAAGGTCAAATCTTAGAAAGAAAACCCCATGCCTATGTGAAGGGACAAATTCACAAGTGTATCATACTTGTAAAGTTAGTTCACTTTAGTTCTAGAAGTTTTTTAAAAATCACGGGAATGAGAAAATCTATATAAGTTAGTTAGTATTAACTGACGCGATGAGAGAGAGAGAGAGAAGAAGAAGGAGGAAGACAATGAGAAAGTGAGAAGAACTCATTTTTGTATGACTGAGTATAGTCGGGCTTCTCTGAGTGAGAAAGCATCTGTAAAACTTTTGAGTTTTTTATAGTTATGAGAAGAACTGAGTAAAGTTCTGTGTATGAGCCTCTCTCCATCATCTCCATGTTTGCCTACTGTGTGATGAATTCAAAAGTTCAAGTTTTCTGAGCAATTCGATGCCTGGCATCGAATCTTGGCTCAAAAGTCATTTTTTCATTCTCTGTGTGTTAACTGTTGTTGAATCTTTTAAAAATATGAAGTTTGTGGAGCAACTCGATGCCTGGCATCGAGTTTGAGCATAAAGTCGATGCCTGGCATCGACTTCTAGCATACAAGTGGTCTTCTTCATGTGTGTGTAAAAGAGAGTATTTTTGGTGCAGAAAAAGGGCCTAAAAAAAACTCAAAGTCGATGCCCGGCATCGACTTGGACTGAAATTCGATGCCAGGCATCGAATTTTTTATTTTTGGACATCAGGAATACTAAAACAGGCAAAAATTTCCAGTTTTGGAAGGTCATACAGGGTCATCTTGTGAGGGCCATAACTTGAGTTCTAGAGCTCCGTTTGATGCATATGATAGCTTGTTGGAAAGCTCTACTCTTCTAGTTTCAGCCTATAAAGTTTCATGGAGATAGCATACTTGAGCTAGGAGAAATTAGCAAAATACTGAAGGTATGTCATTTCAGTGACTAGGAATTTCTGTAGAAGCAAAGTTCTCACTTTAGGCTATCATTTCTCAAAGTTTGGAGTGGCAATGAGTTAATGGTGACCATAGAGGTGTTCTAGTGTCACATTAATTCATTTCTTGTGGTGTTTCATACATCAACAAAGTAGAGGTATTAAAGACACAGAAGGAGACATAACGACCATGAAGATAAACATTTGGAAGCTGATCACTGGATTATTACAAAAAATAATATTTCTACAAACTTGTAATATATCCCACAAGGATCTTTATGCTTTAGAGTTAGCTTCTGACAAAGAAGTATAAAAAAGAGTAGACCACATGAACTATTTAGAGTATTCTTAGTAATAACTCCGTATGGTTTAAAGATATCCATGATGGATGGATTAAGATCATATTGAAAACGATACGTATTCGTTTGAGCTATCTATATTAAATGATATAGATTCATTTGCATTAAGTGGAGTAAATATTGTGGATTCATTTGAATTATGTGGATTTAATGAAGTGGTATCATTTGAGTTAAGTGGATTAAATGAAGTGGATTCATTTGTAATATGTGGATTAAATGATGTGGATTTATTTGAATTATTTGGATTAAATGAAGTGGTATCATTTGAGTTATGTGGATTAAATTTTATGGATCCATTTAGATTATGTGAATTAAAAATTATGGATTCATTTGAATTATGTGGATTAAATGAAGTGGTGTCATTTGATTTATGTGGATTAAATGTTGTGAATTCATTTAAATTATATGAATTAAATGTTGTGGATTCATTTGAATTATGTGGAGTAAACAAAGTGGTATAATCTGAGTTAAGTGGATTAAATAAAGTGGCTTCATTTGTAATATGTGGATTAAATGATGTGGATTTATTTGAATTATGTGGATTAAATGAAGTGGTATCATTTGATATATGTGGACTAAATGAAGTGGTATCATTTGAGTTATGTGGATAAAATGAAGTGGTATCATTTGAATTATACGGATCAAAAATTGTGGATTGATTTGAATTATGTGAAGTAAATGAAGTAGTATCATTTTTGTTAAGTGGATTAAATGAAATGCATTCATTTTTAATATATGGATTAAAAGATGTGGATTTATTTGAATTATGTAGATTAAATGAAGTGGTATCATTTGAATTATATGGATTAAATGAAGTGGTATCATTTGAATTATGTGGATTAAATGAAGTGGTATCATTTGAGTTATATGGATTAAATGTTGTGGATTCATTGAATTATATGGAGTAAATGAAGTCGTATCATTTTTGTTAAGTGGATTAAATGAAGTGGTATCATTAGATTTATGTGGATTAAATAAAGTGATATCATTTGAACTATGTGGATTAGATGAATTGGTAACATGATTCATTTGACTTATGTGGATTCGTCTGAGGTAAAATTAGTGTTTTTCTTTTGTAGATTTGAAAGTAAAACATGGCAAGAATGCCAGATGTGAATAGTTATCTTGATTATGCTGAATCTCAAAGGATTTTGACTAAGAAGAATGCTCAATTTACGCAATCGGGATTAGTATTTTTATTCCACCAAGATTTAGAGCTAGAGGGTTTAGAAGCAGAACCATTATCAATGAAAGAAGTAAAAAAGCTATGTCCAAATCATTTTATTCGTGACGTTCTCTTATGGGTTACAGGAAGGGCAAAAGAAACAGCACCCTTAAAGACTTCTAGCTTACAACATAAAGGATTAGCAAAAAGTTTGCTTTGATGCTTTGTGCAAGTTAAGAGATCATTACCAAATAACAATCAAATAGCACTATATTTCATTCAACAAATTTTTGTACAGGATATTCTCTGTCGATGTGTAGATTGAATGATCGTCTGAAGAATGCAGGTATCGGTTTGGGTCATCCTCAAAATTGAGAAAAAATTTGCAATCAAGTAAATGAAGGCCCTCTTCCTTGAAAGTGGTCCTACATTTTCCTACCTCAAGAACATAACCTTATACATGATTTGTCGTCACAAGGATCAGAATTATACTATGATGGATTAATAATTCCTGCATTATGAAGAACAATAGATGATCAACAAAAGAGGATTGATGATCTAGAAAGCCAAGTGAAAAATTTACAAATTTCTATGGATGCATATGAGAGAAAATATGGAAGACTCTCAGACACATCACCATCTTTTGATCGATTTACTGGCGATGAATTATTGAATCAACAAAACACTGAATAGACAAGCTTTTTTTTTAATCAAAAACATGAGTATAGTAAAGCAATCAATTTTGCAATTGAATCTAATCAAAGTATTTAGAGTACATTTTCTTCATTTTGAATATCATCTTCTATGACAGGTACCATGTCATCTATTTCTTCTATGTCTGAACAAACATTGTGATCTACACATGATCACTCCATGAATCATTTGTTAAACTTTCATGAATTTGAAATTCTCCAAAAGTTTATTGTGCTGCTATAGAAGCTATCTTGGTTGGAGCATGTAACAAATGCATATTACAAAATACATATAACAAATCATTAGCATGTGATACACGTAAGCCATTTCTTTGTTTTGAATGAAGAAAATTATAGGCACTCCAATTATGTTCACAACTACCACTTGAAGTTGCTACTCAAAGCACTCTCACAGCTATATGTTGCAACTCCACTACTTCACCTTCATACTCTTTCCACCAAATAGGAGGTGGATGCTTTTGAATCACTTCAATCTGCCATAGATATCCAAAAGATCCTTTTCGATTTACTAGCTACTCATTGGTGGAATGAATCGACCATCCTTGAAGTTGTGGAACACATTGGATCTGTTCCTAATGCAATACAACCATACTTTTCTCAAAAAATCATCAGTGAAGGTTACAAAATACCCATTTTGAGCAAGGGAGATTTCTCTTCTTGGACTCCAAACATCTGTGTCAATGAGATCTAAAACATTTTCATTCACATAGGTACTCTTCTTGAAAGGCAACCTTGATTGTTTTCCTTGTTGGAAAGCTACACAAATTTCATGCGACATTTTACCCGTAAAATTTTGTAGAGCTCTTACCTAGCTCCTCCTTCCCATTTCCTTGAGATTTTGTAGGTTTATTAAACTATTTGTTTATGACATAGTTCCAACTCTGTTATCCTCTTATCTCCATATGTGACATACATTGAATGGTATAGCTAATTTATGTCCATTATGAACATTCTCTCTTTATTTTTTCCTTTTTCTATGGGATTGAAACCTTCCCTTGAATCCTCAATAAAACATCCTCTTTCATTGAACCTAACTTGATAGCCTTTTCCTACCATTTGGAGTACCGAAATCAATTTTTTGTTAATCGTAGGAACATATAATATCTCTGATAAGCGCTTTGTCCTTTGATTTCCTTCCAAACTGATATCTCCCACATGTTGAATGGTATGCTCTGATTTGTCACCTATTTCCACATGTCCTTCGTGCTTTGCAACCTACAAATTACTAAAAAGATCCTTTTGATATGACATATGATTGCTACATCCACAGTCTACATACCATACATCTTCACTATCTTGCGTTGTATCTTCACCATGCCTCATGGAAAGTAAAAAATCCCTTGGCTAGATGATGTGTTTGCATAGTTACCTTGCCCTCTATAATTGTTGATATTGCTTTGATTCCCTAGGCATTGAGCTCTATGATAGCATTCATTAGCAAAATGACCTTGCTTACTACATACAAAGCATCAATTTGAAGTGGGTTATCCTCTTCTAGAAAATCCTAGACCTATTCCTCTATTTGTTGCTCTTCCACCTCTTTGATCTGCATTTTCCTATTGTCCTTGACCTCCTAGGTTGCTTTCATATTTTCCTCTTCCTCTTCCTCTTCTGGCACCTTGGTTGTGTCTTCTTCTTCCTCTATCTGCATACAACAATTGCCCTTGGTATCCTTTGCATTATGACCACTAAGGTTCATCCACTTTATCACCATGATACTGATTAGTTGATCAGATTCAAGAAGAGATTTTGTTACATACATTGAACTTGTGAAGGCCCTCCATTTTTCATCATTCCTAAGTCTATTTAAGGTATGGGCTACAAGATCATCATTATCTAGGGCACAGCCGATCGACCCTAGCGCATTTGCAAGCTCTTTAATCTTTAATATGTAATCATTAGGACCTTAAGAGGGGCTTTCCTAAGATTATTTAGTTCATTCTTGAGCTGAATTTTTCTAGCTTTTTTGGAGGTTGAGGATAATCTCTCCAAGCACTGCCACACCTTCTTTGATGTATCCAAATCTTGAATATGTCCTATCATGGAGTTGCTAATATATTGAGATAAAATAAAAATGACTCTTTTGTCTCTTTCATTCCACTCTCTTACTACTCTTCTTTGATCATTGGTTGGATTTAACTCATCTACATAGGGTTTTGACTCTCCATCACTCACTTATCCTCGAGAACCTTTCCCCATCAAAAAATTTCTTATTCTAAATTACTATGGTTGGTAGTTTCCCTTTTTGAGCTTCTCAATCTAAGAATTGAGATTAGTCATGGTACCTTCTGGCTCTTTTGAAAGTTTCCTTTGATGCAATGAAGTTGAAAAAGGTTGCTTTTATCTCAAAAAATTGAGCTACTCCTCATGATGATCTTTCGTCTTTGATTTGATGACCTACATGCTTCTCCTTATTGTTGACGTTCTTGTTCTTTCCTTATTTCCATAAGAATTTGATGAGATACTCACTTCACCCTTCAATATCTCCTTCTTCTCTCTTTGATATTCCACTTATAGCTCTGATAACACTATCGGAGGATAAACAATCCTATGTGCACAACAAAAACAAATGAAATCTCCTAGGATCATGAATGTTTTGTGACATAGGCTCTAAGTTACATACACAAAATATTTTGTGACATAGGCTCTAAGATACATACACAACATGAATGTTTTGTGACATAGGCTCTAAATCTAAGTTTACTTTACAAAATAAAAATTTGTAAACTAAAACTAGACTTAGAGGGCTTTCTACGGAGAGCAAAATCACTCTATTTGGACACTAGATGATGCCTCAATCAACTGCAACAAAATATTAATCTCATCATAGAGTTTTAGCTAACTACAAAGAAACTATTCTAGACATTTCTCTGAGAATGTGCAAGCACCCATTCTGAGCCTTTGCACTTAATTTTAAACTTATAAGATTTCGAATAAAACAAAAATCACTAGAAATGGATTCAAAATGAAGGACAAACACCAATTACATTATTAGGGAGTGTTACAGAGTATAGAAGCACAGAAAAGAGAGCCCTAAATATTGGAGTTAGACATCTATGGAAGCATGCAAACAACACAAGGAAGAAGAAGAAGCTTGGAGCACAACATGCAATACTGAATGTATTACTAGAGAATGTACAAAGATAAGTAGCCCATTAGGGCAATAGGCATATATACAAGCCGGGGGAAAAAACCTCCTAAAGAGATAAAAAAGTGCCTCGGCAGTCCTAGTGTGTTCACACACATCACTACCTAAATATATCAACAAATCCCACCCTAGGAGTGATGCGGTGAACAAGGAGCTGGCACTCATGTATAAGGAAGTGCCAAGCTATGTGGAAATCACTCCACAAAAGGAAGTAAGCCCAAAGCTTTGCGGAAAGCTTCAAAATTCTCCCTATGCAGAGCCTTTGTGAAAAGGTTTGCAATGTTCTCTTGCGTGGGCACATATGCCAAGCTGATCTCCCCAGCAGAGAACCTCTCCTTGACATAGTGATAATGCACCTCAATGTGCTTACTGCGAGCATGGAACACAAGGTTCCTTGCAACTGCCAATGCACTCTGACTGTCAATGAAGATATTGGTGGCAGAAGTCTGACCAACACCCAAATCAGCCATAAGGCGTCTGATCCACACACACGCAACAATCACTATGAAAGCTGCCCTATACTCAGCCTCACAATTGGAAGTGGCCATAGTAGGCTGCTTCTTGCTCAACCAAGATATATATGAGCTTCCAAGCATGAAGCAAAAACCACTAGTAGACACACAAGTGTCATAGTAACCAACCCAATCAGAGTCAGAAAAAGCATGCAAATCTCGCGGTAGTGATCCTCCCATGGGATAAAAAAACCCAAGTAGCCGAGTACCACTCAAATAGCGAAAGATGCGCTTAACTGCCTACCAATGCTTGACTCCTGGGCAACACATAAACCTGCTCATCTATGAGACAAAAAACTGAATATCTGGCCGAATAATGCATAAGTAAATCAAGCATCCAACAACCTGTTGAGAGAGAACAACATCAAATGCATCTCCAACATCATGAAGACTCAATCCTAAACCTCTCTCCATAGGAGTGGCAATAGGATTACTGTTTTCAAGGCCAAAACATGGCAATAATGTGTCAATATATTTCGTTTGACACAAGGCCATTCCACCATCAACTTGCATAAACTGAATGCCCAAATAGTGATGCAAATGCCCCAAATCAGACATCTCAATGAGGCATGCAGATCAGCCTTAAAATCAGCAATATGCTTCTCAATAGGACCAGTGAGCAACATGTCGTCAACATAGACAACAATGATCAAAAGCACATCATTAGCAAGCTTAACATATAAGGTGCTTTCAATTGGACTGTTCTCAAAACCATGTGCAACCAGATAGGCATGTATCTTCTCATACTAAACACGTGGTGCTTGCTTTAAACCATATAACACCTTCTTTAACCTGCACACCTGATTTTCATGCCCTTTTTGCACAAAGCATTGGGGCTGAAAAACATACACTTGTTCATGCAAGTCACCATTGAGAAATGTTGTTTTAATGTCCAACTAATGTACATTCCAACCATGATGAGCTTCAAGTGCACAGATGCTCCAATTAGTAGTTATACGGCATGTAGGTGCAAAGTTCTCATAAAAATCAATGCCTCTTTCTTGTGCATAATCCTTTGCAACAAGCCTAGCCTTATACATGTCAACTGTACCATCCGGTTTACACTTCAACTTGTATACCCACTTAGTGACAATGGCCTTCTTGCCAGGAGGCAAGTCACATAAAGACCAAGTACCATTCTTCATTATAGCATCATATTCAGATTGCATAGCAGCCATCCAATTTTTTGAATTTTGTGCTTCATGAAATGAAACAGGATCATTCTCATCATAGAGACTAGATGCAGCCATAGCATAGCAATCTGATGCAAAAGAGGCACTATGAGAGCCTGAACGAGTACGATATGATAGAGGTGCATCTAATTTGCTATCATGCAAAGTTTGCACCAGCCATTTTGGCATAGTTTTTACCTGCTCAATATGAGCTCTCTCATCAACTAGTGCATCATGTTAATCTACATCAAAAATGGAATGATCTGCATCATCACATGAAACCTGCAAAGGCGGAGAAGTTGCCTCATTGAGACTAGCACTAGATTGTCCACCGGTAAAAAGAGGTAGCAAAGTATCACACATGTATTTGGAGCTAATAGATGTCTCCTTAGTACATGAAAGCAATGGCTAAATAGCATCTCCCACAGAAACAACATCATGGCTAACTAGAATGCATGTAGTTTGTGGATGACAGAGATGATAGCCTTTACTTTTAGAACTATACCCAACAAAAATACATTTTACTGCTTTATCATCCAATTTTTTGTGATGTTGTTCAGGCACTAATGCATATGCCAAACAACCAAAAACACGTAGATGAGCAACAGATGGCTTGCGATCATGCCGAGCCTCATATGGAGTGATAGACTATAGTGCTTTAGTGGGACACCTGTTCAGTACATATGCTGCACACATGACAGCCTCAAGCCAGAAACTATGTGGTAAAGCCTGACTCTTGCCCATACACCTCCCCATCTCCATGAGTGAGATGTTCTTTCGTTCAGAAACTACATTCTGTTGAGGTGTATACGGCACTATACACTGGTGTTTTATCCCATGTTTAGCCAGAAATGCATTAAAATCAGAAGACATATATCCCCCCCCCTCGATCAGAACGGAGGGTGCCCATTTTACATGCTGACAGATTTTCAACCAAAACCAAAAACTGTTTGAAGCACATGAACACTTCGGACTTTGCCTTCAAATGATATACCCATGCATGCCTAGAAAAATCATCGATGAAAGTCACGAAGTAAAGATAATTCCCAAAAGAAGGTGTCTACATAGGACCACAAACATCACTATGTACAAGCTGCAATTTCTGAGTAGCCTAAACTGAACCATCTTTTGGAAAGGACGAATGCTGCATTTTGCCAAAAATATAGCCTTCACAAACATGTTTTCCAGGTGCCTCAAGTTTGGGCAAAGAGGACACCATTTCAGATTTCTGCAGGCATAGCAAACTAGCAAAATTTAGATGAGCAAAAAGCGTGCATGCCAAAGCTTTGCATCTGACATAGCCTGAGAATCATTTACTGCACATGCCAAATCATTTACAGATCTTTCATAGTCTATGAGCTTTATACAGCCCATGACATAAAATGCCAGAAGCAATAATCACATCGCCATTTGACAGATCATGAAGTGTACACCTGTTATCAACAAATTTCACAACCAAGCCAATCTTGGCTAATGCAAAAACTGATAACATGTTCTTCTTGATCCCTCACACAAATAAAGGACTTGACAAAGTGAAAGAACTACCATCAGTAGTAGTCAAAATGATCTTACCAACTCCCATAACAGGATAAGAGGAGTTGTTAGTGCATGTAACAGTATTCCCTGTAGGGGCAAGCTCGAGTGAAGAGAAGAAACTTCGCTACAAGGTAATATGTTTGGTTGCCCCACTGTCAAAATACCAAACATCCGAGTCTACTGCAGACATGCACTGCTAATGAGAAGATGGGGCAAAACTGCAGACGGAAGTAAACACCATTCTTCTTCCTACACAAGATTAGCAGACTCTATTTTGGTGTAGAGGCCTCTACAACAACCATTCCAACCTCTTTCTTCTTTGCCACTTTAGCAGCCAGTTTTGGACAGTTCTTATCATTCCCTTTACAGTACTTACACAATAATTTCTACTTTTCTGATTTCTTCTCATCTTTATCTTACTTCTTTGAATGTGCAGAATTAGAAGATTTATGCTTACCAGTTGAAGAGCTCCATTTTCCTTTGCCCTTTTTAGTAGCCAGGAAAGCTTGATCTGCAACTTGCATAATGGACTTGTTCTGCCTGGACTGATCTTCCTACAAGATAACAGAGACTAACTCCTCAAATGATAAGGCATTTGGATTGCCTTTCCTCATCAATCAAAAGTAGAAGCAAAACTGTGATATGAATCAGGAAGACCATTCAGAACGGTCTGCACAAGTGAGCTATCTGGTATAACCTTATCAATAGAAATCAGTTGTTCCTTCTAGTCTTTGATCTTTGTTAGGAAACTGTCCATAGAATGACCTTCATTCATGTGTTCACTCTCCAATTGTCTTCAGAGGTAAGCAACACGAGCCTCATTCATAGCTTGGTACAATGTGGTAAGTGTATCCCAAGCATCCTTAGCTGTTCTGCAAGAGCGAATGTGAGGAATAATCGCATGTTTGAAAGACAAAGCTATCAATGCATGTTCCTTGGGATCTCTGCCATCCCAGCAAATCTGCTCTATAGTAGGTGCAACAAAAACCACAACACAAACGGGAATATGCAAAATATCTCATGTTCGACGCCTTCTGCATCAGCTTCAGTACCTGGAGTTGTAAGAGTTGCAGGTGTGATAGGATGTTTTTTGATACCCTGCATAATGTTCCACAGTCCTTTTGCAACCAACACATGTCACATTATATAAGCCCATAACGGGTTGTTGGTACCATCCAACGTATCCTCAATAGACAACATACGGAATACATCACTGCTTTCAGCCATGGCCGGTGACTAAAATACCTTGATGCAGAAAATTGATTATATCTCAAAAAGTTGAACAGAACTACCCAGACGAATTCTTCTAGAACTGTAGCAGAGTTTGAGATGCTTATACTGGCGAATAGAAACTCGTATATATCTTTGGCACAAAAAGACAAAATAGCCTGCACAAGCACTGTGATACTGCATTCGGAGGCCGAAATGAGCTCAGATCGCGATTTCGGCACCACACAGCAAAGCTGTTTTGATCTCAAAAACACACTGAGTATGCTCATCACAATTCGTGTGATTCTGAAACTGCAAAAGGAGGAGTGTCGATGGCACCCTAGATGAAGCGATGACTTGCTCTGATACCAACTGTTGGAGTTAGAGGTCTCTGGAAGCACACGGATAACACAAGGAAGAAGAAGAAGCTACATCACTACCTAAATATATCAACACCGAAAAATTTTCAAATTATGGGCATAGAGTTTCTTCTTCAAATTTGTAAGAAAACCTCATGAAGCCATGTAAACGCACTAGAGGAGTCCTCTAGATGCTGTTAAAAGTGCACTTTCCATCACAGACACTTTTAAGCTCTTTTTGGGTTCTTGGGGATGGTAGGGGTCTGATAAATCAGAGGCCCTGTATCTTATTTTCCCATTTAACTCATCAAGTAAGCAGTATGTTATTACCTAGTATCGAATTCTCTATACAGGTTTACTGTTCATACTTCATTTAAGCTTTTTCACAGTAGGTAACATGGGAATTAGTAATTATCATTGCACAGACTTGTATTGATAACATAACATTACTATGTTAATCACAAATTAATGTAACTTAACAAAGTTACAGTACTCAGAATTTAAGAACGCTGCACTACGACGTCTCCACAGGCCGCAAATCGCCCAGACAGACAGTCTGATGATCCCGTTCCTCGCTACCGGAGAACCACTGAAATGCCTTTTCATTAATTGATAAAAAGGGTACAACACTTCGCTACGACCTTTCGGTACGTGCAGTATAGGAAAATATCAATTACATAATGCCAATTTGGCGCCTTACACTGGCACGCACGGTGGACTTGAACCCGCAATGCAAACAAAATCAAGGCTCATCTACGATGCCTTGGATATACATGGTTCTAGCTAATTTGAAGGTTCTAGAAATCTTCTGTTTTAAAGAATCTAACATCAGTTTGAGTGTCTCTGGCTCTACCAACTATGCATTAGTTCGAACTGAACTGGCTGCAATTACTTGACTCATCAAAACTTCAGCCTGGATCTGCAAAAATGCCTCTTGCAAATAAAAATCATTAGCAAGGGCTGCATCTCGACTCAGTCTCATATCATTTATTTGATTATCAATTCTTGATAGTCGGTCTGCTTGAACTCCCAGCTGTTTTTCTCTTCTCTCCAGCTCCTGAGCTTGATATTGAATTGTCTGGTAATACGCATCTCTTTCCTTCTTAATCCTTGCTATCTCCTTCTGAAGTTGAATAGTCAGAGTCGTCTTGGCTTTAAGAGCAGAATTCGCCTGAAATAAATAAGCAGTTGTGGTATGGAGTTCTACAGTAGTTTGCTTAGCTAAATTAGCCATCTCCTGTCCTCTCTACAGGACTTCATCAAGCTGGATTTGCGTTTCTTCCAAAAAATTTCCAATTGCCACTCTAGCGTCTTCTTTAACCTGTACCAGCTGTTTTAACTGATTGATCTCTTCATCACGAGCATTTATCAAAACATCTTTGGCGGTTAATTCGGCAAATGCTGCATTGCGCTGAGCAATTACGGTATCTTGTTCTGCAAGCCTAGCTTGAAGCTGCTGAAGTTGCATCTGCAACGTATGGTTTTCTGCTTTAACAACATATGCTTCCTCCTGTAGTGGGGCAATATCAGCTTCGAGAACATCAACCTTGTGTTGCAACTCCTGTCGGATATTGTCAGTGGCCATCTTCAGTTGCATTGGTAACTGCTGCGAGAATTGGATCAACAGGCGACCCATCGATTCAAGTTCATGAAACATTGGAACCGGAAGAGGAAGAGGAGGAAGTGGTTGGGATGAAGAGGTTGATAATAGATGAGGGGAAGACGATGGAGAATAGGTGGGAGAAGAAGATGGAGAAGGGGGTTCGTCGGGAACAATAGGTTGGACTGGAACAATTGGCTCAATAGTTTTCATGTTGGAAGGAAGTGGGGTAAGAAGATTAGGCACCAACACGATTCCGGTGGGCTGCTGTGTTGTCGCTTTAGTTCTGTCAATGACAGCATCAACCAAAACAATCACTTCATTGACAATCTCAGTAACAATGGCCTGCACATCATCTTGGGTTTGCTGCTACGAAGTCTCCCTAGAAGAAATTTGTTCAGATTTGGTGGTGGACGCATTTTGTTCATGCTGCTGATTTTGAGAAGAAGGACCAGAAGACTCCACGTGAATTGAAGTGGCGGTATCGTGGAATACCTCTTCTTCATGTCCGGCATTGGAGCCTTGCACCTGGCTCTTCGACGGACTTATATGGGTGCGTTTCCGGCGAAGAAATTGGAAGAGATCTTCATCCTCATCCTCCTCATCTTCGAGCACTTGAACAGAGTCTTCATGGAACAAGATAGGAGCGGTTGGAGGCGGTTGTGTGGCTTGGGGTACCGAAAAAAGAAAGGTAAGGATATGGGGTAGACGAGAGCGCGGAAGATCACCCTTATTAACATGTTTAATAACCGTAACACATTCACGGTGAATGCACCAGAAATAAAAAGATGTAAAATTGACAGACTCATGAGAAGCCATGTCAATCATCGAGCAAAAGGGACGCGAAATCCCGTAGGTACGTTTTTGCAAATTCAAGATAGCAACTAAAAATTGCAATGCCGTATGTTCCGGATCAGGGCGACACAGAATGGCATACTCATTGGATGAGTGCCATGGGAATAACATGGTCATGGTAGCGACAGGAAGGAGTGGACCATTTTCCAATCCATCCCAAGGAAGACGGAAGGCATCGGAAAACGAGGCTAGAGTGATCACTACACATGTCGGTAAGCAAAGGATAGGCCAACTCTGCTCCGTAGCATGTGTGGCAGCGATAGTGGCAATAATCTGTGCATAAAATGGGTGAGACTCCACTGAATGCCAAGGCAATTCAGCGAAGTTCAAGAGGCCACGGATACGGAGATACTCACTCACTTCAGGAGTGAGTCCTTCACGGAAGGTAGCAACATTGGCTAATGCTTCCATGACACGCATGCGAAAGCACAAGAACACAAAGAACACAGAAAACACAGAACACAAAAACACACAGACACAATAGCAATTAACAGTGAAAGAATTAAGATTAAGTAGACACACGACAACGTGAGACGATCGAAAACCCTAATCATCGTGCAGTATTGAAATGATAACCTCCATAATTATGGCGTGCATGCATGAGCAGAATTAGTAACACGGGGCGGCGATTAATCATATTTAGATATCAGAACGAGGATGTTGGAACTGAAGGACTCACAAGGCAAGGAAGCTTACGAAGGGAGTCAGAGAGAAGAGAAAGTACAAGCAGACAGAGTAGTCAACGACGATCTAGCAAGTAGGCCAATATTTTTTTAGGACACTAACGCATATAAAAGAGGTGGACACACAAGGAGAAGGAGCAAGTAGGGAGCTCCAGGAAATGTATGTCAAAATGTTATTAGAAACCCCTACAAAAATAGTGATTTTCATCACTAAAAACCATTGTAAATACCATTTCATATTTTTTTAGCTCCATTTTGTGCAAGCCAAGGAGTCCTTGAGCTTAAGGAGCTTTAGAAGTACCTACCTGTTAGTTTTCACATTTTTTAGACTTTGTTTGAACCTCCAAATAGGGTAGAGAACCTAATTTTTAACTAGGCCGGACACTAGGTCTGGACAAAGCCAAAACCTAGTCAAAAACTATAAATAGAGCTAGAGAGCTCATTTTTGAGGTTAGCTTGTAATTGATCTAAACTTGTATGAACATTTTGGAAGAAATCTAAAGAACTCCATTGCTTCTCACTCTTTGTCTTACTGTGTGTGCGCGTGTGTATGTGTGTGCATGTTAGTGTGCTTCTCACTCACGCACTTGTGCCTTCACTTGCTCAAGGTCATCATACCATCCTCACGTCTTCCCGGATTGACATTAAAGGAGGTGCTACTCATCACTGAGCTACACCAAATTTTGGCGTCGTTGCTGGGGATCGAGCTTTGAGGACGAGCGTGTGATGGTAAGACATAGATTTGAGACGTTGGCATTGTAGGTAATTTCTTCACTCTTCTTATTTTTCTCTTTCTTACCTCACCACCATCATCACCATCTCCCACATCCATCTCCATCATCGCGAAAATTTTCAGTTTTGATCTTATCACCTTCTTCATTCCATTTCCCTCATTCCACTTGTGAGAGAGAGCGAGAGAGCAATATTGTGTGCATTGTTTTTGCATGTTTGTTGAGTTTCTTGCAGGATCCAGCTATATCATCCCCTCCAGCACGCTGCGCAGGTACGAAAAAACTCAGAAACTGTCTCTGTGTCACCGACCTCTGTCGATCGCGATCGACAGAAAATTCGACCAATTGGTAAAACTAAGTGCACCACTAGGACCAGTACAAGGAGCACATTCCAAATCACTAAACAAAATTGAAAAATTCCGTGTTTCTCTGTCAATCGCGACCGACACCATCGATCGCGATCGACAGCCATGATCGACAACATCTGTCAATCGCGACCGACAAACCCTGTCAATCGCGATTGACACCGTCGATCGCGATCGACAGCCACGGCCGACACCTCTGTTAGTCACGATTGACACCGTCGATCGGGATCGACTGAATTTTGGCGATTGACTGAATTTTATGTGTTGCCACGTGTCCATCGCGACGGACACAACCCCGATCAACTGACTGTACGACGAAAAACCCGAAAAACGTGTCGATCGTGATTGACACCATCGATCGCGATTGACAGAACCCACGATCAACTCTGTCGATCGTGATTGACACTGTCGATCGCGATTGACGTGTCGATCGCGACCGACAAGCCCCGATGGACACCTCTTTCAATCGCGATTGACAGACCTGTCGATCGCGATTGACAGGCTTTTCGGCCAAAAAAATTAGGGTTTTTATTCCAAGTTTTTGGGATAGTTTTTGGGCATATTGGTCTAGCAATTAGTGATTTGTGAGGTCCCTACACATGTAATTCTGAGAAAAATCCTGTGAGTTGTCAGCTTGTTTGAACCCTGTTTTAGCACCAGAACCCTGAACTATCATAACTTTCTCATATGAAATCCGTTTGCTGTGATTCTTGTCTTGTTGGAAAGCTCGTGGGGATTATTAGATAGGGTATTTTGAAGTTGACCATACCCCGGGGTAGGAAAACTAAAGGATCCTTGAGATTGTTTTCCATAAAGGCAAAGGGGAATTTGGTTTGTGAATTACATGCATGAAAGTGATCTGTCAGTCCTTGGAATTTAAGTCTTGAACTAACTCTGGGACTCTTACAGGTCCACTGAGAGCAATTGAGAGCATCCAAAGCAAGGGCTTTGTGCAAGCTTGAGAATCGGGTTCTCAAGCACTAAAGAACAAGGGATCAGCAAGAAAGGTTGGAATATTCTCAACTCCCTTTGTCAATTCCTAGCTTAGGCTAAGTTCGAGTAGTGCTAGGAGTAAGTCAGGACACGATAGGCACGTGACAAGTCAAAGACTATTTAAGAAATCAAGTTCAAGAGACAACCTATGTGTGACCGAGAACTCTAAGGGAAAAGACTTAACGCGGAATGATCAACTCCAAGTGCGGAAATTAACTCAAATGCTCCTTACGATGTGATATTAGACAAGAGTATAAACACGATAATCAACATAAGAAGGAATCAAGTAATTGGTACAAAAGAACTCAGCAACGAGGTTGTGCTTGGGCAAAATAGAGGCTACTTAAATAGGCATATGAACCTTAGATCAGGACGGCATCTAGTAAGGGATAGACAAAGTCTTAGGTCTTCAGAGGCTATTGTCAACCATACTGCTAGGTCTTGGGCCCAGCAGTTGAGCTACCACTCATACTACCCTAGCTCTGAAACTAGTGAATCAGAGATGTCTCATGGTATGGAGAGACCTACGGGAAGTACAGGTGTGCCATATTTGCACAGGTAGAAGGCTCGTACAAGACACAGTTGGAATACCTTAGGACCAACCGATTAGGTGCTAGCATCTATGAGGACGGCCTAGGAAGATCCGTGGTCCAAATCAAAAACCCACACCAATCCATAGGGCTAGAGCACCCTGCTGTCAAGTTTGAAAATGGTGCACACCTTGATAAAGAGGGAACCATATATGTGGTCACGAGTCACCCAGATAGGACAGACGAATTCGGTAACGTGATCCCAGATGCAGACTTAGGCGACCTAGAGCAAGGAAACGTGGGTGCAGAACCCAGGACCCCTCGAGGGAAATCTGTTCTTACTAGAATCCTCAATCCCGAGTGGGTTCCCCAGGACAACAAGAGTATAGATCTGCTTCTGAACCGAGAGACTGACGAAGCCTTTTGGAGGTATAAATCTGACCGGCCAAATGATATAGGAACAATCATGATCTATGAGTTTAAAGATCTAGATAGCCCAGGTAGAGTGACCTACGTAGATCACGCTTCAGAGAGGATCTTTGTGGTTACAGAACATGACAAGCATGCTTATACTTGGAAGGGTGAATTTGTTTTTCCCCAACCAAGATCGAACGTGTCCTATGGTCACCCTGGAGCTGGAACATCCCAAGCTCAAGGAACTCAAAGAGATAGAAGTAGAGATAGGCCAGAAGTAAGCTTTGCCAACCCAGGGGGCAGAGAAAGAACGAGGACGGAAACAAATAGAGTAGAACCTGAGGTACTTAGAGCTCACAAGAATCAAAGAAATGCGGATGAGTTCCCTCTACCACGACCTAGAGAGCACACAAGGACTTTGAGACCGACTCAGCTAGTTAAGTCCATGAAGAACTACTTCGATGGCACTGGAGATCCATACAATCATGTGGCTGAGTTCAGGCAAGCCTTGAGAGCTGAACAAGTGGAAGATCTGTTTACTCAATACAATGCCTTTGATCTAACCCTTAGGAACACCGCCCTGACATGGTTTCAGCCACTAAACGAGAGGCAGTTCAGGAGCATAGACCAACTTCTAGAGGCATTCATTATCGAATTCTCTAAAAGTGGCATAAGACATAACACTTCCTCGCTGATTCACAGCTTCAAGCAAACCCCTCAAGAAACCGTGAGACTTGCTGGGAGAAGATTTAGGCAATACTTAGAGAGATGCCCTATTTCGAAGCTACCCACACCAGCTAAGCAAGTGGCTTTATTCTTGGATGGATTGCTAAGTACCAAATTGAGATCTTATGTGTACTTGAAGGACCCTAGGACCATAGAAGAGTGTGTACGCATGTGCATTGACATCGAGGATAACCTAGGGGAGGCGTTAGAGCTTTCCAAGATATACAAAGATTCAGATAGTGCCTCTAGCCTCTCTTCCATGCAATCCACATCAATTGATGAACTCGCTGAGAAAGTGGCACAAAAACTAGGTGTCTCTAGCAAACAAATCCCAAGGTTCGCCCCAGTAAAGAGGTGCTATACTTGCGGTGGTGACCATATGGCAAATGTATGTCCCATTATGGCTCAACCCCAAGTAAATCCTAGTAGCCAGTACTGCACCATAGAACGAAGATACACAAATCACTCAGCACAAGACTGCCCATACAATAAGCAAGCGGTTAGGCAAACCTACCCTCAGCCATACCCTCAACAAGGAAGATACCAGAGTCAATACCCACCACAACAGTCTACTAGGCCTCAACAAAATTACCAACCGCAATATCGGGCCCAATTGAGACCCCAGCCAGTGCTAGCACAACAACCACCTGCTCCTACCAATAAAGTAAAGTATGTGATTCCAGTAAAGTATGCTGCTGCAGAAGAAAACCTGAATAGAGCTATAGTCCCAGTAACACCATTAATTTTAGAAAGTGATCCCAATGACCATAGCTTTGATTCTACACATGTTGATAGCCCCCAGGCCTACTACATGCAGTCTCCTGAACATGGTGAGTCCTACTATAGTGAAGAGCCAAACGAACCTAGTTGGGAGTCAGATTACACAAACGTCATGTATGCAAACCCCAACCCTAGACCTCAACCTAGGCAAGTAAGACCCCCATTTCCTAGAGGACCATGCTACAGATGTCACGGAGATCATCTCATTCGTGATTGTCCCTTGCCTCCACCTACACAACCCCAACCAGTGACGATCCAGGGCTTTTGCCAAGAATGTGGAAAGGAGCATCTCTTACGAGATTGTCCAAAGAATCCCAACAATATGCCAAAAATAAATCCCATTAACGTTATTGGGTTAGTGGTAGATTCCACAGGAAGTGTCACTTCCACTGCACCGATACAAGTGGTCACTAGAGCCAAAGCCTTACAACAGAACCCAGGTGTAGGCCAGGGAAAGAGCCCAAATGTTAGTGAAACAGAGATCATGACAAAGAAAAGGACTAGAGCTTGGAGAGATAGTCGTGAAAGAATGAAAAGGCAATGGGCAAAAAAGATGAGTGAACTCAAGGAAAGCCTCAGAGAAACCAAGGCCAGGATAACTGAACTCACATCTCAAACTCCCTCTCACACTACCCCACCACCACCATTCCCATCACCATCCGACCCGCCACCTTCCAACCCACCTCACACAATTCCACCAACCCCAAGAGTAGGATCAGTCCTAGCAGATCCCACTCTTGAGGATTTAAACATGATGCTTAAAGCATATCAGGCCAGAATCCAAGAAGGGCCAAACGTAACTGATCATGAAAAGTGCTACCCTAGAGCAGAATTAGAGCTTGAACGAACCAAAATCTATGCCAAAATGGTGGAATTGGCTCAAACCATGTTTGAAGCCAGTCACCTATTTAACATCTCTAGTTCAGCGAAGACACAATTGCACTTTGATGGACTGTTAGAAAGAATAGAGAAGCTAATTGCACAATGAGAAAAGGAACCCACCTCTCAACACAAGGACAAGGCAAGTGAAAGGGCAGGTCTTCCTACCCAGGAAGCCTATGTGCCTAACTCTATGGAGCCAGACACATCATCTTCTATGAATCAGTTCACACCAGAATTCCTACGAGAGATTCAAGAGGACAAATGGGCTAAAGAAAGTGAAGTCCCTCCTCCCATTGAACTTGTGGATGATGCACATGACCAATTCCCACAAGACATCCCATCCATTTATGAGGAGCAGGAGAGCACCCAATCTCAGGAAAGATTAGACTTTGAGTCTAACTCTCTACAAGAATTACCCCACTTCACAGGCCCATGGGAAGCTAAGTCTACTTGTATGAGAGCACCCACGGTCATGGTACGAAATGAGGACTCAGTTATACCTAGGAACACAGAGGTAGTGAAAAACACAAAAGTACAGTGCAACCTCACCTTAGAAGAGCTACTCAAAGTAAGGCCAGAGCTATGGAAACATGTAGCCAAAGAAGTACCAAAGATAGCAAAACCTTGTTCCCAGGTAGGATCCCAGAGAATAGTGCCAGAAATACCCTTGGACAAGATAGGAGACATGAGTGAGGGCGAAGAGGGAAACACATATCTTCCTATCACCCATCAAGGATACACCACCAAGGCCATTCTAGACTCAGGCGCAGGAGTTGCAATTGCTACCACGTCCCTATGGAAGCGTTGGGGCAAGCCAGCACTCAGGCCCACGAGGATGAAATTGCAAATGGCCGATGGCCATATTGAGAGGCTTTTGGGATTGCTAGAAGGCATAACTCTCACTCCATGTGGTGTCGAGTTCGAGCATACATTTGCTATATGTGATTTTAGCAAAAATCATGCATATGAAATGATCTTGGGAAGACCATTTATGCGACAGTTGCAAGTGGTGCAAGATTGGGGAACCAACTCCTTGTACCTGCAACACTTAGCTGTTACAACCAAAGTGAATCTCAAAGATTACTCTCATAGAGATGTCCCTCCTATCCAATGGAATCCCATCCATAGAGCCAAAGATGATACGGAATCTGTGCATTCCATAGGATCAGGATCCTCATGGATGCATGAAGACACCCACTTATGGATGTGCAAAGTGGCAGTAGAAGAAGAGAAAAGAGAAAAAGCCAGAGAGGTAGGTGCAAAAGAAAAACATAGATCAATTCAAGACCCAGCCTATGCACCTGTAGTCTTTCCTGACGAGGAATTTGAACCCCACGGCTGGGCAAAAATCCTAGCAACAATGGATGTAGCCATCAATGAAGAACAATGGACACCTCACTGTGATGAAGATGGCTATGACATTTCAATCTTCTCCATAGAGCCAATCATGGGAGAGGCAGTGTTAGAAGAGTGTGAACCTAGCCCTGATGCATTTGAGGATGCAAGTGACTCCGATCTAGAGTCAATCATTATGGACCCACCCTTTGCATCAGATGAAGAATACTTCTATGAAGTAGAATTTCAACCCCAGAGGCATGGAGAGCTTACAAATGATGTAAGGCTAGCCACACATGTGACCCTGAAGGAGGAAGGCAAGAAAAGAAAGAAGAGAGAAGTCACACCATAAGAGGAAGAATCTTTGTTTGAGGTTTCGGAAAATTTTAAGAACTATGAGATAGATGACAGGAGAGTCATGATCAGAATGCCTAAACAAGAGGCGCAATCAGGGGAGGCCTATGATGTGAAGCGAGATGGTGGATGCAATCCAAAGATGAGTTGGTGCTGCTACAACCAGCTTCACATCAGCCAACTGAGACTTCAGAGATGATTAGAAGACCCTTTGAGCTTCCTAAATCTGCCAAAATATCAGCCAAGTACTTTGGAACATGTATCCCAAAAGTTTAAGTCAAGACAGACTAGTTGCGAAATGACTAGCTCCCAAAACTTGCTATTTTTGGACATACACCTGCTGGAAAAAATGAACAGTGCTCTCAACCTGGAAGGAATTAGAAAAATTCCTTTTGGGCATAGCAAATAGACTTAGCAAGCTTCCCAATCCAAGTTAAAACACTTCAAATGATGGACTGAGCACTGAGAACAAGATTTATCAATTTCTGGAACATGCCCACCATTCTCGGGGCTTTGCAGAGATAGACCATTGAGCAGTAAAATGCAGATATCTCCAACATTATAAATCCAATGACCTTGAAAATTTTTAGGTAAAAAGTAAACAGTATGAGCTATCGAACGCAAGTTAAATCACGGAAAAACGTTCAGTAGAACTCGAGATATGAGCTTCTGAAGTTACTGCTCTGAGTGAGTATAGCAGAGAACAAAACAGAGAAGTAGATGTTAATAAATGTATAGATTCACATATGATTACAACCACATTGGCAATGAATCTTTGCACAATGGGAGTAGAATGATAGAGCTATGGAGTAAGCTCTTCAATCTCTACAAAATGACATGAAGTGGTCACATACAAGGCTTGCTAATCGCCTCTTCCTTCTTGCTCCTTTTATAGCTATTCTTGGAGGGAGTTTTGAATTCGAATTCGAATGGCTCCACCTAAAAGTGATCCCCAAAGTTAGGAGATATTCCCTCAGCTCAAAAATTCATGATTTTGGTAGTTATAGCCACGAATTTGCTTTTACATCATGCATGAGGTAAGCCATCCTTTTCCTTTTTCTTTTTTTAATTACAAGAGATAAAAATGAACCCTTTTACAAGAGGTGTTCACATGACTACTCATGTGACTTACAAATAAGGATGATATCAAATATATCAAGCATGTAGGCTTGGGTAAAATGCACCAACAGCTCCCCCTCAAGCCTAACATGCTTGGCCTTCAAATAAGTCTTCAATTGTCCTTGATTTCTTGCAATCCAATCATCAACTTGAATCTACTTAATTTTGTACCATCAAGAGCTTTAGTCAACATGTCTGCACATTGCATATCTATAGAGACATAGGATAGTTGAATATCCTTGCTCATTAGCTTCTCCCTTACGTAATGGTAGTGGACTTCAATATGCTTGGTTCTAGCATGGTATACCAGATTAGCTGCTAGATGTAGTGAGCTTGTGTTGTCACCAAAAATATGAGGTGTTGAAGAATGAAGTCCAAGATCTGTGTACAAAGACTTTAACCACATGATTTCTTGAGTTGCATTAGCCAAACCTCTATATTCTGCTTCAGTAGAAGATAATGCCACGGTTGGTTGCTTCTTTGATGACCAAGAAATGATTTTTGAACCTGCAAATGATATATACCCTGATGTGCTTCTTCTATCATCTTTAGGTCCGGCCCAATCTGCATCTGAGTAGACCTTTAGCTCAATATCTGAAGTATATGAATAGAACAAACCTTCATTCATGGTCCCCTTTAGGTACTTGAGGACTCTCTTGGCTTATGCATAAATTGACTCAATATGCTAACACTATAGCATATATCCACCCTTGTGAGTGTTGCATAGTTCAAACTTCCAACCAAGCTTTGATAGCTTGTGATGTCTTCAATTGGCTCTCCTTCATAAGCACTAAGCTTATGATTTTGCTCCATAGGTGTACCTGCACACTTGGTATTTCCCATCTTGAACTTGACGAGCATGTCATGGACATACTTCCTTTGTGTGATGTATATACCTGAATCTGTGTAGATCAACTCCAATCCAAGAAAATAATTGAGTGGTCCGAGGTCACTTATTTTGAACTCCTCCTTCATTTGACTCTTTACCTGTTTGATTCCTTCAAGATCATTGCCTGTGATAATAATATCATCAACATACACACATAAATAGATCACTTCAGATCCATTCCTCTTTATGAACAAAGAGGTATACGCCTTGCTAGCTTTGAATCCTTGGTCCTGCAAATAAGTCACCAATCTGAAATTCCAAGCTCTTGGAGCTTGCTTCAATCCATACAAAGCTTTCTTTAGTTTGCATACATAGTTAGGATGATGTGCATCCTCATATCCAGGAGGTTGTGCCATATACACTTCCTCAAAAATCCATCCATTCAAGAAAGCATTCTTTACATCAAGTTGATAAAGATTCCAATTTCTAGATGCAGCAAGACTAATGACAACCCTAATTGTAGGCATTTTTGCAACAGGAGAGAAAGTCTCCTCATAATCAATACCATGGGTTTGAGCAAACCCTTTAGCAACTAACCTTGCTTTGTGTCTATTTATACTTCCATCTAGATTCCTCTTGATTTTGTATATCCATCGAGATCCAATTACCTTCATAGATGGCTTATTAGGTACAAGCTCCCAAGTGTCGTTTTCCTTCAGGGCTTCCATTTCTTCATCCATTGCATCTCTCCAAGCTTTCTTGCTTTGTGCTTCTTCGAATGTGGTAGGTTCTTCATTGGTTGAATCCTTTGTAATGTAGATTGAGTGCTTCGTGACCAAAGAAGTATCATAACCAAACCTCTCTGGTTTCTTCTTCTCCCTCGAAGACCTTCTAAGTGGTTGATGTGAGCTCTCGGGTCCATATGTAGCATCCTGCATCTTTGCTTTACCTTTGTTCTTCCATAGCTTTAGTCTTTCCAAGTCTTCTAGGTCAATCTCCGAATCACTTTCTTCAATCTGCTTTGGCTCCTTTGGTTGAAGTGATGGAAAATCTTCATCCAAGTCATATGGCAGCTTCACTTTCCTGTCATCATCAAACCATGATTTGTTTTCATCAAAAATTATATCTCTACTCACTGAAAATCCTTTATTGGTTGGATTGTACAATCTATATCCTTTTTGGTTTTGGTCATAACCAATAAATACACACTTCTCTGCCTTGGGATCCAATTTCCCTCTTACTTGAGAAGGAATGTGAGCATAGACTAAGCATCCAAAGATTTTACAATGCTCTAGACTAGGTCTTCTTCCGTTCCACACTTCATATGGAGTGGTTCTATCTAGTGACTTAGATGGAAGTCTATTTATGAGATATGTGGCTGTCAACACAGCCTCTGCCCATAGGTAGTTTGGAAATCCCTTTTCGTTGAGCATGGACCTTGCAACTTCAACAATAGCTTTGTTCCTCCTCTCTACTACACCATTGAGTTCGGGTGTATACCTTATAGTGACTTCCCTTTTAATGCCTCTTTCATGCAAGAAGGCATCAAATTCAGAAGAGAAGTATTCTCCTCCACCATCTGATCTGAGTCTTTTCAAAGTCCTACCTGTTTGGTTTTCAACAAGAGCAATATACTTCTTAAAGCAATTAAACACTTCATCCTTGTGCTTCATGAAAAACAGAATGGTCCACCTGCTACAATCATCTATGAAAGACACATAATATCTTGAGCCTGATATAGATGGCTCCTTACTTGGACCCCACACATCCGTGTGCACTAGATCCAAAGGATTTTGATACATATATCCTTTCTTATTGAAAGGTTGCCTATGAGCCTTGCCGAGTTGACAAGCTTCACACTTATAAATCATGTGTTGCCTTGTGATATTAGGCAAACCAAGTACACTTTGGCCCCTGCAAATCTATTTGAGTGTCCTCTCACCAATGTGAGCAAGCCTTTTGTGCCATATCTCCAACTCTGTTAGAGTTTGAGATCCATAGCTAAACAAAGCTATGTTCTTTCTATCTTCCACTTCAAAAGTGAAAAGCCTTCCTGTCTTTTCTCCTTTGGCAATCCTTCGAAAGCCTTGCCTTGGGTCTTCAACATATGCTCCAAATCGGTTGAATCTAACCTGCAATCCTTTTTCAACAATCTGTCCAACACTTATTAAATTTTTGGTAATTGTAGGAACATACAAGACTTTGCTTAAGAGGTTCATATTCCCATCTGATGCCTTCACATTACCTATCTTCTCCACTGAGTGCTTTGTGTCATCTCCTGTCTCCACTTCATGCTTGTTATGAGGATCTTCCAAATCAGAAAGTAAAGCCACATTTCCTGCTACATGGTTCGAGCATCCCGAATCAATGTAAAATATGTGATCATCATCCTTACCCTTCTTCACTGATAGATTCATAATCAATAATGAATCTTCTTGACTTTGGTCCTCTTCATAGTTATTGTAATCGCTTCTTCCTCGATGGCCACTTTGATAGTTGTTGTTGTTGTAATTGTTGTTGTAGTAGTAGTTGTTGTTGTAGCCTCCATTGTATCTACCTCTATTTGATCCATAGCCTCCTCTATTGAATCCTCTTCCTCTTGAGTTCCTCGGGTTCATGAAACATTCTTCAGTAGTATGGTTAGATAAGCCACATATGTTGCAAGGTTGAGATGATTGGAATCTCCCCCTGCCTTGCTTTGCACCTCTGCCTCTTCCTCTAGCTCTTCCTCTACCTGCAAAGTTTGCTTGGAAAGAGCTTCCTTCATCTTCATTCTTCCTATTCTTTGACTTGTCCTTGACCTTAGCTTTATCAGAATATAAGGCAGAAGTTTGATTACCTCTTGAGGACTCACCACCTTTGCTAATCTTTGCTTCATGAGTGAAGAGTTGGCCCATGAGTGTGTTGAGGTCGGGTACATGCATATCCATGTATAAATCCATGGCTGTTGTGAATGACTCCCACTTGTCGTCTGCTTTGATTCCATTCATGATTTGTCTTATGATATGCTCCTCTTCAATTACCTCTTCAATGCTTCCAAGTTGGTCGGAAATCTCCTTCATCTTTGTGACATAATCAGTCACATTTTGCTTCGGGCTTTTCTTCATTGTTGTGAACTCCATCCACAACTGGTTCTTCCTTGCTCGAGTGTTGGAAGAGAAGAAAGAAGGAAGTGCATTCCAGGTCTCTCTTCATGTCTTGCATCCCTTGACATGAGATAAAAGAAAATCAGAGATTGAGTTTAGAATATAGGACCTTGCGAGTGCATCCTTCGAACACCAATTCGAAAGTCCTTCCACTTCTTCATGTGATGGTTGCCCTTTGTTCTCATGGTTGGCATTGCTTCATCTCCGGATATGAATCCATAAAGATTCCTCCCTTGAAGGTAAGCCTCCATCCTTAGAGAACATGCCGGTTAGTTGTTTCGATCCAATTTGTCAATTGTTGATGGAAATCCATCTCCCATGTTGCTTGACTATGCTCTGATACCACTCTGAAGAGAGATGGTGGATGCAATCCAAAGATGAGTTAGTGCTGCTACAACCAGCTTCACACCAGCCAACTGAGACTTCAGAGATGATTAGAAGACCCTTTGAGCTTCCTAAATCCACCAAAATATCAGCCAAGTACTTTGGAACATGTATCCCAAAAGTTTAAGTCAAGATAGACTAGTTGCGAAATGACTAGCTCCCAAAACTTGCTATTTTTGGACATACACCTGCTGGAAAAAATGAACAGTGCTCTCAACCTGGAAGAAATTAGAAAAATTCCTTTTGGACATAGCAAATAGACTTAGCAAGCTTCCCAATCCAAGTTAAAACTTTTCAAATGATGGACTGAGCACTGAGAACAAGATTTATCAATTTCTGGAACATGCCCACCATTCTCGGGGCTCTGTAGAGATAGACCAGTGAGCAGTAAAATGCAGATATCTCAAAAACCATAAATCCAATGACCTTGAAAGTTTAAGGTAGAAAGTAGACAGTATGAACTATTCAATGCAAGTTAAATCACTGAAAAAGGTTCCGTAGAACGCGAGATATGACCTTCTGAAGTTATTGCTCTGAGTGAGTATAGTAGAGAACAAAACAGAGAAGTAGATGATAATAAATGTATAGATTCACATATGATGACAACCACATTGGCAATGAATCTTTGCACAATCGGAGTAGAATGATAGAGCTATGGAGTAAGCTCTTCAATCTCTACAAAATGACATGAAGTGGTCACGTACAAGGCTTGCTAATCGCCTCTTCCTTCTTGCTCCTTTTATAGCTATTCTTGGAGGGAGTTTTGAATTCGAATTCGAATGGCTCCACCTAAAAGTGATCCCCAAAGTTAGGAGATATTCCCTCAGCTCAAAAATTCGTGATTTTGGTAGTTATAGCCACGAATTTGCTTTTACATCATGCATGAGGTAAGCCATCCTTTCCCTTTTTCTTTTTTCAATTACAAGAGATAAAAATGAACCCTTTTACAAGAGGTGTTCACATGACTACTCATGTGACTTACAAATGAGGATGATATCAAATATATCAAGCATGTAGGCTTGGGTAAAATGCACCAACATATGATAACAAAGAAACCAGCAAGAAAATAGTGGTAGCCGTGGAAGAAGGAGAAGAGAGATGCACGTACATAGGCCATGACCTGACGGAAGACGAAGAGCACGAATTGATAGCCTTGCTAAGAGAATACAGAGATGTATTCGCTTGGAGTTACAAGGATTTGAAGGGTGTTGATCTAGACATATGCTCACACACTATCCCCATGACCTCAAATGCTAGGCCCTCTAAGCAAAAGCCATACACATACAATGACAACTATGCGGCCAAGATCAAGGAAGAGATAGATAGATTGGTTGAAGCTGGATTCATCTATGAAATTGAGCATACTGAGTGGGTATCCCCCATTGTAGTGGTGCCCAAGAAAAATGGAAAGCTGCGTGTATGCATTAACTTGAAGAAGGTCAATGCAGCCACAATTCGAGATAACTATCCGCTTCCTATCACAGAACATCTCTTAGAAAGAGTAGCAGGCAAGGAAGTGTACAGCTTCCTTGATGGATTTTCGGGCTACAATCAAGTAGCCATAGCTCCAGAAGATCAGCATAAGACGGCTTTTGCCACTGAATGGGGCATTTTTGCCTTTAGATTAATGCCATTTGGGCTTACCAATGCACCAGCTACCTTCCAGAGGCTGATGTGCCATGTATTTAAAGAGTTCCTGAGGAAGAACTTAGAAGTCTATGTTGATGATCTTTGTGCTCATTCCAACATTAGACAAACCCATATTCCTGAACTCAGACAAATCTTTGACAAATGTAGAGAATATCAAGTCTGCCTGAACCCAGAAAAGTGCGTTTTTATGGTCAGGCAAGGCAAGATTCTAGGACACATAGTGTCAAAGAATGGCATATCCACTGATGAAGAGAAAGTGAGAGCCATAGCCGAGTTACCTAGGCCAAAGAATGTCAAGGAAGTACAAGCTTTCATGGGGCATTGTGGTTATTACCGACGGTTTATACACATATATGCCATCATAGCAAAGCCTCTGTATGGACTTTTGACTAACTTTGAGTGGACTAATGAATGTGAGAACTCTTTCAATGAGCTTAAACGGCGATTATGTTCAGCACCGATCTTGACCACACCAGATTGGAATAAGCCTTTCCATGTTCATGTTGATGCATCCAATTATGCTATTGGGTGTGTACTCGCGCAGCCTACCGGTGAAGGTAATATGGATCTTCCAATTGCCTATGCTAGTAGACAATTGAATGCAGCTGAACGAAATCATACCACTACGGAGGGAGAAGGATTAGGCATGGTATATGCAGTTAAAAAGTTTAGACATTATTTGCTTGCAAATAAGTTTAAATTTTTTACTGACCATCAGGCATTGTTATACTTGGTAAACAAACCATGCAATACAGGTCGATTGGTGAGATGGTTTCTCTTGCTAATGGAATACGATTTTGAGGTTGTGGTAAGAAAAGGGAAGAGTCACTTGAGAGCAGACCATCTCTCTAGGCTCACATCTAGAGAAGCCCCACAAGGAGTGTCAGATGACCTTCCTGATGCTTACCTGTTTAATTTGGAAGTGGTGCCACAGTGGGCTAAGCCATTAGTGCCAGTATTGACATACGGGCCTAACCACCCAGTAATAAACACACAGGATAGAGAGCTAGTGAAAGCCCAAAAGTATCACATCATGGCAGGTAGTATGTACAAGCACACAGATCAAGGGATCTTGGCTTGTTGTGTGGAAGAGGATGAGTACGCTAAATGGTTGCAATTAGCACATGTAGGTGCATTAGAGCAACACTACTCAAAGCAACGAAACCTACAGACACTAAGGAGACTCGGAGTGCATTGGCCGACTATGGAAGCTGATGTTCAAAAGTTGTGCAAGGAGTGCCCAATCTGCTGCACTAAACCACTTGTGGAACATGCCACTCTTTATCAAGTGTCCATAGTGCCAGATTGGAGTGAACCATTAGTAGCCTTTTTGAGGACGAAAACATTCCCTCCAGACATGACTCTGGCTAGGAAAAGGAGTTTAGAACAAGAAGCCCTGGATTACTCACTCATTGGTGATAATCTATACAAGCGTGGTAAAGATGGTTACCTGAGACTATGTGTCCATGAGAGTGAATATCTCAAGATCTTGGAAACTGCTCACCAAGGTGTAGCAGGAGGACACTTTGGACCAGATCGGGTGATCAAGGCAATACTATTTGCGGGCTTTTGGTGGCCGACCCTTCACATGGATGCACATACCTATGTGAAACGGTGTGATGTTTGTCAGAGAACTCAGTATCCTATACGCAAAGATGAGATGCCACTGAAACCTATGATGGGTGGATATGCATTCTCTAAGTGGGGAATAGACTTCGTAGGTCCTATTAATCCCCCAGCTAAGGGTTCCCATGTAGAATATATCATTGTTGCCACGGACTATCTAACCAAGTGGGTAGAGGTAAAAGCTACGACAAAGAACGATGCTCAGACAACTGCTAAATTCTTGTTTGAAAATGTATTCACAAGATACGGGCTACCTATAGAGCTAATAAGTGATAGAGGCACTCACTTCTTGAATGAAGTTATTGAAAATCTGCTCCAAGAATTCTTGGTAGTACATAAGAAGTCTGCCCCCTACCACCCACAAGCTAATGGGCAAGCCGAAAGCACAAACAAAATTATGTGCAATGTGTTGACCAAATTAGTGAATAATAAACGCTCTGATTGGGACAAACAGCTACACCATGCTGTTTGGGCATACCGAGTTGCCTATAAAACGGTACTCCAAGCCACCCCCTTTCAGATGGTATTTGGCCAAAATGCACTGCTACCATTGGACTTGTTAATACCTACATTGAAAGTAGCACAAGAGCATGAATGGATGGGTCATGAACTCTCCTCTAGACTGTTTGACCTTGAACGATTAGGAGAAACAAGATTGAGAGCGGCTGCAGGGATATATGCAGCTAAGAAACGACAGAAGGCATACTTTGATGCCCACGTTAAGGATAAAGGTTTGAAGGCAGGCGACCTAGTACTAGTCTACACTTTGAAACAACATGCGAGGAAACTAGAGAAGAGAGGCTACGGACCCATGATCATTAATAGAATCTCAACAAGTGGAGCAGTGCAACTAGCCACATTAGAAGGCGATGTTCTCCCGAGCTACGCAAGCGGATGCAGGGTCAAGTTATATCAGGAACCTCTGACGGAAGAGATGCTAAGTCGACTCAACATTGCAAAGAAACGCAAAGAAGAAGAAAAACGCATTCGAGAAGAAGCTCAAGCAGAAGCATTGGATCGCATCTGGAGAATGAAGCTGAGAAGACAGGGTGGAGAGCAACCTAGGACAGATGCATATGCAGATCAAGGATATCATGTGGCTATGTGTGAAGTTTCAGGCATCAACTCTCATATGATAATTGATCGACGTCCTTTTATAACCTTAGAGATAGGACAAGGAAAGGGTGCAAGGACTGTAAGAGCCTTGATTGACTCAGGTGCAGCCACTAGTGCTATTAAATTGTCTTACTGTCAAGAGTCGAAATAAATTGTTAATCCTATAGAAGCATATCTCATAGGATTGGGAGGTGTGGAAACCCCTTGCATGGGCGAGGTGGAACTTCCCCTCTACATCCAGGACGAAGTAATGACAGTCAAAGAACTAGTGTGTCAAGATGAGGACCTCGCTGAGCCTCTTGTCTTGGGTCAGGACTGGATTTATGATCATGCAGTCAACCTAAACCTAAGGAGTGGACTCCTTTAGGTATGGGTAAATCATAGTCGAATTACAATTTAATTGGAAAATGAGGCACTCAAGGAATTAGGTAAGGCACAAACTCCTGGTCCTTCCAGGGGCGCACATGAAGTTGACAATGCTATTCTTGTCCAAAACTGTATGATGCAGAAAAAGGATTGTTTCAAAAACGAAGTCAAGGATAAGACGGTACTCCCTTCTTTTCCAAAAGCTAGAAGGATGCAGCAACCAACGACAGATCAAATACAGAGGAAGCAGAGCACTACCTATACTGGAGGCCAAAAAAAGGAGCAAAGCAGATTGTTTCAGCCGTTGAAACAAGTATGGATGCGGAAAGGCGAACACCCTGTGGCAACCAGGCCAACCCCACGGCCAAAACCTCTTATTAGTAATCAACAACACGACACTAATAAGAAGTCTTTCATAAATTCTTCTACGAAAGTGGAGTCTATTTGGGTACCCAAGAAGTCGATGAAGGCCAGCCCACAATCACGACAAATCTGGGTGCCTAAGGCTTGCTTGCGGGCACAAATAGCTACACCGAGGCCACACCCGGTACAACATGTTTCACTCACTCGAACATCCGATGCACATTCTTATACATCACGCACAGACACATACTCTTCCATGAGCACAAGTAGAATCACTTGTAAATGGGTCCCTAAAGAGCCTCATTTTCAAGTAAATACTTCTATCAAACTCTCCAGAGTCTCCACAAAACCAAGATCAAAACGCATCCACTGCATTTGGCAACCCAAAACTTGTGATAAACCCCTGGACCCAGTTGTAAATCTATGCCCAACTACTAACTACATCACTCTCTCACTACATCATGCCATTTAGCTCCTAGGGCTACCAAATTCCTAACTACACACACAAGCACCGCGCACTTAATAACCTACTAATCTCTCTCGAACCTCATGTTAATGGTGTAATGGGGACAAAAACGGTTCTATCTTGTCCTTTACAATGTTAACACCTGTTTCTATATTCTCACAGAGTCAGGAGGCAAGAAGTAACATGGCAGATACGACAGGAACTAGCTCCCAGGCAGGCACCAGCCCCCAAGTCGTGGACATTGAAAGTCTTTCCGTTGAGGAGGAATTGAAGGAACGCCCAGTGGCATTGAGGGCATTACACGCCATACCGATTCAGAATCCTCCACAAGGGCACACAATGCCGGTCAGCAAAAATTCACATTGGTTTAGTGATGTGGCAGGACCTTTGGGTGAAGGCACCTACATGTGGGAGGCCGAGATAGAATTCAATGGGCGCTGGGGCAAGTATCACTTCTTCACCAGGGAATTTGAGAGGCTGCACAATAATGAAGGACTGAAACCTATATGGAAGAAGGCGGGACTCTACGATTACTTCAAATTCCAATTGCCAAAGCTCGATTTTCTAAGGTGCTCTTATTTGATTAGCATCCTCACTCCAAGCAAAGACAAAAAGGGATACAGCTCCTTTGTCCTCCCATCTCTCACAAGGGGCAATGAACTGAAGCGTTTCAGGTTGACTATCAATTTGGTAAGGGAAGCTCTAGACATGAAAGGTATGCACATTCCTACGGAGAAAGAGACTATGGTCCCCGACAATATGAAGAACAGGAATCTGACAAAATTAAAGGACATGGTGGCAATGACACCTACAATTGCCATTCACTTGCGAATGATCATGCAACATTTTGCATTTCCCGCTCAAGAGAGGTTCACAATGCCACCTAAGAAGATATGGTTTAGTCTATACTTGGCTGATGCCTTTGATTTGACAATCAACATGCCCCACTGGATTATCGATCAGATCCACTTGGCTCATCAAAGGTGGTATAAGAAACACAAGTCTGTACTGTATGGATGCTGTGCCCTCACCAGGATTGTGTATAGATGTCTAGCGTATGATGTGCTAGTGTAGAGGGCATTAAGTTGGACCAGGGTACAGGAATTCCAACGTACCGCAGGACCACCCTCCAAGAAAATGAGAGGTGCCATTCAGATGCCCTGTGCACAACCCCGCGGTGCAGCGCTGACACCAGAGACAACTCCACGACTTTCAAGGCGGGTACAACCCTTCACTATCAGATTACCAAGAAACAGCACTGATGGACCTAATATGATGTTCCCATCCGTACCAACCGACTTAGAGTTTCCTCACGGATTCACATTAGAAGACCTAACTGATGAGGAGGTACGCAAAATAATCGAAGCTGTTAACGCGGAAGTCGAGGCAGAGCAACCTAGTGGACAACAAACTGCTACAGACCAACCCCATCCCAGACAACCAGATGTCGTCGATGTGGAGGGTGAAGAAGAAGAAGAACAAGAGGAGGAACATGATGGACAATCCGAGGAAGAAGAGCAGGAATATGATCAGGAAGCTCTGCAGGTACTTGAAGGTGCTCCAGCTTATACGAAGGCATTGAAAAAGCTCTATGATACCATGAACAGAGTTCAAGAGCAACATAGACTGTCCCTAGCAACAGGCAACGCCCTCATGAATCAAATCCTTGAGGAGGAAGGCGTAGACGAGCAATACCGCGCCACTCTTGACGTGATATATGAGGCTTTAGGAGTACCTGAGACGGTGCATACCGCCCTTGCACAAGCAAGAAGAACGGAGCGAAGATACGGCAGACGTCCCCCTCGATCAGGAAAGCAGATGAATGTATTAGTATCAGAACCACAAGGCACATCCACAACCACGGGCACCACACACACTGTCCATGATACTGAGGAAACCCATGTATCAAGTGCACCTCCGTCACCCCCTTTGCCACCCCTGCCTCCAACTCCACCACATTCACCTCCCACTACCAGTGTAACCACTACTGTCACCGCCTCCGAGTGCACTACCCATACCGAAGCACAGACCGTCAGTCAACCCACACAACCCACACACCCTATCTCCACCTCTTTTGTCTATATGGCCACTGAAACAGTAATTCTAACTGCAGCCACAAAAAATCTCATTCCCACGATCACACTTCCGGACAGTTCGTATTCACAATTGCACACACCATTGTACACTTTCACCACTCTCACCACACCCACAATTCCAATATTCACAATCACTCCCACTACTGCATCCACTGTTGATTTTATGCACATATCACCCACCTCCGCACCTCTCCCTCCCCCCATACACCCACCATCTCCCATTCCCCCACCTCCCACTTCACCATTTTCCAGCACCGCATCCACACTTCCATTCCCCTTCCCCTTTCCCTTCCCTTCTGCATTCAACACCCTTCCCGCATCCACCCCTATTAATAATGTATTTAATAATATGTATCAGTGTATGTCGCAACTACAACAACACTACCAGCATCTTGACAACCAACATACGTGACTCTTTCGAAGCCATGAAGAACTTCAAGTACGATTCATTGATCTCGAAAGGGAAAAGCGGCTACTACAACAACAGTATGCCACTTTACAAGAACAACATGAACAACTAGTAGCCAATCACTCTAGTCAGATGCAGAAGAAAGGCAACATATGGATGATTTGCTACACTCCCAGATAACGGAGAATCTCAAGCTTAGACGCAACCTGGCCCTCCTACGAAAACACATGTCTACAACACTCAAAGAGAATAAACGGTTGTAGAAACATAATGAAGAAAACTTGGAAGCAGCAATGGAGGGTTCCCCGCAGGAAATCGACCCAGAGAAATTCAAGGCCATTCCCTCAGAGAATATGCAAATTGTGTTAGAAACCCATGCCGACCTCCTGGAAGCCCATGCAGCATTAGAACGAGAAAGAAATGACCTACTTAAGCAACTGGCAACTCAGCAGGAGTCACCAAGCAAAGTCACTGCCACAGACGACACATCAGAAGAAGTCACAAAACTCAGAGCAGAACTCGAAGAATTACGCAGTAAAGTCATGCAATACGAGCGTCAACCCTCTCCCCTTGTAGAGCCCCAGCCTGAGGACTTAGTGCCAATTGAAATCGAGGAAACCTTCGAAGATCCATATGTTCCCATGCCTGCAGCAGGGGGCAAGCAAACAGAAGAGGGCATGGACACCATCGAGATAGAGGCTCCTGAATGGATGCAGAGGTTAGAGAAAGTGGCCACAACCCATGATGATAGAGTGGCAGTTCAGATAGCGTCAATGTCACGATTGGAAGAGGTAGTTATAAAATTGGAGTACTTTCGAAACCTCTCCCATCATAGGTGGATCGGCACATCCGATGATTTGTATGTTCCTTTCTATGTCTTAATGGCGGATTACAATGCTGAAATAAAGCAACACACCTCAAAAGAACCAACCTCGGCTACACAGTTTGCACCGGACGACATCCCAGCAAGTGCCAAGGAGGGCAATATGATGGAGAGTGTTAATCTCCAAAAGAACAACCTACTCTTGAATTTAGAACACCTCTATATCAAGAGTAAGTCAAAACCTTCACCAAATTAGAGGTCCAATCTCCAAATTATCAAAAGTTGAAAAATTCTGTGAAGAAGATAAAACACAGAAAGTCTGCTGCACAATTTCTTCTCATTGACCTATCAAACATGTAACGTTTTCTATGAAATTTTGTATGGAGTGTCGCCTAGAAGTTGCGCACCTCCTCCAAGTTAAAGTTCTTCAAAAGGTTTAGTATGACTTGAGAAATCAACTTCACAAGTTACCTATGTCCAAATCTGCACTTCTGAGAAGTCGATTTGACACCCCTAACTTCTTAACTGTGGTTCTCACAATGTCGAACCCGTTTTACCAAATCCTTTTGGCTGTAGATAGCTTATCTCTCAACTTAGATTTTGAGCTATCATATGTGTAAAACTTTACACTGTGCACTGAGCACTACTCATTTCATTGAACTTGAAATCTGCGCCTGTTTCAGAAGACTGTGAACATTCTACACATATGAATGTTCCTACACACAATTCTCCTAGCCTGTTTACAATTAGACTCTGAAACTCAAGTCATAGACTCATTAACTATGAACTTAGATATCCTCAAAAGGATTTCACAAATGATCTACCAGAGACGGAGTAAACACGAAAAGATTACAGTTGAGTGATGAGAGGAAACTCAACTAACTTTACACATGTCTCATGACATCTTACTTCTACTTTCTTGACTCCTATACTCACTCATCTATTCATTCATATGCTCTCATTTCACGCCTCGACATTTTCAGAGTATATATAGAGAAATTTGTACAAGTCTATGACTAATCAAAGATCTAAATAAACTATCACTATACTAATGTACATATGTGTACATTTCTCATATCCTCTGAATGTATCCTTCTTCCAAGCTTCAAGAATTGATCGCATCTCCTTCATTTGTCCTTCAGATCTTCAATTGGTGATTGATCTGCACCAACAGCTCCCCCTCAATCATCAATTGAGGTTTCTCTTTTCTTCTTTATACCTGCCATGTCTTTAAACTTCTGTAGCTTTGGTCCATCCAAGCTCTTTGTAAGCATATCAGCTATCTGATCTTTTGTTGAAGTATGTATGACTTCAATCTCCTTATCCATCACCTTCTCTCTTAGAAAGTGATACTGTATCTCAATGTGTTTGGTTCTGGCATGAAAAACAGGATTAGCAGCTAAATACAATGAACTCATGTTATCACCATATATAATTGGTATCCCATGCACAATGTCAAAACTCTTCATCAAGGTCTTGAGCCAAATCACTTCTTTTGCAGCTTCAACCATGCCTTTATATTCAGCTTCTGTAGAAGACAAAGCAACTGTATGTTGCTTCTTGGAACACCATGAGATAAGTTTATCTCCCACATAACACATGTATCCAAAAGTTGACCTTCTATCATCTGGATTACCTGCCCAATCTGCATCACTATAGATCTTAATGTTTGTATCTGATGTAAACCCATAATACAAACCTTCATTGAGTGTACCCTTAATGTATCTCAACACTCTTTGTCCTGCAATCCAATGCTCTTTCCTTGGGCAATGCATGAATTGAGACAAAACCCCTACTGCATATGATAAATCAGGTCTAGTTAAAGTAGCATAGATAAGACTACCAACCAAACTCTGATATTGTCTCATGTCCTTGAATTCTTCACCTCCAAACTTACTCAATTTGTGATTCACCTCCATTGGTGTAGGTGCTACCCTGCAATCATCCATTTTAAACTTGATTAACAAGTTCTTCAAATACCTTTCTTGGGTCACAAATACTCCATGTTGAGTATATGTAATCTCCATGCCCAAGCATTATGACAAGTCTCCCAAGTCACTTATTTTGAACTCCTTTTCCATTTGCTTCTTGAGTCTTTGTATCCCTTCTTCATCTGTACCTGTAAGGATCATATCATCAACATATATGCACATGTATATGAAACCATTATCACTTGCTTTGACAAGCAAGCTACTATCTGCTTTAGACACCTGAAATCCAAGTTCTTTCAAGAACTTTACAAGTCTATAATTCCATGCCCTTGGGGCCTGCTTCAAGCCATACAAAGCTCTCTTGAGCTTGCACACATGATCTGGATACCTTTTATCTCTGAACCCTTGAGGTTGCTCCATGAGCACATCATCTGAAATATAACCATTCAAAAAAGCATTTTTCACATCAAGTTGACATAACTTCCAACCTTTACATGCAGCAATAGCTATAAGTGTCCTGATGGTTGTCATCTTTGCCACATGACTATAAGTCTCATCATAGTCAACACCATAAGTCTGAGCAAACCCTTTGACAACAAGTCTAGCTTTGTATCTAGACACACTTCCATCTGCAAATCTCTTGGTCTTGTAAACCCACTTGCATCCAATGATTTTCTGACTATTTGGCTTTGGAACCAAATCCTAAGTTTGATTCTCCAATAGTGCATCATATTCTTCCTGCATAGCTTTCTCCCATTTTTCCTTACCTTTTGCCTCTTCATATGTAGAAGGGTCTTCATCTGTTTTCATCATATAAGCATAATCTTTTGTGGCCAAAAATGAAGTGTCATAGCTATACCTTGTAGGTTGCCATTTATTCCTTGTAGACCTCCTAAGTTCTCCACTTCTTGAGGTTTCTGGTTCTTCATATTCAAGATCAAATCTTGGTGTTTCTTCCACTTCAACCTGCACTTCATTATTCTCTTGTTCATCAAATATCTGAACTTTTGATTTACCTTTCCTTTGGCTCACTTCTTCTTCATCACCTGTATTGATATTGATTGTACCTGCATACCAAGTGCTTTGCTCATCAAAAGTAACATCTTTAGAAACCATGAATTGTTTTGTAGATGGACTCCACAATCTATAACCCATCTGCTTATCATCATAACCAATGAAAACATATTTTTCAGCTTTAGGCTCCAACTTGTGCCTTAATTGTGATGGCACATATGCATATGCCATACATCCAAAAACTCTGCAATGATCCAAGGTAGGTCTCTTACCCCACCAAGCCTCATATGGTGTCATACCCTGCAAGGCTTTACATGGTAGCCTATTGACCAAATAAGTAGCTGTATTTATAGCCTCAGCCCACAAATAATTAGGGCAATTTTTCTCCTTCATCATGGATCTTGCAAACTCAACAAGTGTTCTATTTCTCCTTTCTGCTACACCATTTTGTTGAGGAGAGTACCTGCAAGTAACTTCCCTTTTTATACCTGCATTCCACAAGTAATCACTGAACTCATTAGAAAAATACTCTCCCCCTCCATCTGACCTTAGTCTTTTCAACTTATGTCCTGTAATTCTTTCTGCATATGCATGATAGTGTTTGAATGTATTAAACACTTCTGACTTATCTTTGATCACATAAATAGTGATCCATCTAGTAGCATCATCAACATAAATCACATAATACCTTGACCCATTTATACTGAAATCCTTTGATGGTCCCCACACATCTGTGTGTACCAATTCAAGCTTCTCTGAGTACATAAAACCATGCTTGGAATAGGAATGCTTATGAGCCTTACCTAATTGACATGCCTCACATTTATATGTCATATGTTGACCTGCAACATTAGGCAATCCAAGCACTGAACCATTGTTAATCATGTCTTTAATACCTCTTTCATTGAAATGTCCAAGCCTCTTGTGCCAAAGATCTAACTCAGAGATCTTATGTCCTCCATATGTGAACATAGCATGACCAATATTGCCTTGAATCTTCAATGTAAATAATCTTCCTTCTTTCTTCCCTGAAACAATCTGTTTATACCCTTGGCTAGGGTCTTCCACATATACTCCATCATTAGTGAACCTTACTTCATATCCCTTTTCAACAATTTGTCCTACACTTATCAAATTCTTAGGAATTGTAGGAACATACAAAACCTTACTCAATAAGGTGCTACCATCCTTGGCCTTCACTGATCCAATTGACTTCACATTATGCTTTGTGTTGTCACCTGTTTGAACAACATGATTAAAAACCTTATTCTCCAAATCAGTCATCAAAGCTATATTACCACTTAGGTGATTGCTACACCCTGAATCAATGTAGAAGACTCTTTGATCTTCACTTTGCCTTTCACAAGTTGCATTCATTATCAATGTTGAATCCTCCTTTTGATCTGAAGCATAATTGTAGTAGGTGTTGTTATATTGTTGACTTTGGAAACCTCTACCTGCATTTCTTCCAAAGTAACCCCTACTACCTCTGCCTCTGAAATTACCTCTTTGATTTCTGCCACCTCTTCCTCTTGCATTATAATTTTGACTATATCCATTATTACTCTGAGTATTGTGCCAACAATCATTAGCTAATTGATTTGTCTTACCACAAATCCAGCAAGCTTTGCCTCCATCTTTGTTGTTCCTGCCTCTTCCTCTACCTTTGCCACCTCCTCTTCCTCTTAGGAAGTTGGCTTGACTAGTTGTACCTTCATCTTCACCTGCTTGTTGCTTTCCTTTGCTATTCTTCTTCTTGTCCTTTGAGTACATTGCATGACCTGCACTCTTGTCACCATCTCCTTTAACATCTTGCTCAAATGTTAGCATATGACCTAGCAACTGATTTAAATCAGGAGTGAAATGATCAAGTGATAATTCTGTAGACAAAATGAATGGCTTCCATTTGTCATCACCTCTTAAACTTGTAAGAATTTGCCTTACCAATTTATCCTCCTCAATGTCTTCATCAACAGCTCCTAAAGCATCTGCAATGTCTTTCATCCTTGTTACATAGTCTGAAATGGATTGAGAAGCCTTCTTCTTAAAGGTTGTAAATTTTGCCCATAAGGATGCCTTCCTTGACTTGGTAGTATTCTGGAAATGCTCCTCCAAAGCATTCCAAATATCAGTAGCACTTTCAAGAACTCGAATATGAGGTAACAAGTAATCATTGACTGCCATATATATAATGCTCCTAGCTTGAGCATCTTTCTTCATCCAATTTTTCAAATCTGCCAACTCTTCCCTAGTTGGAACACTAGGGTGAACTCTGGCTTCTCTTCTTCTCCTGTGATGTAGGCTATTAAATCTTTGCTCATAAGATGAGCTTCCATCCTCATTGACCATGCAGGATAGTTTTCCCTATCCAATTTCTCTATCTGTAGTGAATCTCCCATCTTGTGTTCACCTGTGTATTGAAATCTTCAAGCTTTATGAACAATATATGTACCTTTACTTCAAATTAGACTCCTTTTGTCCTTCTTGATGTTGTATGGTCTGCTACTCAAACTTTGCCTTCAAGCTTTCACCTTTTAGTTCTTCAATTGTTGAATTTCTTGAATCTGCAGCAGTCGGGATCCTCCTTTCCTTGATTTTGATGTCTCCCGCTCTGATACCACTGATGGAGAGTGTTAATCTCCAAAAGAACAACCTACTCTTGAATTTAGAACACCTCTATATCAAGAGTAAGTCAAAACCTTCACCAAATTAGAGGTCCAATCTCCAAATTATCAAAAGTTGAAAAATTCTGTGAAGAAGATAAAACACAGAAAGTCTGCTGCACAATTTCTTCTCATTGACCTATCAAACATGTAAATTTTTCTATGAAATTTTGTATGGAGTGTCGCCTAGACGTTGCGCACCTCCTCCAAGTTAAAGTTCTTCAAAAGGTTTAGTATAACTTGAGAAATCAACTTCACAAGTTACCTATGTCCAAATCTGCACTTCTGAGAAGTCGATTTGACACCCCTAACTTCTTAACTTTGGTTCTCACAATGTCGAACCCGTTTTACCAAATCCTTTTGGCTGTAGATAGCTTATCTCTCAACTTAGATTTTGAGCTATCATATGTGTAAAACTTTACACTGTGCACTGAGCACTACTCATTTCATTGAACTCGAAATCTGCGCCTGTTTCAGAAGACTGTGAACATTCTACACATATGAATGTTCCTACACACAATTCTCCTAGCCTGTTTACAATTAGACTCTGAAACTCAAGTCATAGACTCATTAACTATGAACTTAGATATCCTCAAAAGGATTTCACAAATGATCTACCATAGACGGAGTAAACACGAAAAGATCGGGCGCAATATTTCTTCAATTACTCAGAAGTTTACAGTTGAGTGATGAGAGGAAACTCAACTAACTTTACACATGTCTCATGACATCTTACTTCTACTTTCTTGACTCCTATACTCACTCATCTATTCATTCATATGCTCTCATTTCACGCCTCGACATTTTCAGAGTATATATAGAGAAATTTGTACAAGTCTATGACTAATCAAAGATCTAAATAAACTATCACTATACTAATGTACATATGTGTACATTTCTCATATCCTCTGAATGTATCCTTCTTCCAAGCTTCAAGAATTGATCTCATCTCCTTCATTTGTCCTTCAGATCTTCAATTGGTGATTGATCTGCACCAACACAATATACATCAACCGACGTGGAGGATTCGTCTATTGGAAACCTACCCAGAGATGGTAAGAACATGGAATAACATGCCTTTGTACATCAAATACAACCTATGCTACTGCCCTGTATTTCGAAGAAGGTCGTGGCCAGAATACACAAAAACTGTGCTGACAACCAAAGGATGTGAGAAATGGCTCAATTATGTCTATTTAGCACCACCTAAAGGCCAACCTACCATCGGATATATGATTTCGACGATTCGGCATTGGGGGGTCAGGTTTAAAAATGTACCAGATGTCATGGCCCAAATGTGCCTTAAAATTTTTGAACTCATGTTGGTCACCTTCAGGACTTTCAAGAATGTCAAGGAACCTCATCTGTCAGCCCTTGGATTTAATGAAGGTAATTAGGACCTTGTCTATGACATGAGCACAACACCATCTACTAATGTTGTATATGCATGGCACGCACGTATCAAGTACCTACCAGCCTGCTTCAAACAGACGTTTGAAGAAATGTTTGTCACGGGATTCTGGGAATATCATTCAGAGATATTCATTCCCAGACCATCACATTTATTGCAGTTGTTTGCAGTGGAACAAGCTCTCCATTCAGAAAAGTTACGTATACCACATCCAGAGGTTCCCGGGCCGGTAGATTGGGATCCTCTACTCACGGACTTGGCCAAAGGGTTGCGGATTGCAGAACATCACTTAGCTCAAGACGTTGTTGAGTACTACATCCAATGACCCACCCAACAAGGGTCTGTCAGGGACGACAGACGCGAGAGAGGGGGGGTGTTGGAACTGAAGGACTCACAAGGCAAGGAAGCTTACGAAGGGAGTCAGAGAGAAGAGAAAGTACAAGCAGACAGAGCAGTCAACGACGATCTGGAAAGTAGGCCAATATTTTTTTAGGACACTAACGCATATAAAAGAGGTGGACACACAAGGAGAAGGAGCAAGTAGGGAGCTCCAGGAAATGTATGTCAAAATGTTATTAGAAACCCCTACAAAAATAGTGATTTTCATCACTAAAAACCATTGTAAATACCATTTCATATTTTTGTAGCTCCATTTTGTGCAAGCCAAGGAGTCCTTGAGCTTGAGGAGCTTTAGAAGTACCTACCTGTCAGTTTTCACATTTTTTAGACTTTGTTTGAACCTCCAAATAGGGTAGAGAACCTAATTTTTAACTAGGCCAGACACTAGGTCTGGACACAGCCAAAACCTAGTAAAAAACTATAAATAGAGCTAGAGAGCTCATTTTTGAGGTAAGCTTGTAATTGATCTAAACTTGTATGAACATTTTGGAAGAAATCTAAAGAACTCCATTGCTTCTCACTCTTTGTCTTACTGTGTGTGCACGTGTGTGTGTATGTGTGTGCATGTTAGTGTGCTTCTCACTCACGCACTTGTGCCTTCACTTGATCGAGGTCATCATACCATCCTCACATCGATGAACAACTTCATAGTCGAATTCCTGTAATAATAGAACCCATCAAGCCAAGTGACCACCTAAATGTTGTTGTCGGACCAAATACACAAGTGCGGCATGATCCACGTGAAAGGTGAATTTTTGGCCCAACAAATAATGCGGGAATTTCTTCACAGAGTACACCAACCCGAGACATTCTCTTTCGGTCACAGAATAGTTTCTTTCAGCAGGAGCTAATCGACGACTTGCATAATAGACAGGCCGAAACCACTTGTCGGTTTGCTTCATTAAAACGCTGCCAATGGCTATGTCCAATGCATCTACAAAGACATGGAACGGGCGTTCCCAATCAGGGGGTTGCAAAATTGGAGCCTGCGTCAATAATCCCTTTAAACGATCAAATGCAGTTTGGCATTCGGGAGTCCAATCATACTGGCGTGGAGGACTAGTCATAAGCCGATTAAGTGGTGTTGCTAAATGAGCTAACCATCGTAAATGTCTGCCATGCCACCGGATTTGACCCAAGAAGCGCATAACTTCTTTCGGTGTTGTAGGAACTCGTGCCTGCAACACGGCTGCAACTTTATCCGGATCAACTTGTATGCCGTGCTTAGAGATAATATGGCTGAGGAGTTTGCCACAGGAGACCGCAAACACAGATTTTGCCGGATTCAAGCATAACCGGTATTCGCGGCATTTTTGAAAGCAGCACCGTAAATGATACAGGTGCGTGGCAATTTTCCCAGATAAGGAAAAGTCATCCAAATACACTTGCATAAAAGTAGTCAGGTAGGGTGAAAAGATTTCTTGCATACAACATTGAAATGTGCTTGGAGCATTCCTTAACCCAAACCACATTACCGTACAAGCATAAACACCCCAATTCGTGATGAAAGCTGTTTTCGGTATGTCCTGTTCTGCCATTCGCAGCTGGTTATAACCACTGTAGCCATCCAGAAAGGAGTACATCTCATGCCTTGCCACTCTGTCTAGCATTGTGTTGAGAAAGGGGAGAGGAAATGGATCAAGTACCGTGGCTGCATTCAATTTCCGGTAATCCACACAGATACGCAGCTGTTTATTTTTCTTCGGAACAATCACGATCGAAGATATCCATTCAGCGTGCTCGATTGGTACAATGAATCCACCTTCAATAATCGATCAAGTTCTGCTTTGACATGTGCTGCATAATTGGGGTTCATTCGGTAACTGGATTATTTAATTGGCTTCGCCTCTGGTTTGAGCACTACCCGATGTTGATAGATCCGCCGATCAAGACCTTTCATATCGTGATAGTCCCAAGCAAAAACATCGGAAAGCTCACACAGGAGTTGGATCAAATCTTCTTGAAATGCCTCAGACAATCCTGCCTTAATCTTAACTGGTCGCAGGTTAGCCTCATCACCCAAATTATATGTTACTAACTGATCTTCTGGGACATAAAATTGTTGAGGTTTCACCAGATCCTCAGATGACTATAAAAGCTGATGTAGGGTGGCTCCATCCATAGCAAGACTATCATCTGCATCTGCCTCTCTGGTCACTGGAACAACCGTACACGCTGCCAGCCTCCACTTGTCCGCTACTGATTGAAGATCTACAATACCTAAGGAGATCAGATCTTTATTGTTCTTCAAAAACGCCTCTTCGTCATCATCAGATAAGCCATCCAACATGTGGACCGGCTCCGCTACATATGGTCTGGCATGAAGCTCGCAGGGCTGGATGGCATCCACTTTAACAACATATTTACGGTGATGATCTTTGAAAGTCAATTCCTGCGTTGACCAATCCTGTACAACTTTGGCTTGTTTCAACCATGGTCGACCAAAAAGCAGATTGTAGTCGAGGCTGGATTCTGGTAGTTCGAGAACTACAAAAGTCATTTTGAACATGGTACCCTACAGAGTAATCGGGATATTCCATACTAATCCCACCTGATGGACTCGGGATTGGTCTGCCATTCTTACAAAAAATTGGACGGGCTCGATTTCGGTCCACCCCAATTTCTTGTAGAGGGCTGCAGTTGCTATGTTCACACCTGAACCGCCATCAATTAGCACTTGAGTAATCTTTTGATTTTTATGCCAGATAGTGATTAATGGGACTGAATGATCCACTGTAGAATCAGTTTCTGGTTGTATTATTGCAGTCGCCGGAGTACCGAGAGATCCAGGACTGACCTGTTGTTGAAATTGCTGCCTGACTCCTGGCACCAATGCGAGAAACTGTCCCAAAGGGAGTGTAATTGAAGCCTTAGATAGAATCTCCCATACCTGATCTATTCGAATCGTACTCCTCACCGCTTCTGATGATGGTTCGGCTGTTACTGGGTTAGGATTTTGTTCATTCGTTCTCGCCGTTGGTAGGGGAACCTGTGTTACCGGAATTGGATCAGGAAATAGAGTTTGTTCTTTAGCTGCCCATTGGCTAGCTTTGGTATACATTCGCTGCTGCTCACGGATACCAGGTTTGAACACCTCAGCTACTGGTTGTAACTGCTTACCCGATCTTGTCTGGACCACTGCTGCTAGTGATTCCACTAGTGAAATATAGACCATGTTGGTCATCGGGTTTTGACGCTCCTTCTTCCTTTTGTCGTATTCTGCTGCATCCTTGCAAAATCTCCGGATGTGGCCAATCTCACCGCAAAAGTGACATCGTGGTGGCAGGGAAGTACCCTCCGCTGATGTACCGGCCTGCCATCGATTGGCATTGAAATTGGTATTCCGCTGTCCCCGGTAATTTCTGTATCCTTGCGACTGATTGTTTCGCATCTGTGGTGGCACGCAATGGGTGGCTAGCTGACCTGGTTCTTGTATAATAGCTTTTACAGCTGCTCGTCCCTTCACTTTAGCATTATACACAGAGTTTTCCGTTGAGTGTCCGATTGTGTTGCAGATGGCACAATACATCTGGTTAAGGGCACATGTAGCACTGGTGTGCCCTGGATTTTTACACTTGCTGCAATACATCTGTTTAGCCAGATCATCTATAACGTTCTTACTAGCTTTTAGCCACTCCAAGTCTTCGGTGAATCCCCCAACTTTATGCTCTAGTTGTAGGGCCATTGCAATAACAACATCCAGTGTCATAGCCCCCACACAGCGGATGATCATGATTTGTCTTAGTTGTGGGGTCAGACCGTTAATGAACCACTCGGTTATAATATCATCCGGTAAATTAGCATGTGCCGGAGGCAATTGTCTTAAATGAGTTCTAAACAATGTGGCATATTCCTGAACAGTCTGGTGTGGCTTCTGTCGGTTGTTCTGCAAATAGTCAAAGATTTCGGCAGGATTCTTCTTCAACTGGAACCTCTGTAAAAACGCATCCCTTACTGCATCATAGTTAACGAAATGGTTGATATCATACTCTGTTAACCACCTCGCTGCTTCATTGAGTAATGTGGCCTGAAATACGATGGCCTTGTACGCCGGATCGGGTGGATGGTTCAACACTACATAGCTTATCTCAAAGGTTCGCACATGTGCATCAGGGTCATCACCTGGAAATCCACCGAACTTTGTGTAAGTCACCCCGGTTGGAACCGGTCGAAGTGGAGGTGGCTGTTGATGTTGCTGCTGTTGTTGTTGCTGTTGTTGCTGCTGTGGACTACTCATTGTGCTATTAGTGGTACCGTTGTTGTTTCCTGAGTTTTGAGGAGGTGTCTCTTGTTCCTCGGAATCTGTATGATCCGATTGCTCACCTTCCGCCTCAAAAACAGCGTTGAGTCTTTTACGGATCTCCAAATCAAATAGTCTATCCTCCGCTTTGGTATAAAACATAGGCAAGCTTACCCCGAACAATGGTGTACGTAATAAAGATCCACTAGGGAGTATCGCACTATCACCGAAAAACTGTAAATTCCCACCAACTGGTAGCGAAGTTTCACCGGAACTTGTCGAACTTTCAGCAAAACAGGGTATACTTCCTCCGACAACGATCTCTCTGGGTAACATAACTCTATCCTCAGAAAGATTCAAATTCTAATCAAATGTTATCGAATCAACTGAGCTCTACGTCCCTGTACACTCAGAAGTTACTGCGCCTTCTTCAAAATGCACCGGAATTATACCGGAATCTACCGAAATCTCATCATGTGTCACCGGACTGATACCGGAATCACTGCTAACTGGCTCTGATCCTTCGACAACTCGGCTCAATCGATGTGCACTTCTACCACCTGGGGGTGTCCCTAATAAATTTGGTACCGCCGAGGGATGTTGGTCTCTCCTATACTTTGGATAAGACTTGCCGGACCGAGTAACCGGCATATATCACCTCTGCACCACTTGCCTTACATACTGCTCCACCTTACTGATTATTCTCAATCCATTGCCATCTTCCCAGAGACGGCGCCAGTGTTAAAAGTGCACTTTCCATCAGAGACACTTTTAAGCTCTTTTCGGGTTCATGGGGATGGTAGGGGTCGATAAATCAGAGGCCCTGTATCTTATTTTCCCATTTAACTCATCAAGTAAGCAGTATGTTATTACCTAGTATCGAATTCTCTATACAGGTTTGCTGTTCATACTTTGTTTAAGCTTTTTCATAGTAGGTAACACAGGAATTAGTAATTATCATCGCACAGACTTGTATCGATAACATAACATTACTCTGTTAATCACAAATTAATGTAACTTATCTAAGTGGTTACAGTACTCAAAATTTAAGAACGCTGCACTACGGCGTTTCCACAGGCCGCAAATCGCCCAGACAGACAGTCTGGCGATCCCGTTCCTCGCTACCGGAGAACCACCGAAATGCCTTTTCATTAATTGATAAAAAGGGTACAACACTTCGCTATGACCTTTCGGTACGTGCGGTATAGGAAAATATAAATTACATAATGCCAATCTGGTGCCTTACAATGCATAAGCCCCAATTATTGTAACATAATCCTTGTAACATAGTAGGAGATAAGTGTTTTCCAATAAAAGTATCGGTCTCTTGTGTGAAAGGAACAATTTTAGGGCACATGTATATAAGTCACTGAATGACTCTCGTAAAGGACCTTTTTCCATTTTGAGAATTGAAGCTGAATTTTGAATTTGCCTCTTTCCATCACGTGTGCACACATCTCTATACACTTGGTATGTATAATCTCTCAAATTGATAATTAAATGTGTATTAATCCACCACTATATGCACTTGTGGGGTGATTGAGGTAAATTCTCATCGACACAAGTCCCTAAGGCTTCCCAACTTAGGTACATAGGTTTTTGGCACCCTTTTTGGGGATAGCTTGACCAAGGTGCCTTTGTGATGGTTATAGCTATGGAGTGAATTAATCGTACTTGTAGAGGTGAGTTTAGCTAGTGTAAAGTCATCAAATATTTCAGAACTCGTTACTTCACACTTGAGGAGTGTGTGTAATGAGTCTCTAGGACTAGGAGTGAGGGATTGAGAAGAGTTAGGGTTAGATGAGAGAGAGAAGTAGGAATAGGATAGATAGGATACCTTGAGAAAATCCCAGAAAAATTAGTTCATTTTAGTTTAGACACTTGGACATCCAAGGCCTTAAAACCCAAAAAACACTCCTTTTTTAGTCATATGCCTTGAGCAAGTGTCCTGGAGAATAGCGAATGGTATCGCAGAGATCATATCATGGAGAGCGTGTAGAGAAAAGAGGTGTTAAGGGTAGGACTCAGGAAACACATTCTTAAAGGTGAGAACTTGAGTTCTATAAGCTTGAAAAATCAAAACAACTACTCAAAAACATGAACTAGTGCATAATTGGTATCACAAGGTAGAACAAAAGGGTTGGAGTGCATTTTTATGTGGCAAAGTGGGTTAAGAGTGAAAAAGAGTGAGGGGGAACACTTTGTATAAGAAATCTTTAAGTTTTGGTCACATTTGGCTACAGTATCATGATTGGTTGAGTTTTGGTATTGCGATACCGAAATTCCCTTGTATCATAATACTCGCCAAAGTATCATATTGTGCATACCCCTTGAGGTATCGTGATACCATCAAGGTGTTGGAGTTAGACGTCTACGGAAGTACGTGAACAACACAAGGAAGAAGAAGAAGCTTGGAGTGCAACACACAATACTGAATATATCACTAGAGAATGTACAAAGATAAGTAGCCCATTAGGGCAATAGGTATATATACAAGCCAAGGGAAAAAAAACCTCCTAAAGAGGGAAAAAAGTGACCCGGTGGTCCTAGAGTGTTCACACACATCACTACCTAAATATATCAACAAATCCCCCCTGGGAGTGATGCAGTGAACAAGGAGCTGGCACTCATGTATAAGGAAGTGCCAAGCTATGTGGAAATCACTCCACAAAAGGAAGTAAGCCTAAAGCTTTGCAGAAAGCTTCAAACTTCTCCCTAGGCAGAGCCTTCCTAAAAAGGTCTGCAATGTTCTCCTGCCTGGGCACATATGCCAAACTGATCTCCCCAGCAGAGAACCTCTCCCTGACATAGTGATAATGCACCTCAATGTGCTTAGTGTGAGCATGGAACATAGGGTTCCTCTCAACTAACAATGCGCTCTGACTGTCAGTGAAGATGGTGGTGGCAGAAGACTGACCAACACCCAAATCAGCCATAAGGCGTCTGAGCCACACACACTCTGCAGTAGCTGTGAAAGCTTCCCTATACTCAGCCTCACAACCAGAAGTGGCGAGAGTAGGCTGCTTCTTCCTCAACCAAGATATACATGAGCTATCAAGCTGTAAGTATGCATCTCCAGCATCATGAAGACTCAATCGTATACATGTCTCCATAGGAGTGGCAATAGGCTTACAGTCTTCAAGGCCAAAATGCTGCAATAATGTGTCAATATATTTTGTTTGACACAAAGCCATTCCACCATCAACTTTCATAAATTGAATGCCCAAATAGTGATGCAAATGCCCCAAATCAGACATCTCAATGAGGCATGCAAATCAGCCTTAAAATCAGCAATATGCTTCTCAATAGGACTAGTGAGCAGCATGTCATCAACATAGACAACAATGATCAGAAGCACATCATTAGCACGCTTAACATATAAGGTGCTCTCAGTTGGACATTTCACAAAACCATGTGCAATCAGATAGGCATGTATCTTCTCATACCAAGCACGTGGTGCTTGCTTTAAACCATATAATGCCTTCTTTAACTTGCACACCTGGTTTTCATGCCCTTTCTGCACAAAACCACGGGGCTTAAAAACATACACTTCTTCATGGAAGTCACCATTTAGAAATGCAGTTTTAATTTCCAACTGATGTACATTCCAACCATGATGGGCTACAAGTGCACAAATGCTCCGAACAGTAGTCATACGACATGTAGGTACAAAGGTCTCATCAAAATCAATGCCTCTTTCCTGTGCATTACCCTTTGCAACAAGCCTAGCCTTATACCTGTCAACTGTACCATCAGGTTTACGCTTCAAATTGTATACCCACTTAGTGCCAATGGCCTTCTTGCCAGGAGGCAAGTCACATAAAGACCAAGTACCATTCTTCATTATTGCATCATATTCAGATTGCATAGCAGCCATCCAATTTTCTGAATTTTGTGCTTCATCAAATGAAACAGGCTCATTCTCATCACAGAGACTAGATGCAGCCATAGCATAGCAATCTGATGCAAAAGAGGCACTATGAGAGCCTGATCAAGTACGATATGACAAAGGTGCATCTAATTTGCTGTCACGCAAGGTCTGCACCAGCCATTTTGGAACAGTTCTTGCCTGCTCAATATCAGTTCTCTCATCAATAAGTGCATCCTATAAATCTGCATCAGAAATGGAATTATCTACATCATCACATGAAACCTGCGTAGGTGGAGAAGCTGCCTCATTAGGACCAGCAGTAGACTATCCACCTGTAAAAAGAGGCAGCAAAGTATCATACATGTCTTTGGAGCTAACAGATGTCTCCTTAGTACATGAAAGCAATGGCTGAATAGCGTCTTCCACAAAAAAAACATCACGGCTAACCAGAATGCGTTTAGTCTGTGGATGATACAGACGATAGCCTTTACTTTCAGAACTGTACCCAACAAAAATACATTTTACTGCCTTATCATCCAATTTTCTGTGATGTTGTTCAGGCACTAAAGCATATGCCAAACAACCAAAAACACGCAGATGAGCAACAGATGGCTTGCGGTTATGCCAAGCCTCATATGGAGTGATAGACTTCAGCACTTTAGTGGGATACCTGTTCAATATATATGCTATACACATGACAGGCTCAAGCCAGAAACTATGTTGTAGAGCCTGACTTTTGATCATACACCTCGCCATCTCCATGAGTGACCTGTTCTTTCGTTCAGCAACTCCATTATGTTGATGTGTATACAACACTGTACACTAGTGTTTTATCCCACGTTCAGCTAGAAATGCATTAAAATCAAAAGACATATATCCCCCCCCCTCGATCAGAATGGAGGGTGCCCATTTTACATGCTAACAGATTTTCAGCCAGAACCAAAAACTGTTTGAAGCACATGAACACTTCAGATTTTGTCTTCAATGGATATACCCATGCATGCCTAGAAAAATCATCAATGAAAGTCACGAAGTAAAGATAATTCCCAAAAGAAGGTGTCTGCATAGGACCACAGACATCACTATGTACAAGCTGCAAGTTATGCGTAGCTCGAACTGAACCATCTTTTGGAAAGGAGGAACGCTGCATTTTGCCCAAAATACAGCCTTCACAAACATGTTTTCTAGGTGCCTCAAGTTTGGGCAAGGAGGACACCATTCCAGATTTCTGTAGGCATAGCAAACTAGCAAAATTCACATGACCAAAGCATGCATCTCATAACAAGTTCTTTTTGATCCCTGGCACAAATAAGGCATTTGAAAAAGTGAAAGAACTACCATCTCCAGTAGTCAAAATGATCTTACCAACTCCCATAACAGGATAAGAGGAGTTGTTGGCACATGTAACAGTATTCCCTATAGGGGTAGGCTCGAGTGAGGAGAAGAAACTGCGCTGCGAGGTAATATGTTTGGTCGCTCCACTGTCAAAGTACCAAACATCTGAGTCTACTACAGACATGCACTCCTCATGAGAAGATGGGTCAAAACTGCAAACAGTAGTAAATGCCCATTCTTCTTCCTGCACAAGATTTGCAGACTTTGTTTTTGGTGTAGAGGCCTCTGCAACAACCATTCCAGCCTCTTTCTTCTTTGCCTCTTTAGAAGCCAATTTTGGACACTTCTTTATGATATGATCATTCCCTTTATAGTACTTACAAAACAATTTCTGTTTTTCTGATTTCTTCTCATCTTTATCTTCCTTCTTTGAATATGCAAAATTAGCAGATTTCTGCTTACTAATTGAAGAGCTCCATTTTCCTTTGCCCTTCCGACTAGCCAGGAAAGCTTGATCTACAACTCGCATAATGGACCTATTTGCCTGGATTGATCTTCCTGCAACAAAACAGAGACTAACTCCTCAAATGATAAGGCATTTGGATTTCCTTTCATCATCAACCGAAGAGTAGAAGCAAAACTCTGATATAAATTAGGAAGACCATTCAGAACGGTCTACACAAGTGAGCTATCTGGTATAACCTCATCAGCAAAAATCGACTGTTCCTTCAAGTCTTTGATCTTCGTTAGGAAACTGTCCATAGAATCACCTTCATTCATGTGCTCACTCTCCAACTGTTTTTGGAGGTAAGCAACATGAGCCTCATTCCTAGCTTGGTACAATGTGGTAAGTGTATCCCAAGCATCCTTAGCTGTTCTGTAAGAGCGAATATAAGGAATAATGGCACGTTTGACAGACAAAGCTATCAAATGCATGTGCGTGGGCATCTTTGCCATCCCAACAAATCTGCTCTACAGTAGGTGGAGCAGGAATAGTAGCACAAAGAGGAATCTGCACAATATCATCTTCGACACCATCTCCATCAGCTCTAGCACCTGTATTTGCAGTACATGTTGTTACAGGTGTAACATGACGTCTTTCAACACCCTACACAATGCTCCACAATCTTTTTGCAACCAATACATGTCGCATCATATAAGCCCACAATGGGTAGTTGGTACCATACAATTTATCCTCAACAGCAAACATATGGAATACATCACTGCTTTCAGCCATGGCTGGTGACTAAAATACCTTGATGCAGAAAATTGACTGTATCTCAAAAAGTTGAACAGAACTGCCCCGACGAATTCTGCTAGACCTGTAGCAGACTTGGAGATGCTTATACTGGCAAACAAAAACTGGTATATACCTTTGGCACAAAAAGATGAAATAGCCTGAACAAGCACTGCGATAATGCGTTCGGAGGCCGAAACGAGCTCAAATCGCGATTCGACACCACAAAGCGAAGCGGTTTTGATCTCTGAAACACCCTGAGTATGCTCACTAAATTTCGTGTGAATCTAAGACTGTAAACGGAGGAGTGTTGACGACATCCTAGATGAAGCGATGACCTGCTCTGATACCATGGTTGATGATTTACCAGATACATACTTGTTCAATTTAGAAGTGTGTTTGAAATGGGTAGAAAAATTAATACCAATCCTCATGCATTGACCACACCATGGGATCAATAGAGATACCGGTAAAGGATTTTTGCAATAACATAACTTACATATGATAATAGGTATTTTCTACTACAAAGAACCAAGTGGCATATTATTGAGATGTGTCAAAGAAGCTGAACAGAAAAACCTAATGGAGCAAGCTCATGTCAATTGATGGAAACTTCATAAAGGAGTTCATGCCAGACATGCCAAAGGACATACACGAACATGTTAGGAGTTTCCAAGAATACCAAGAGAATACCCTAGAGGACCATGCATCTTTACAATTCTCTTCAATAGCACCAGCATGGAGTAAAGCATTGGTAAAATTCTTAAAAACATGAACACATGAGGAAGGAGCTAATCTAGCAAGGAAGCAAACCCTAAAAGAAATGAGCAAGGACTACAACATAATGGGAAAGCAATTATTTAGAAGAGGAAAGGACAATCAACTACGGCTATGTGTTCATGAAGGAGAATATTTACCCATTTTAGAGATGGCACATGCAAGAGCCGCGAGAGGACATTTTTCAGCTGAAACAAGTATAAAAATGATTCTATTCACAAGCTTGAGGTGTCCAACTCTACACATGGATGCCGACACATATGTACGAAGTTGTGAGGTGTGCCAAAGAACCAAGTATCATATAAGAAGAGATGATATGCCTTTAAGACCCATGATGTATGTGTGAGCTTTTTGAAAAAGAGGCATTGATTTCATAGGACCTATAAATCCTCTAGCTAAAGGATCACATGCTAAATATATAATAGTAGCCACAGATTATTTAACAAAATGGATAGAAGCAAAAGCAATGAGGAAAAACGATACGCAAACTATAGCAAAATTTCTCTTTGAAAATATCTTTACTCGCTTTAGATTTCCAATAGAGATAGTGAGCGTTATGGGAAAAAATTTCATCAATGAAGTAATAGAATGATTGATGAACAAATTCCTTGCGATCCACAAAAAATTAGCCCCTTACCACCCTCAAGCTAATGGTCAAGTGGAAATCTCCAATAAAGTATTGTTCACAGTGTTGACCAAAATAGTCCACGGAAGGTCAGATTGGGATAAACAATTGCATCATGCAATTTGGGTCTTCCATATGGCTTACAAAATGGCCATAGCAAGTACTCATTTTAATTTATTATATGGATAGAATGGGATTCTACTAACTTATTTTTTAGTGCCTACCCTATGCATAGCACAACAGTATGATTGGATAGGCCATGAACTATCCTGACATTTGGAAAAAATTGAGAAATTGCACAAAATAAGACTACAAGCAGTAGCAGGAATTTATGCTGCTTAAAGGAGATAGAAAGCATATTTCGATGCACATATCAAAGATAAAGTCCTCATGCAAAGAAATTGCAGCAACAAGGATATGGACCATTATTGATAAATCGAATATCAACAAGTGGAGCAATGAATTTAGCCACATTAGACAGATATGTACTTCCAAACTACATTAGTGGTTGTAGAGTTAAGAGATATATGGAGCCATTAACTGATCAAATGTTATAACGACTTGTAGAACACAAAATCAAAAGAAGGAAGAGGAAAAGATTAGAGAAGAAGCTCAAATGGAAGCTCCAGAGGGAATCAGGAAATGAAAAGAGTGGATGAGTGTTGGCAGTGGCAAGGAGGTCAAGGACTTACAAGACAAGGGAAACAACGAGAAGGGCCAAGCAGGCAAAGCAGTCATAGAAGATCTACACACCTATAGTATTTCCTGACGAAGAAATTGAACCTCACGGCTGGGCAGAAATGTTAGCAACAATGGATGTAGCCATCAATGAAGAACAATGGACACCCCACTGTGACGAGGATGGCTATGACATTTCAGTTTTCTCAATAGAGCCAATCATGGGAGATTTGGTTTTAGAAGAATGCGAACCTAGCCCTGATGCATTTGAGGATGCGAGTGTCTCCGATCTAGAGTCAATCATTATGGACCTGCCTTTTGCATGAGATGAAGAATACTTCTATGAAGTAGAAGTTCACTCTCAGAGACATGAAGAGTTTACAAATGACTTAAGGTTAACCACGCAAGTGGCCACCAAGAGTGAGGGCAAGAAAAGGAAGAAGAGAGAAGTCACACCAGAAGAGGAAGAATCTTTGTTTGAGGTCCCTGAGAATTTCAAAAAATATGAGACAGATGATAGGAGAGTCATGGTAATGATGGAGAGTGTTAATCTCCAAAAGAACAACCTACTCTTGAAATTAGAACACCTCTATATCAAGATTAAGTCAAAACCTTCACCAATTTATAAGATTAATGATCAATTACAAAGATTTTGAAAAATTTGTGAAGAAGATGATTCCCAGAAAGTCTGCTGCATATATCTTTCTCATTGACTGAGTAAATGTGTAAAGTTTTTTATGAAACTTTGCATAAGATGTTGCCTAACGATTGCGCACCTCGTCCAAGTCAAATCACTCCAAAAGATTGAGTATAACTTGAGAAATCAACTTGACAAGTCACCTATGTCTAAAACTATGCTTCTGAGAAGTCGATTTAGACACCCATAACTTCTAAGACATGGTTCTTCAAGAATAGAATCCATTTAAGCAAATGCTTTTAACCACGAGTAGCTTACCTTCCAACTTAAAGATTAAGTCCTCACTCATGCAAAACTTTAATCTGTGCAGTGAGAAATGATCAAATCATTGACCATCGAAAATGCGCCTGTTTTAGAAAACTGTGAACACTCTTTACATATGAATGTTCCTACTCACAATTCTCACAGCCTGTTTACAATTAGACTCTCAAACTTAAGCCATAGACTCATTAACTATGGACTTAGACATCTCCAAAAGGATTTCACAAAAGATCTACCACATGAGGAGAAAACTCAGAAACATCGGGCGCAAAAATTCCCTGTCATTTCTGAAGGAGACTACAACTGAATGATGAGAGAGAATTCAACTAACTTCTCATGTGTCTAATGACTCTTACAACTTCTCATTTCTCTATTCCTATGCTCTCTCATACTTGCCCCGACATTTTCCATAGTATTTATAGACAAATATTTACAAACTTATGACTAATCAAAAGTATAAGTGACCTATATATGAACTGATGTACATATGTGTACATTTCTTTCAACTCCTGAGTGTAAACTTCTTCAATGCTTCAAAACTTGATCTTGTCTTCATTCTTTGACATCCAAAACTTCAATTGTTGATTGCTATGCACCAATAGCTCCCCCTCAATCATCAATTGAGGTTTTTTCTATCTTCTTTATACCTGCCATGTCTTTGAACTTCTGTAGCTTTGGTCCATCCAAGCTTTTGGTAAGCATATCAGCTATCTGATCTTTAGTTGAAGTATGTATGACTTGAATCTCTTTGTCCATCACCTTCTCTCTTAGAAAGTGATACTGAATCGCAATGTGTTTGGTCCTGGCATGAAAAACAGGATTAGCAGCTAGATACAATGAACTCATGTTATCTCCATATATGATAGGTGTATTCTGTATAGTGTCAAAACTCTTCATGAGAGTCTTAAGCCATATCACTTCCTTTGCAGCTTCAACCATGCCTTTGTACTCTGCTTCTGTGGATGATAAAGCAACTGTGTGTTGCTTCTTTGAACACCAAGATATTAACTTATCTCCCACATAACACATGTATCCATAAGTTGATCTTCTATCATCTGGATTACCTGCCCAATCTACATCACTATATATTTTGATGTTTGTATCTGATGTAAAACCATAATACAAACCTTCTTGAAGTGTACCCTTAATGTACCTCAATACTCTTTGACCTGCAATCCAATGTTCTTTCCTAAGACAATGCATGAATTGAGATAATACCCCAACTGCATATGACAAATCAGGTCTAGTTAATGTAGCATAGATAAGACTACCAACCAAACTCTGATATTGTTTGATATCCTTGAACTCTTCACCTCCATATCTGCTCAATTTGTGATTCACCTCCATTGGACTAGGTGCTACCCTGCAATCATTCATTTTAAACTTGATTAACAAGTTTCTCAAATACCTTTCTTGAGTCACATACACTCCATGTTGAGTGTATGAGATCTCCATGCCCAAGAAATATGACAAGTCTCCCAAATCACTGATTTTGAACTCTTTCTCCATTTGCTTCTTTAGGCTTTGAATGCCTTTCTCATCTGTACCTGTAAGAATTATGTCATCAACATATATGCACATGTATATGAACCCATCATCACTTGCTTTGATAAGCAAGCTACTATCTGCTTTTGATACTTGAAATCCAAGTTCTTTCAAGAACTTTACAAGTCTTAAGTTTCATGCCCTTGGGGCCCGCTTCAAACCATACAAAACTCTTTTGAGCTTACACACATGATCTGGATACCTTCCATCTCTGAATCCCTGAGGTTGCTCCATGAAAACATCATATGAAATATAACTGTTGTTATTTGGGTTGCCCACATTTCCTCATGCAATGGCACCCTCTAGCCCTTATGAAAATACCTTTTTTCCTTGTATCTAGTAGATGTCCATATGAACACTCTCCTTAGCCCTTTTTTTGATATTTGCTTTAGACTATGGTTTCGATCCTCTCAAATAAAGCATCTTTTTGACACACATGTATAAAACCCACGTAGAAGTTTTCCCACACCTATATTTCTCTCTTGAAGAGAGTGGGAGAGTGGGTTGTTGGGGAATATTTTCTAAGATTTAGAGAGATATGAGCATGTGCTCCTTTTTGACTAGTCAAAAAGAGCACATGGGAGAATGTGCCTAGCCTATATATAGAGGCTCATTTCTTGTAATGAGGGGGCTTTTGGTCGTGCTCTCATGTAAAATCCTTTCAATGGAAGAACTCTCCTTTCTCTTAAGGCTTTTATATATGTGTATTTAGTCTTGGAGTGTGTGAGAGTGAGGTGTGTGTGCATGCTAGCATTTCCTATGTGTGTAGGTAGAGTGATGCAATTATCTTGTATTTTACATATGTGACTAGGATCCTTGACTCCCATTGCTCCATATTTTCAAGCATGTGGCATAGCTACGGGTTGATGGCCAATGGCTTGAACATGATCGAGAATGGGGTGGATGAAAGGAGAGTCTTTCTTGGGCCTTCCTTCTTGCTTCCATGCAAGGTGGTGTGGGTCTTGGCTCCCAAGGGCATACTACAACAACAAATTTGGCACCGTTGCCGGGGAATATATTTCTCTCTTGAAGAGAGTGGGAGAGTGGGTTGTTGGGGAATATTTTCTAAGATTTAGAGAGATATGAGCATGTGCTCCTTTTTGACTAGTCAAAAAGAGCACATGGGAGAATGTGCCTAGCCTATATATAGAGGCTCATTTCTTGTAATGAGGGGGCTTTTGGTCGTGCTCTCATGTAAAATCCTTTCAATGGAAGAACTCTCCTTTCTCTTAAGGCTTTGTACATATGTGTATTTATTCTTGGAGTGTGTGAGAGTGAGGTGTGTGTGCATGCTAGCATTTCCTATGTGTGTAGGTAGAGTGTTGCAATTATCTTGTATTTTACATATGTGACTAGGATCCTTGACTCCCATTGCTCCATATTTTCAAGCATGTGGCATAGCTGCGGGCTGATGGCCAATGGATTGAACATGATGGAGAATGGGGTAGATGAAAGGAGAGTCTTTCTTGGGCCTTCCTTCTTGCTTCCATGCAAGGTGGTGTGAGTCTTGGCTCCCAAGGGCATACTACAACAACAAATTTGGCACCGTTGCCGGGGAATATATTTCTCTCTTGAAGAGAGTGGGAGAGTGGGTTGTTGGGGAATATTTTCTAAGATTTAGAGAGATATGAGCATGTGCTCCTTTTTGACTAGTCAAAAAGAGCACATGGGAGAATGTGCCTAGCCTATATATAGAGGCTCATTTCTTGTAATGAGGGGGCTTTTGGTCGTGCTCTCATGTAAAATCCTTTCAATGGAAGAACTCTCCTTTCTCTTAAGGCTTTGTACATATGTGTATTTAGTCTTGGAGTGTGTGAGAGTGAGGTGTGTGTGCATGCTAGCATTTCCTATGTGTGTAGGTAGAGTGTTGCAATTATCTTGTATTTTACATATGTGACTAGGATCCTTGACTCCCATTGCTCCATATTTTCAAGCATGTGGCATAGCTGCGGGCTGATGGCCAATGGCTTGAACATGATGGAGAATGGGGTGGATGAAAGGAGAGTCTTTCTTGGTCCTTCCTTCTTGCTTCCATGCAAGGTGGTGTCGGTCTTGGCTCCCAAGGGCATACTACAACAACAAATTTGGCGCCGTTGCCGGGGAGAACGGCCTTTCATCACTTGGAGTGCTCAAGAGCATGTGGTAAGATATTGATTTGCAATTTTTCTGCTTATTTACTTAGGATATGTGTGTTGGCATGGTACTTTCACCCTTCCATTGGGCCATTTGCTCCCATTTCTTGTTTTTAGTAGTGTAGTTTTAGTTCATGTTTGGATGATGCACAAAAACACCCCCTAATCCCCTTCTCTCATTCTCTATCCCATCCACACATATACACATTCACTCACTCACTTTGGCATCAACCCCATCTCTATCATTTCTGGAAACTGATGCTTGCATTAGAAAAGGGGGTGGGTAGTTTCCTATCCTTGTCCCTCCCTCTCTTCAACTATTAAAAAAAAATGGGAGTGAGAGCTTCTACGAACTCTCTTGAAATGTTTGAGGTTCCCTTAAGATTAACTCACAAAAAAAAAGTATAATTCGCATGTGTGTTGGGCCTCACTTTTATGTTGTCCGTCCTTTCATTTCATGGTTCAATTGCGCATTTAATGGCTTGGGGGAAGGAGCACTAACACTCTCTCTCCTTCCATCTCTAACAAAAACAAACCGTTGAGAGTCGTGACATCTGCATGGTAGGTAGGGAGTCTTAATTCAAAGTGACCCATTCACGCAGCTACATCAGATATGATGAATGCCTCTTTAATTAGCCATTGGCCACGTCTCTGCTACTCCATCTCGGGCTTAATGAATCCTTTTGACGCGCATAGATGGGTGTGAGAGTAACTCTCCCTCACTTTTCCTCTCACTCTCTCATGCTGGGAGGGTGGGGGGGGCAGAGCATGCTTGCCATGCTTGGGCTTCCTCCGGGCTTGCGTCTCATGCTTGGACTTCCCCACCATCGGGGGAGGGAGGATATACAGAGCATTGGTTATTCCTTTGTGTGCGGTGAGTCCAATGGCTCCCTCTACTTTCCCCACTCTGAGACCATGGGAGTGAGCTCCATCTGGTTCGGCCTGTTCAATGCTGAAAGATACTCTAGGCGGGAGGAACGCGATCACCACTACTTCCGTGGTGACAAGCTAGGAAGGTATGCACCATTTCTACCATTGAAGGGTGTCCAAGCAGACCTTCAAGTGTCGACTGCTCTTGCTGGGGGTCATACTACTCTGTGAAGCTTTACTCTCTGCGGTATCCCTGTGTCTTCTTCTCCCCGCAAATTCTTTATTGCGGTCCGAGCTCCATTGAGCTTCCCATCTCCATTTACTGTTAGAATCGTGCTTATATCTCCATCGTCCCTTGCTGCTCGGGTTATGCTCCACCTACCTGCTCTATTCGTGTGTCTCCCCGCTCATACCATTCTATCATGGAAATTCTGCTCCTCGCCTTGGGGAACTACTGAACACAAGGCTGCGCATCCCTAGTTTCCCCCTTGCGTTGGTGTTGCCGAAGAAACTAAATGATGACTTTACGCACTTTTGAAGATGCATTTTTTCAGATCCTCTTGTTTCTCCCTTTGTATTGGTAGCGCAGGAGTTCAGGCTCTGTGGGCATCATCACTTGCCCATCTCTTGCATGTTTTTGACTCCATAAATACTAAGAATACTATGTGGAGAAGCTTTTTCTATGTCTGAGCGTTGTTCCATTGCTCTTTTGCCATCGGTTGAAGGATCTTCCACCGTGGACCATTCACATGTGCTCAGTATTGGGGCTCCATTACATCATCAGGAGCAATTGCAGGCAAGGATTATGGTAACATACTAACTATGATAATTCGGGTTGCACTAATCCTTGGGAATAGATTTTTGGGTCCCTATGGGAAAATCCCTGTGCCATCTTTTGGTACTCGGATTCTCCCATCGATCACACCCGAGGCTGTCGGGGTTATTCCCTTTACATCTAGGTGATGTACATGTTCGGAGTAGATTGAAAAAAAAACAGGCAGGGACATGTATACCTCCATGATACCTTCGTTCTCATGGGGCTGTTTTCAATGCGTGGTACTTTCACTTCCAAACCTTCAAATTGATACCAAAGCTTGATGATTCTTCCTGGATGGGTTGTTTGTAGTCTCATGTGTGTACTTGCTTGCTACACTCTATGTAGAACCAATGATTCTGCAACTATGGTTTGTATGTATTTTGTTCTCGAGAGTAAAAATTTGTATGCAGGAAACCCGAGGCACTTGTTTATGTAAATTGTTGCTTTTATGAATATTGTTACCCAAGCATTCAGGGCTGATTCACATGATTTTGGTAAGTTGCACAAGTTGCCCGTTGTGCCGATTTTCTTTCTTCGTTAGGAATGCTATGGACGAAGAGGGTGTTTTGGTTATTTGCTACAAATTTGGGTGCATATATGTGTTGACCTAAAAGGATTACCCCTTTGAAACTGCTATCATGACACCAAGGTGCTACCTTGATTTGGTTTTACATCAGTTTGGTACCTTATTGAGAAGGTAATTGAGGTGCATTCATCTTGTGTGTTGAAGGATTTACCAGTTTGTACGTTTTGCCATATCCAAAATGTCCACGTTCACCTAATACCTTAGGGCTGCGTGAACAGTTGCTGTAATGAAAGTTGTGCCATAAACTCATGATTGTCATAGCATTCTTAAGCCTCTGCATTTGCTATTCTCTGTTGTGCGGCTTCATAGATATTTTTTTTCTTCAGCATGATTTGGCAATTAGGCATAAACAGCCACATGGGTAGGGTTCTCTAAATCTATGGGGTGTTTTCACATGACCCTTAATGTCCTATGCTTGTTGAGGGCTTCGTTTTAGTTTTCATAAATTTTGGCAGGTGTTACTCTACAGGTTATCATGCTAACCCTGGCCACTCATCAAACTCAAATGAAAGCTAACATATCTCATTTGATACATGTGCTTATTGTTGGGTTTACTGCCAAATGTCTGTTGAGTTGCGTACTTCAGGGTATTGGTCCCATTTCTTTAGGCTTTTACCTCGTGAAAAGTGTGGCATGTTGGTATTATCTTTTTTGATGGAAAAAGCAGATGCATGAATATGTATTTACATCCCCGTTTGCATGATTTGGTATAATCACTCAAGTTTTTTTTACTTGATGTATCATTTGATATGTGGGATGTGATGGCCCTAGGATAGGGAGAGGGTCCATACCTCTAGCATTAATTGGGGGTTGAGGCTATGGGTGGTGCCATGAACGTAAGTCTTGCAAGATTTTATGACCTTTTCAGGTACATTACAGATGTGCAAAGACATGGATTATAACAAGTTGTTTGATAGTGCTAGTCATTGATTGGGTTTTGGATCGGGTTTTGGTTGATTGAACCTGGTTGAATGAACACTTTAAAAAGAACTTTGTGTTAGCACTAATTGGAGGAATGAATGCAGGATTACACTGTTTGTGAGATAACTCACATGGTTTTCACATCGTTCCTATGCTTGTAGGCACTAACAACCCACCAAATGAATCCAAATGTTTTATGCATTCTATGGTCCACATCTGCTCTGTTTTATTGCAAGTGGCCACATGAGCCAAACATATTATGTTGGAAGACATTTCTCTTGGAAAGGAGCCCCACTTGTCCTTTGTAGGTTATGGACCCTTGAGTTTGTCATCTATGCTCAAAGTATGATTTGTACTATGTTATTATGAAAAGGGGAAAATCAGATGCATGTGTTAATGACAGGCATTGGGATGCTCCTTGTTTTGATTGATGTTTGGTTTCATGTGCCATATGAGCTTTTTGATTATTCCTAGAGTTGCAGGTTGAGAAACCAAGGAGTGAATACACATGTTGGATTAAAGATTGTGGAAACTTTAGGCACCTCATATCTATGCATTCATCATATATATGATCTTCTTGCTTGAAGGAAAGTATGCAGGAATTTACAAGATCAGAGATTGTGACTCTTCTCCAAGGGGAAGGAGTCCCTTATGATGATCAAAGAACTTTTGGGTTACTGATTTCTTCTTTGCTGCTCTTTAAATGTGAAGCTTATCTTCAATTGCTAATTCCTCTTGACTCTGAGTATTACAGGTTTGAAACGAAGGATGATGGTGTCTTGATGTCTTATGAAGTTTTGCATCTGTCATAATCATTGGAAATGGATAAAATGCTTGTTTCCCTCAATATGCTTGTATTGGTTGCATGTGATCACTTATGTCTAAAAGGCAATTAGTAGTATCATAGGGTTGATGCGTGAATATTGTGCTAAGATTGGCTTGCTCTAGGAGTGTCTGCCCAATATTTTAGGCATAGAATCTGAAGGGTTTACCCAATTTGTTTTGATCTAGCAAAGCTACTAGAAGAGATTGTGGATTTGGACTTGTGCAATTACAAAAGTCACAATGATATGAGTGTTGCTTAATGTTCTGTATTAACTCTCTAACAGGAATCAGGTGCAAGAAGATTGTCATGCAGAGTTCTCTCTTGTAGTGCAAGTCTTTCAGCAATGGATGTTCCTTGAAGTGGAAACTAAAAATGGGATTACATTTTGTGGCTGGTTCTTTTCAAATACAGTCTACTTGTGTATGTTTAAATTTTAGGTATGGGAGCTTTGAGAGGAGGCACATTGGATGGAGGTTGGGCTGACTGCCCCCCAAGGGGATTGTGTCGCTCAGCATTGTTGGAATGAAGATTTGAAGGCAGACGGCTTGCTAATTCAAAAGATTTGCAGCCTTGCAAAAATTCAAACTGGAACTGCTGCATATTCTCTTAGATTTGTTGAGGACGACAAAGTCTAGGAGGAGGAGGGTGTTGTTATTTGGGTTGCCCACATTTCCTCATGCAATGGCACCCTCTAGCCCTTATGAAAATACCTTTTTTCCTTGTATCTAGTAGATGTCCATATGAACACTCTCCTTAGCCCTTTTTTTGATATTTGCTTTAGACTATGGTTTTGATCCTCTCAAATAAAGCATCTTTTTGACACACATGTATAAAACCCATGTAGAAGTTTTCCCACGCCTATATTTCTCTCTTGAAGAGAGTGGGAGAGTGGGTTGTTGGGGAATATTTTCTAAGATTTAGAGAGATATGAGCATGTGCTCCTTTTTGACTAGTCAAAAAGAGCACATGGGAGAATGTGCCTAGCCTATATATAGAGGCTCATTTCTTGTAATGAGGGGGCTTTTGGTCGTGCTCTCATGTAAAATCCTTTCAATGGAAGAACTCTCCTTTCTCTTAAGGCTTTGTACATATGTGTATTTAGTCTTGGAGTGTGTGAGAGTGAGGTGTGTGTGCATGCTAGCATTTCCTATGTGTGTAGGTAGAGTGTTGCAATTATCTTGTATTTTACATATGTGACTAGGATCCTTGACTCCCATTGCTCCATATTTTCAAGCATGTGGCATAGCTGCGGGCTGATGGCCAATGGCTTGAACATGATGGAGAATGGGGTGGATGAAAGGAGAGTCTTTCTTGGGCCTTCCTTCTTGCTTCCATGCAAGGTGGTGTGGGTCTTGGCTCCCAAGGGCATACTACAACAATAACCATTCAAAAAAGCATTCTTCACATCTAATTGACATAATTTCCAACCTTTACATGCAGCAATTGCTATGAGTGTTCTGATGGTTGTCATCTTTGCCACAGGACTATAGGTCTCATCATAATCAATACCATATGTCTGAGCAAACCCTTTCACAACAAGTCTAGCTTTGTACCTAGACACACTTCCATCTGCAAACCTCTTTGTCTGTAGACCCACTTGCATCCAATGATCTTCTGGCTATTTGGTTTAGGAACTAAATCCCAAGTTTGATTCTCCATCAATGCATCATATTCTTCCTGAATAGCTTTCTCCCAATTTTCCTTACCTTTTGCCTCTTCATATGTAGAAGGGTCTTCATCTGCCTTTATCATGTAAGCATAATCTTTGGTAGCCAAAAAAGAAGTATCATAGCTATACCTTGTAGGTTGCCATTTATGTCTTGATGACCTTCTGAGTTCTCCACTTCTTGAGGTTTCTGGTTCATCACACTTAGGATCAAATCTTGGCATTTCTTCAACTTCAACCTCCACTTCATTATTCTCCTCTTCATCAAATATCTGAACCTTTTATTTACCTTTCCTTTGACTCACAATTTCTTCATCACATGTATTAATGTTGATTGTACCTGTATACCAAGTACCTTGTTCATCAAATGTAACATCTTTTGATACAAGGAATTGTTTTGTGGATGGACTCCACAACCTGTATCCCATTTGCTTATCATCATAACCAATGAACACATACTTTTCAGCTTTGGGTTCCAATTTGTGCCTTAATTGTGATGGCACATATGCATATGCCAAACATCCAAATACTTTGCAATGATCTAAGGTAGGTCTCTTACCCCACCATGCCTCATATGGTGTCATACCCTACAAGGCTTTACATGGTAACCTATTGACCAAATAAGTAGCTGTCTTTACAGCCTCAACCCACAAGTAATTAGGGCAATTTTTCTCCTTCATCATGGATCTTGCAAACTCAACAAGAGTTCTATACCTCCTTTCTGCTACACCATTTTGTTGAGGAGAGTACCTGCAAGTGATTTCCCTTTTTATACCTGCATTCCACAAGTAATCACTGAACTCATTAGAGAAATACTCTCCCCCTCCATCTGACCTTAGTCTCTTTAATTTATGACCTATAATTCTCTCTACATACACATGATAATGTTTGAATGTATTGAATACCTCTGACTTATCTTTGATCACATAAATAGTGATCCATCTGGTAGCATCATCAACATAAATCACATAATACCTTGAACCATTGATACTGAAATCCTTTGATGGTCCCCACGCATCTGTGTGTACCAACTCAAGCTTCTCTGAATACATAAAACCATGCTTGGAATAAGATTGCTTATGAGCCTTACCTAATTGACATGCCTCACATCTGTATGTCATATGTTGACTTGCAGCATTAGGCAAACCAAGCACTGAACCATTGTTAATCATATCTTTGATACCTCTTTCATTGAAGTGTCCAAGCCTCTTGTGCCAAAGATGTAACTCAGATATCTTATGTCCTCCATAAGTAAACAAGGCATGACCAACATTACCTTGAATCTTCAATGTGAACAATCTTCCTTCTTTCTTCCCTGAAACAATTTGTTTATACCCATTGCTAGGGTCTTCCACAAACACTCCTTCATTAGTGAACCTTACTTCATAACCTTTTTCAACAATTTGTCCTACACTTATCAAATTCTTAGGAATCGTAGGAACATACAAGACCTTACTCAATAAGGTGCTACCATCCTTGCCCTTCACTGATCCAATTGAATTTACATTGTGCTTTGTATTGTCACCTGTTTGAACAACATGATTAGAAACCTTATTTTCCAAATCAGTCATCAATGCTATGTTACCACTCAGGTGATTGCTACACCCTGAGTCAATGTAGAAGACTCTTTGATCTTCACTTTGCCTTTCACAAGTTGCATTCATTATCAATGTTGAATCCTCCTTCTAATCTGAAGCATAATTGTAGTAGGTATTGTTATATTGTTGACTTTGGAATCCTCTACCTGCATTTCTTCCAAAGTAACCACTACTACCTCTTCCTCTTAAATTACCTCTTTGATTTCTACCACCTCTTCCTCTTGAATTAAAGTTCTGATTATATCCACCATTACTCTGAGTATTATGCCAACAATCATTAGCTAAGTGATTTGTCTTACCACAAATCCAGCAAGATTTGACTCCATCTTTATTGTTCCTGCCTCTTCCTCTACCTTTGCCACCACCTCTTCCTCTTAGGAAGTTGGCTTGACTAGTTGTGCCTTCATCTTCATTTGCTTGTTGCTTTCCTTTGCTAACTTTCTTCTTATCCTTTGAGTACATTGCATGACCTGTACTTTTGTCACCATCTTGACATCCTGCTCAAAGGTTAGCATATGACCTAGCAACTGATTTAAATCAGGAGTGAAATGATCAAGTGATAGTTCTGTAGACAAAATAAATGGCTTCCATTTGTCATCACCTCTCAAACCTGTGAGAATTTGCCTTACCAATTTATCCTCCTCAATGTCTTCATCAGCAGCTCCTAATGCATCTGCAATATCTTTCATCCTTGTTACATAATCTGAGATGGATTGAGAAGCCTTCTTCTTGAAAGTAGTAAATTCTGCCCACAAAGATGCCTTCCTTGACTTTTAGGTGTTTTGGAAATGCTCCTCCAAAGTATTCCATATATCACTTGCACTTTCAAGACCTCTAATGTGAGGTAGCAAGTAGTCATTAACTACCATATAGATAATGCTCCTAGCTTGAGCATCTCTCTTCAACCAGTTCTTCAAATCTGATAATTCCTCCCTAGTTGGAACACTAGGATCTCTGAATTGTGGCTTCTCTTCTTCACCTGTAATGTAAGCTATCAAATCTTTGCTCATTAGATGAGCTTCCATCCTCATTGACCATGCTGAATAGTTCTCTCTATCCAACTTCTCTATTTGAAGAGAATCTCCCATCCTTTCTTCACCTGTGTATTGGATTCTTCAAACTTTATGAATAACAGATGTACCTTTACTTCGAATGACACTCCTTTTGACTTCCTTGATGTCGTATGATATCCTTCTCAAGCTTTATCTTCAAGCTTTCACCTTTTTGAACCTTTAGATGTTGAATTCTTTGCACCTGCAGCAGTCGGGATCCTCCTTCCTTCAATTCTGATGCTTCCTACTCTGATACCACTGATGGAGAGTGTTAATCTCCAAAAGAACAACCTACTCTTGAAATTAGAACACCTCTATATCAAGAGTAAGTCAAAACCTTCACCAATTTATAAGATTAATGATCAATTATAAAGATTTTGAAAAATCTGTGAAGAAGATGATTCCCAGAAAGTCTGCTGCATATATCTTTCTCATTGAATGAGTAAATGTGTAAAGTTTTTTATGAAACTTTGCACAAGGTGTCGCCTAAAGATTGCGCACCTCCTCCAAGTCAAATCACTCCAAAAGGTTGAGTATAACTGTTGATATATTTAGGTAGTGATGTGTGTGAACACTCTAGGACCGCCGGGGCACTTTTTTCCCTCTTTAAGAGGTTTTTTTCCCCCGGCTTGTATATACACCTATTGCCCTAATGGGCTACTTATCTTTGTACATTCTCTAGTAATACATTCAGTCTTGTGTGTTGTGCTCCAAGCTTCTTCTTCTTCCTTGTGCTGTTCGCGTGCTTCCGCAGACGTCTAACTCCAACAATTGGTATCAGAGCAGGTCGTTGCTTCTTCTAGGGCGCCGTCGACACTCCTCCGTTTGCAGTCTCAGATTCGCACAAAATTTGGTGAGCATACTCAGGGTGTTTCCGAGATCAAAACAGCTTCGCTGTGTGGTGCCGAAATCGCGATCTGAGCTCGTTTTGGCCTCCGAACGCACTATCGCAGTGCTTGTGCAGGCTATTTCGTCCTTTTGTGCCAAAGGTATATACCAGTTTCTGTTCGCCAGTTTAAGCGTCTCGAAGTCTGCTAGAGGTCTAGCAGAACTTGTTTGGGCAGTTCTGTTCAACTTTTTGAGATACAGTCAATTTTCTGCATCAAGGTATTTTAGTCACCGGCCATGGCTGAAAGCAGTGATGTATTCCGTATGTTGGCTGTTGAGGATAAGTTGGATGGTACCAACTACCCATTATGGGCTTATATGATGCGACATGTACTGGTTGCAAAAGGATTGTGGAACATTGTGCAGGATGTTGAAAGACGTCCTGTTACACCTGTAACGACAGGTACTGCAAATACAGGTGTTGGAGCTGATGAAGATGGTGTCGAAGATGATATTCCGCAGATTCTTGTTCGTGCTGCTGTTTCTGTTGCACCTACTACAGAGCAGATTCGTTGCGATGGCAGAGATGCCCAGGCACATGCATTGATAGCTTTGTCTGTCAAACGTGCCATTATTCCTCACATTCGCTCTTGCAGAACAGCAAAGGATGCTTGGGATACACTTACCACTTTGTACCAGGCTAGGAATGAGGCTCGTGTTGCTTACCTCCGAAAACAGTTGGAGAGTGAGCACATGAATGAAGGTGATTCGATGGACAGTTTTCTTACAAAGATCAAAGACCTGAAGGAACAATTGATTTCTGCTGATGAGGTTATACCAGATAGCTCACTTGTGCAGACCGTTCTGAATGGCCTTCCTAATTCATATCAGAGTTTTGCCTCTACTCTTTGATTGATGATGAAAGGCAATCCGAATGCCTTGTCATTTGAGGAATTAGTCTCTGTTCTATTGCAGGAAGATCAGTCCAGGCAGAACAGGTCCATTATGCGTGTTGTAGATCAAGCTTTCCTGGCTAGTTCGAAGGGCAAAGGAAAATGGAGCTCTTCTACTAGTAAGCAGAAATCTGCAAATGCTGCACAATCGAAGAACCAGGATAAAGATGAGAAGAAATCCGAAAAGCAGAAATTGTTCTGCAAGTACTGTAAAGGAAATGATCATATTATAAAGAACTGTCCAAAACTGGCTGCTAAAGAGGCAAAGAAGAAAGAGGCTGGAATGGTTGTTGCAGAGGCCTCTACACCAAAAATAGAGTCTGCAAATCTTGTGCAGGAAGAAGAATGGGCGTTTACTACTGTCTGCAGTTTTGACCCATCTTCTCATGATCAGTGCATGTCTGCAGTAGACTCAGATGTTTGGTACTTTGACAGTGGGGCAACCAAACATATTACCTCGCGGCGCAGTTTCTTCTCTTCACTCGAGCCTGCCCCTACAGGGAATACTGTCACATGCGCCAATAACTCCTCTTATCCTGTTATGGGAGTTGGTAAGATCATTCTGACTACTGCTGATGGTAGTTCTTTCACTTTGTCAGATGCTTTATTAGTGCCAGGGATCAAAAAGAACCTGTTATCAGTTTCTGCATTAGCCAAGATTGGCTTGGTTGTGAAATTCGTTGATGACAGGTGTACAGTCCATGATCTCTCAAATGGCGATGTGATTATTGCTTCTGGCATTTTATGTCGTGGGCTGTATAAGCTCATAGACTATGAAAAATCTGTGAATGATTCGGCATGTGCAGTTCATGATTCTCAGGCTATGTCAGATGCAAAGCTTTGGCATGCACGCTTTGGTCATCTGAATTTTGCTAGTTTGTTACGCCTCCAGAAATCTGAAATGGTGTCCTCTTTGCCTAAACTTGAGGCACCTGGAAAACATGTTTGTGAAGGCTGTATTTTGGGCAAAATGCAGCGTTCTTCCTTTCAAGGCCTATTCAGGAAAAATGGGAATTACACAGGATTTTGAGACACTTCTTTCTATCCCAATGTTTTACTTTTCAACTCATTTATACACTACAACATGTTATTATCTCTTGACTAGGGTATATTAAATTAATACTTTAATGTTAAGGATAATTGTATTAAAAATCAGGTATCAAGTTTGGGCTCAAAGTCAAGAGTTTACATAGTAAGTAACATAAATGGGACTTGAATAATTCCCAAATTTCTTGAATAGGCCTTTTTCCAAAAGATGGTTCAGTTCGGGCTATGCAGAAATTGCAACTTGTACATAGTGATGTCTGTGGTCCTATGCAGACACCCTCTTTTGGAAATTACCTTTACTTTGTGACTTTCATTGATGATTTTTCCAAGCATGCATGGGTATATCCACTCAAAGCAAAGTCCGAAGTGTTCATGTGCTTCAAACAGTTTTTGGTTTTGGCTGAAAATCTGTCAGCATGTAAAATGGGCACCCTCCGTTCTGATCGAGGGGGGGAATATATGTCTTCAGATTTTAATGCATTTCTGGCTGAATGTGGGATAAAACACCAGTGTACAGTGCCGTATACACCTCAACAGAATGGAGTTGCTGAATGAAAGAACAGGTCACTCATGGAGATGGCGAGGTGCATGGTCAAAAGTCAAGCTTTACCACATAGTTTCTGGCTTGAGGCTGTCATGTGTGCAGCATATGTACTGAACAGGTGTCCCACGAAAGCGTTGCAGTCTATCACTCCATATGAGGCTTGGCATGACCGCAAGCCATCTGTTGCTCATCTGCGTGTTTTTGGTTGTTTGGCATATGCATTAGTGCCTGAACAACATCGCAGAAAATTGGATGATAAGGCAGTAAAATGTATTTTTGTTGGGTACAGTTCTGAAAGTAAAGGCTATCGTCTGTATCATCCACAGACTAAACGCATTCTGGTTAGCCGTGATGTTGTCTTTGTGGAAGATGCTATTCAGCCATTGCTTTCATGTACTAAGGAGACATCTGTTAGCTCCAAAGACATGTATGATACTTTGATGCCTCTTTTTACAGGTGGACAGGCTAGCGCTGGTCCTAATGAGGCAACTTCTCAGCCTTTGCAGGCTTCATATGATGATGTAGATCATTCCATTTTTGATGCAGATTTACATGATGCACTTGTTGATGAGAGAGATGATATTGAACAGGCAAAAACTATGCCAAAATGGCTAGTGCAGACTTTGCGTGACAGCAAATTAGATGCACCTTTGTCATATCGTACTCGTTCAGGCTCTCATAGTACCTCCTTTGCATCAGATTGCTATGCTATGGCTGCATCTAGTCTCTGTGATGAGAATGAGCCTGTTTCTTTTGATGAAGCACAAAATTCAGAAAATTGGATGGCTGCTATGCAATCTGAATATGATGCTATAATGAAGAATGGTACATGGTCTTTATGTGACTTGCCTCCTGGCAAGAAGGCCATTGGCACTAAGTGGGTATACAAGCTGAAGCGTAAACCTGATGGTACAGTTGACAGGTATAAGGCTAGGCTTGTTGCAAAGGGTTATGCGCAGGAAAGAGGCATTGATTTTGATGAGACCTTTGCACCTACATGCCGTATGACTACTGTTCGGAGCATTTGTGCACTTGCAGCCCATCATGGTTGGAATGTACATCAGTTGGACATTAAAACAACATTTCTGAATGGTGACTTGCATGAAGAAGTGTATGTTTTTCAGCCCCGTGGCTTTGTGCAGAAAGGGCATGAAAACCAGGTGTGCAGGTTAAAGAAGGCGTTATATGGTTTAAAGCAAGCACCACGTGCTTGGTATGAGAAAATACATGCCTATCTGATTGCACATGGTTTTGAGAACAGTCCAATTGAAAGCACCTTATATGTTAAGCGTGCTAATGATGTGCTTTTGATCATTGTTGTCTATGTAGACGACATGCTGCTCACTGGTCCTCTTGAGAAGCATATTGCTGATTTCAAGGTTGATTTGCATGCCTCATTTGAGATGTCTGATTTGGGGCATTTGCATCACTATTTGGGCATTCAGTTTATGCAAGTTGATGGTGGAATGGCTTTGTGTCAAACGAAATATATTGACACATTATTGCAGCGTTTTGGCCTTGAAGACTGTAAGCCTATTGCCACTCCTATGGAGACAGGTTTACGATTGAGTCTTCATGATGCTGGAGATGCATTTGATGCTGTTCTCTATCAGCAGGCTGTTGGATGCTTGATTTACTTATGCATTACTCGGCCAGATATTCAGTTTGCTGTCTCACAGATGAGCAGGTTTATGCATTGCCCAGGAGTCACGCATTGGAAAGCGGTTAAGCGCATCTTTCGCTACTTGAGTGGTACTCGGCTACTTGGGTTGTTTTATCCCAAGGGGGGATCACTACCGCCAGATTTGCATGCTTTTTCTGACTCAGATTGGGCTGGTTGCTATGAAACTCGTGTGTCCACCAGTGGTTTTTGCTTCATGCTTGGTAGCTCATGTATATCTTGGTTGAGCAAGAAGCAGCCTACTGTGGCCACTTCCAGTTGTGAGGCTGAGTATAGGGCAGCTTTCACAGCGACTGTTGAGTGTGTGTGGCTCAGACGCCTTATGGTTGATTTGGGTGTTGGCCAGTCTTCTGCCACCACCATCTTCACTGACAGTCAGAGCACATTGGCAGTTGCGAGGAACCCTGTGTTCCATGCTCGCACTAAGCACATTGAGGTGCATTATCACTATGTCAGGGAGAGGTTCTCTGCTGGGGAGATCAGCTTGGCATATGTGCCCACGCAGGAGAACATTGCAGACCTTTTCACGAAGGCTCTGCCTAGGGAGAAGTTTGAAGCTTTCCGCAAAGCTTTGGGCTTACTTCCTTTTGTGGAGTGATTTCCACATAGCTCAGCACTTCCTTATACATGAGTGCTAGCTCCTTGTTCACCGCATCACTCCCAGGGGGGATTTGTTGATATATTTAGGTAGTGATGTGTGTGAACACTCTAGGACCGCCGGGGCACTTTTTTCCCTCTTTAGGAGGTTTTTTTCACCCGGCTTGTATATACACCTATTGCCCTAATGGGCTACTTATCTTTGTACATTCTCTAGTAATACATTCAGTCTTGTGTGTTGTGCTCCAAGCTTCTTCTTCTTCCTTGTGCTGTTCGCGTGCTTCCGCAGACGTCTAACTCCAACAATAACTTGAGAAATCAACTTGACAAGTCACCTATGTCTAAAACTGTGCTTCTGAGAAGTCGATTTAGACACCCATAACTTCTAAGACATGGTTCTTCAAGAATAGAACCCGTTTAAGCAAATGCTTTTAGCCATGAGTAGCTTACCTTCCAACTTAAAGATTAAGTCCTCACTCATGCAAAACTTTAATCTGTGCAGTGAGAAATGATCAAATCATTGACCATCGAAAATGCGCCTGTTTTAGAAAACTGTGAACACTCTTTACATATGAATGTTCCTACTCATAATTCTCACAGCCTGTTTACAATTAGACTCTCAAACTTAAGCCATAGACGCATTAACTATGGACTTAGAAATCTCCAAAAGGATTTCACAAAAGATCTACCACATGAGGAGAAAACTCAGAAACATCGGGCGCAAAAATTCTATCATTTCTGAAGGAGACTACAGCTAAATGATGAGAGAGAATTCAACTAACTTCTCATGTGTCTAATGACTCTTACAACTTCTCATTTCTCTATTCCTATGCTCTCTCATACTTGCCCCGACATTTTCCATAGTATTTATAGACAAATATTTACAAACTTATGACTAATCAAAAGTATAAGTGACCTATATATGAACTAATGTACATATGTGTACATTTCTTTCAACTCCTGAGTGTAAACTTCTTCAATGCTTCAAAACTTGATCTTGTCTTCATTCTTTGACATCCAAAACTTCAATTGTTGATTGCTATGCACCAACAAATTTGGTACCACCCAAGGCTGTCGGTCTCTCTTGTACTTCGGATACGACCGAGTAACCGGCATATATCACCTTTGCAACACTTACGTACTACTCTACCTTACTGTCAATTCACAATCTATGATCACCTTCCCAGAATCAATTTGTAACACTCTATTGCCACATTCCCAGAGACGGCGCCAGTGTTAAACGCGCGTTGCCGTCACAGGCGCGTTTAAGCTCTTTTCGGGTTCTTGGGATTGGAAGGGGTCTGTTAATCAGAGGCCCTATTACTTAATTTTCCCAATCAACACATTTACTTCGTAGTACTTTAACACTCAACACTCTGCATTCAAATTACTATCAATCCTCTAGTTTGTTCTCTAACAGTCTTACTGTCTGTACTGAGACTATTGCTAGTTCTTCCACAACCTTACCGATTACACTCCGGTTGATACGTTCTCATTACACAGCGCCGAAGCTATTCATTACCGTAATATAGACTTAGGTTTTCTAACTTAAAGGAACTGTGCCCAAACACAAGCTAATGTAATCAAACAAAGACAAGAACAGTAATACTCAGATTTCACAACACCGTGCTATGACAACTTCACAGAATGCAATCGCCCGGACAACCAGTCTGGCAATCCTCTTGATCGTTACCGAAGCGTTCTTTCATTAGATTATAAATAGATACAACTCTACGCAATGACCTTTCGGTTCGTGCCGAATATGAAAAGAAAAAGATTTACAATTGCCAATCCGGCGGCTTACAGAAAAGCAAAGTGTTTCATGCACATTCGCAGATGTATTGCAATATTGGGCGTCATGGCCACCACGTCCTTGAGCTTGGTGAGGCTTCGATTCTTCATGTAATCAGGCACTAGGGTCTCCTTCTTTGTTGGAATATGCATTCCGCGCATATCTAGGGCCTCTCTACTAAGTTGTTTGAGAGCCTAAACCTTTGGAGCTCATTTCCTTTTGTCAGAGATGGGAGCATAAATGAGCTTGTACCTTTTGGGTTCTTGCTTGGAGTCAAGGTATTGATGAGGTAGTAGCATCGCATGAAGTTAGGCTTTGGGAGCCCGGCACTGAAGTATGCATCCAATCCTGCCTTCTCCCATACCGGACGTAGACCTTCTACATTTTGTAACTTTTCAAATTCCCTTGTAAAGAAATGGTATTTACCTTGCTTCCCATTGAAGTACAACTCTAACTCCCATAAGTATGATCCCTCGCCCAAGGGTCCTGCAACTTCACTAAACCAGTGGGAAGCTTTTCCTACGCGCATGGTATGGCCACTAGGGGGGTCCGCTACAGGTATGATTTGGATGGTTTGCAACTCTTCTGGTCTTTCATTTGTCTTCGGCATAATGGGTAAACTGTCTAAATCCACCACTTGCTGGCTCGTTCCTGCTTTAGAGCTTGTTCCTGCAGCCTCAGCCATGTTGAAGAAATCGCTGTCGGTTCTGTGAGAATATATGAATAAATGTTAATATTGCAATGGACACAAAATGACACTGTGTCCCCGTTACAACATTAACTTGATGAATTGTGATGTAGTTAGTCAGTTAGTTAGTGCTCGGGTTGTCGGCGTGAAAGCGACGGTTGGTGGATCAAGCCAACCGCAGGAAAGTACGGCGCATGTAGGGTGCTTACTGCAAGCTCAGGTATCGTGAAGACTCAACGAGCAAATTAAGAATCGAGGGAATGAATCAGTTACACAACTTTAACTCACATAGACGGGTTTAGTGAACATCGACGAAACAAAAATTCTCATTTCGTTTCCATAATTAAAGACGTGCGTAGATATCATTCCACACATCGAATCTCAGATTACGAGATCCAGCTCAAAACCATTCCTAGATCCTCTCTTGCGCTCAATCAGAGCTGGCTCTCTCAAAAATGATCCCCTTTTCATGCATCAGAACAACAGTAATTAATCATAATCATTGGCAGGCTTCACTGTCAGATAATCGGAAGTTACAGACGGAACACGTGTGTGCTCATCATATTAAGACAATATTAATAACAACAGTAAACAATATATTAGTCTAAAGAGCTGGCGTCTGTTTATCCCGCATAGAGTTACCTTACTCCATCAAATTTTTGTCAAGTCACAACATGGAAGATGTCATTCTCTACCCGTCCTCCATGAATTGTGGCACTGACAGATGATGAAGAATTCTTTCTCAGATATAGAGGCACATCAACCGCCCTGCTGGAGCAAAAGCGATCGATTCTATATTCAAGCATTTTTTGGCATCTTCTTTTGCATTGCACCATAACTATTCTCTCATGGGCCTCCAGAAAGTAACATGTATCAGCCTCTGTTATCTTCTTTTGCTATCGTTGACGCCAGAAAAATCTATCATTGACCTCCTTGGTATACATCAGATCAGATGCCGTGTATTGCCTGCAGATCATCACGTCGATTGGCCTCCCTCCTCCTTCTGACACAGAATATTACTGCCCGAAATAACGTGAAGTTGGGCCTGCATAAAACATTAGGAAATAACAGATTCTTCACACATATAAATACTTACACAAGTCATTTCTAAGCCTCTCTTTTTAGTTTTAACTTTTAAACTACAACCTCAATTTTGCCCACATTTATCCACCACACTTTTCATTTACCTTTAACTATTTTAATTACACTTCATTTCTACTCCTCTCTTTTCATTTTACTAATTCTCACCATTCTTTTCTTTAACCATCTTTATTCACTTTAAATGCATCATCCTTTCATACCACTCCTTAAATCACTTTAATTCCACATTTTATATAAACCATTCTTTAATCTAACACTCTCACATACCACTAAATATTTATTCATTTAATTTATCATTTTTAATTTAATTAGCCTAATTTTTCATAATTAAATAATTCATTTATTTTAAGCTTAGTTTAAGAGTTTAATTTACTAATACCTTAGTATTTAAATTCACACACATGATTAAAGTAATTAATTAAACCATAATTGAATTTTGTAATAAGCAATGTTTAATCTATAGGTTAATTTAATTAAATACCAATTGTTTTACCCCTTGAAACATACTAAAACCCTAGAAAACCTACTTAAAACCCATCAAACCCCATTGAAACCCTTTGGAAATCAATTGAATACCTAGCTAAACCCTAACATTAACCAAAATTAATGCTCCTAACTTAAATACACATGAATGAATGAAAAGCTAGGGTCGTAAACCCATAATTCAATACTTTATTGTTCGAAACACACATTATACGAGCAGTTTAGGGTAAACCACAATATGAACTTTTGTTTTCTTCATCCATTTGATCCTGCAAACACTTAACAAGAGATTAGTTCCAAGCAAAACATTGTAATAATGGAATTAGAATTAACCAATAAACATTTTTAAATTTTCCTGGTCGTCAACGAAAAGGTTGAAAACTTTCCGACATTCGCCCCCACCAAACCTGCACATCGTCCTCGATGGGCAAAACCTGCAGATCATAGAAGGCAATATCAAATTGTTTTGAAAATTATTCATGACTCAAATGCAAATAGTCTATAAAAAATGCTTCTATCATTAGTACATCTTCTGATAGCAAAGAAAACTTATAAAATTATGTAAGCTTGAATTTCAACCTTTTCGTTCAATGCATGAGTTGGAAAACAGGTTTCAGAAAGAAAATTTAGAAGTCATTGAAATAGTGTTGGTACTAACTCTTCTATTAACTCTGTTCATAAGTAAAGCATATGTTATATAAGCCTTCTATCCTCATCTCCTAGCCACTTGCCATTAAGATACAAAAAACTAATCCCCCTCCAGCATACATCCGCCTTATATAGCCCGCTTTTTAATTCAGAAGTGATTTCAAGACCACAACTGATTTATTGATGTCATTTGATTTTTCTTTCATCTCTTTTTTTTTATCATAATTTTTCTTTTTGTCATTTTTCCTCTTTTCATATGTAGCAACCATTAATGTACTGCTTTCAATTTTTCTTCGCAACTTTTTTGATGAAGGGGAAAGGCTTAACCCCTAATCAGAGCAAAGGATCTAGAGGTAAGCTAAAGCAGGAAGTAGGATCTCTTTACCTAAATGGGTCAGATTTAAGGAAACTTACCTATATAAAACAAGCCTACTTCTACTAGGAGTTGCAAGTTAAGGGTTCCTTCAACTATTCATATGAGAGCCATAGGTCTCTAATCCCTATCTTCTCTTCAAGCACATCCCTACTTCAGTGTAAATTCTACTTTTCATAATCTTAAGAGGTTTCTTAACCTATCTGAAGAATGTACATATCTAATTATGATAATGCATGAAATTTCATAATAAATTAAAACATAAATCAGGTTTAGAACTTTTTCACCTGATCTATATTGACTCCATCTTCAGCTCTCTTTAAGTTCATCAAAACTTTTGGCATAAAATCTTCAATTGCTTTGATCAATGCATCTTCAGAACGTGTAAGCAATCATAAAGTAGAAACTACAAAACAAGTAATCTTCATTGTCATTTATCTTGCAAATAGAAATTCATCTATTCTATCAGATTCATCTTCATCATGTCACAAATTTCATCATAAGAAATTTATAGTGGTTATAATTGTCATAAATAATGCATTCTTAATTTTTACAATAGGTTTTTCAACCTATGTAACAGAATCATAAGTTTCACATTAGGTTTTTCAACCGATGTAACGAAGTTCATAATTTTTAGAAAAAATCATAATGTTCATGGTATTTTTAACTTGTATCTTTATAAATGAGCATCATATTTTGATATCAATGAAAAAGTCATATCTGGATTATGAAAGTTCCTCTAGATTATGAAAGTTCCTCTTTCTCATCATATGGTATGTCAATATAATCATCATCATATTGTATCATATTTTCATGTTCTTCATATTTATCATGATCATATTTATATCATGTATAGTTCTTTCTTAAAAGTATACCATCATAATTGTTGTAAACAAAATCATTTTGTTCAAAATATTCATCATTTCATTATAATAATGTTCTTCATAATTGTTCATCATAATAGATTTCTTCCTATTTATGAAAGAAAGAAAATCATAAGTTCATTATAAATTTAGTAACATCACTATTTATAATTAGAAGGTTTATTATCATATGTTTATCAATAGAAAAGCATAAAATATGATCTTTCTCATCATAAGATAAAAAATCATATTGAGTAGTATAACAACATAATTGTTATCATCCTATCTCAATGGATAATCATATTTTTGTTCTCGAATAACGTCTTTGGCATCATAAGTTTAGGAAATGACAAGTATATTGATCAAACTTATTTGCAAGCATAATTTCAAACATGTTTTGGTTTAATTTGAAATCAAAAAAGTTTATGTTTTCATATTTTAGAATTCTTTCTGGTTAAGCAAATCATAATGTAAAACTTTATCATAAGCTTTTAACTAGCTTCTCAAGCATAAATCTTCATAAAACAAAACAATTTAGATATATATTTCTCAACTTTAGGAAAACAGGCATATATGGAGTAAGCAATATCAAAATTTGAAAAGTTTTATCTTCAATAAACAAATCCATCACAATAAAACTATTCTCTTAAATTCTTCTCCTTTTTCTTAACTTTAGATGCATTTTTTATATTATTTTCAATCTTCCATATGGCTTCTTGTACCCATTTTCCCGTATTCTTGTCATGTTCTAATTGATTTTGAAGATTTTCATCTTTAGATGTTTGTACTATTCTTTCATCATTTTTATTTTGGTCACATTTATTGTCATTTTCTATGACTTTAGGTTCTGTTTTAACTGCATGTATGCCTTTATTTCCATCAATTGATTGTTCATTTTCATCATCTTTTATCCTTACATCTTCTTCTTTCTTAATCTTTGTCAATATATCTTGATCCTTAGATGTAGTTTGCATATCAATGTCACTCATAGATTTAAGTTTAAGAAGGTTTTGAGCATTGTCCAAGCATCCACTTTTAGTCACAATCTTGGTGTTCATCGAATGTAATTGACATACATTGCTTTTCTCATCATGACTCTTAGGTTTCCATACTTTTTTTCTTTCACATGGATTAGGTTTGTTTTTTATGCAGTATTTTAATAGTTCTTTCATTCCACCCCTTCCTAGATTTAATTTTAACGATGATCGATCTTGATAATTACAAATTTTCCTTTCATGTTCAACCACTAGTTTCTGTTTTCGTGCATCTTCGTACGACCTAACTACAATTCCAAAATGCATGGCCATATTGATCGCACCAAAAACACTGCAAAGGTCTCATTGGAGTCCTACTTGATGTTCTTAATGAATGTCTACAGCTAGATTTTCTAAAATCATGAGCATGTGTTATAGATGAAGGATCTATAGACAAACTTTGGCTCATTCCCTCCTTTTCATGCTCACATTTAGCTAGCTCTAAATCTTGTATTCGTTTAGATAATATTTCATACTTCTGGTTCATTTCTTGAAACTCAGCATTCATTTCCTCTTTCCAAGTTCTAAGACTAGTTGATAATACTGGTAGAGTCTCTGCCATAACATTGATCAAATCATTTAGACTCAAAATCACTCTAAATTTCTTTTGTAGAGCTTCATTAGCATTGTTTTCCATTTCTATGAGTTTATCTTCCCATTTTCTCAAGTGTTGATCTATCGATGTGTGCACAAATGCTTCATCAATAACAATACTCTTTGCATTATGCTCTTGTAATTTAATTTCAAAAGATTCGTTATGTTGATTTATTTTTTCATGTTTGTATGTTGTTTAGTTTTACCCATGACTCACGCTTGAATATCAAACAAGCACCACATAAACAAAAAACAAGCTATGATTTTAGATACACATCAAATATTACCACGAATTGATTTAATAAAAAGGTTCAGAAATCATGCACCTGAGCTGCGACGCCAATTATTCACGTCGGGTTCACCAAATGTCGGCGCGAAAGCGACGGCTGGTGGATCAAGCCAACCACAGGAAAGTACGACGCACGAAGGGTGCTTACTGCAAGCTCAGGTATCGTGAAGACTCAACCAGCAAATTAAGAATCGAGGGAATGAATCAGTTACACAACTTTAACTCACATAGACCGGTTTAGTGAACATCGATGAAACAAAAATTCTCATTTCTTTTCCATAATTAAAGACGTACGTAGATATCATTCCACACATCGAATCTCAGATTACGAGATCCAGCTCAAAACCATTCCCAGATCCTCTCTTGCGCTCAATCAGAGTTGGCTCTCCCAAAAATGATCCCCTTTTCATGCATCAGAACAACAATAATTAATCATAATCATTGGCAGGCTTCGCCGTCAGATAATCGGAAGTTTTAGATGGAATACGTGCGCTGTCGAAGAGGGGTGTGAAGGGAGGCTAACGTTCATCTAAAAGAATCGCGCTAACCTAACCGTGTGACTGCACGCAGGGTGCTTCTAAGTATGCCTAGGGCCTTCGGTTGATTTTTCAGTTTAGGTGTGATAAAAACCTATATGTTTCTAATATATGGGAGTGCAAATTAAGAACTAATTATTTAGACTAAGGACCGTAAGGACGAGTGTTTCTATAATTTTCTATAGCTTCTAATTGATAAGACAAAACTAGTTCTCGTTTGTAATTTTATCTTTAACAAAGTCAACTTCTTCGTTCTCAATTTGATTTGAGTTAGGTTTTCTAACTAAATTAGGTGGGAATAAGTCTTTCTTGTCCTCCGGTTCTGGCAAAACTATGGTAATTAAAGGTAAAATTCTAGAAAGAAGACGATCGTAATCTAACGTGTGTAAAGTTTCATTAACTACTTTATCTTTAATAATTTCAATTTCTATATTTTCGTTATTATTTGAACTATCAATTGAAGACGGAAGCAATGTTTTTATTATTAAGTTTTCTCATTCTTGATTCTTAATATCAGAATCATTTGAAGATACTAGTTTAGAACTACTTGTAGATCCTGATTATTTAGACATATGAAATAAAAAAGTAAAGATCTCAATTAATTTTCAGAGAAACAATATGAAGAATTTCAAAATCAATCTTATTTAAGCCTATACAAATCTTAATTATATCGAAAAGTGGAAGTGCTAGAAATCTTTAGAAATTAAGCCTATACAAAAGCTAATACCATTCTCTTTATAGATAATCCTATTCAAATTAATAAACAATCTTCAAATATTGTATTTTTGTGATCTCGTATGCTTGTTTTCTCGTATCCTCCTTCATAATCTCTTCAATGATCTATAGAAGATCATTAGGAAACAAAAAACATAAGTATGTTTTTAATTAGCATAAAACACTCATTTAATTATTTTAGCATTCAATATATAACTTAAAACCTATACTAACACATATACACGAATACTTCTAATTTCCTAACTTTAATGTAAATGTAAACAATTACTTATATAAATGTAAACATATATTTGTTTCCATACAAATATGCATCATATAATACTTCAATATCTCTCATGCACACATGCATATCAACATGTATTAACTAAACATGCACACTCATGTATTCATAAACGTACAGTCATGCTAATGCACACTACACATGCAATCTCATTTTATCATGCATATGCATATACATGCCTCTAACTTAAACTTAACATGCACATGCATACATAACTATACATGCATGCACACACTCATGCACACACTCATGCACATACATGCATTCATGCACATACATGCATTCATGCACATATATGCATTCATGCACACACTCTCACATGCATGCATACACACATACCTACATATGCATTCATCTCTCTCTCTCTTTCTCTCTCAAATTGTAGAAATCGCACAGGACTATATTTACGTTCTCTCTCTCTCACATTTGTTAAATGATTTTTCAACATCATAGGTGATATTATGAACATATAAATCTTTCATATGGTCCCTTCTAATATATTTCTAGTTGCTCTAATTACGATCATCTTAGATAATATATGCAAATATTAACGGTTATAGGAACTTTAGTAAAAGAAAATCAAATCGCAACATCAAAGTTATGAAACATAAGAGTTTCAGAAATTTCACACAAGAAAATAAGTGCAGATAATTTAACAAGCCAACATTAGAGTATCACTCATCATTTTTAGTTTCAGAACATCACGATGATAGCAGGTCATTTCATATGATAACAACTACCGCAAAATTTGCTCAGCCCCAAAATGAGGACAACAAGAAAAAAGAAGCCACCATATGCAACATATGTGCTGCCAAAAATCTGACGCTGAAATGTGCGTATGATGCTAAATGCCTCAAGAATGATAGAACTCAAAAATCACTTTCTCTATCTAATCACACATAATTTTATGTATCTTTTTGAACTTGCTGAAGTCTTTTCAATGTCCTTTCTGCATAACTTCCTACATCTCTGTCTCTCTCTCTCTCCTTCTGCACATCAGCGAAAGTCAAGGGAAATAGAACACATGATGATTCCCATTGTGACGACGATAACAAAGCCGATGAGTATGACCCATCATTTCCAATCGTTACGCCGCCATTTCCAAATGCACCATTCTCTTGAGATTTCGCATACCGCTGCACTCACGAGGATGCATATGGTGATTACAGATTTCAAAGTAGATTTGTGTTTCACCGTCATGACCGATCTTGAGGAACCCATAGTAGGATCGTCGTCTGTTTACTTGTATGCATGCACAAAGATATAGAAGAAGCAGAAAAATGGAAGACAGACTGAACTCTCCGGACTCTCTCAAATCTCTCTCTCTCGGTTCTCTCGACCTGCAGCTATTCTCTCTCTTTCTCATGAGATTGATTTTTCCTAGTATGCATGTATCGATGGAAACATAAAAAGCAAAATTTGCTCTGTTCATTCGGAATGGAAGAAACTGAATACACTTGCAATGTGAGTGTAGTTGAATTAAGTGCAGAGATTGAAACAAAGAAAAGAAAGAAAGAAAAAAAAAACCAACATACAACATAAAATCCACATCTACACGAAAAGATTGGATGGACATGAAGAACATGTAAAGAGTTTCCTATCGTACGAGAGAGAGGGCAGGCAGGGTAACACTCAGAAGAGGTACAAGCTCTGATTAGCCATGCATAAAAACCAAATGGAGAAGCGTGATTGGATGCTTAAATAGCTTCGAATAAAAAACATTGCATGTGATGGCTGAAAACTCTCTGTGCATCGTTTCCGACTTCCTACGCATCTGTAGCCTGAAAGACCTCTCTCTCTCTCTCTTAGAATCTATTTCTACGCGTCATCTCCAGGATCAGCGTCAATCTTTTCTCAACTTCAATGAGCACATGTTTGAAGTCCAAAAGCCAATTCTTCAATACTGCTCTCTCTTTTGACAATACAGAAGCAACATCGAGGTTTAAACACTAAATCAATCAATCTCTCTCTCCTTCCCTCTCTCTCTCTCATCAAAAATTCATCGTACCTGTAGAAGATCATTAGGAAAGAAGAAACACGTTCCTATTTACTTATATAGACAAACATATGAATCTACGTGCGCATGTACTTAATTAGATAACTAACACATACACCTACTTAACTAACACACATCACACACTATCACATGAATTAACTAATTTTAACTAACACATACATTCACTTAACTAAAACACATGACTTCACTTATACACACGTAAAAGTTTAGTTACTTATTCAAATAAGATATTTTCATAAAAAACAATAAAATAACTATTACTTTAATATGTTATAATTAATAATTATGATAATTAGTCATTGATAATTATTTAATTAGTCATTTAGATATTTATCATAGCTATTTAATAGTTATTTTTAATAATTATTTAACAACTAATTACACATCTGTTAATCACAAAGTGACAAAGGTTTATAATCACAGCTTTACACATGGATTCCACAAAGATAAAGTAACATGTTTAAAGCAAGATAGGATGATTTTAATTATGAAATTATCATCAATGTCCATGCATACACATGGCATTTACCTATACATATACACACATACGAGCATGATATATATCATAATACTTCCTTGTATTCAATTATAGACTTAAAATCCTTTTAGATAAGAAAACCTTTTGTTTAATCCAACTCCTCATGTTCTTTATTGCCTACAGGTACTAAGAGAAAGAAGAAAAAATTAGTCAATTCAAACCAATACATTAAAAATTGTGTGAGAGAGATATCATTCAACCGACTCTAAAGCAAAATATTTTTATTTTTGCATATGAAAATTCAAGTGAGGAAATCCTTCTGACATCTGCCCCCATCAAACCTGCACATCGCCCTCGATGGGCCAACCTTTAGTTAAATAGGAAAGCAGTATCAAATTCTTTTGAAAAATATTTCTAGAACTATTTTTAAACTTATATGAAATATGCTCCTAAAGGTAAGTACATCTTCTGATAGTTAAGAAAAATCTTTTAAAATTATGCAAACTTGAATCATAAACGTTTTCGTTCTATGCATGAAATTGAAAACAAGTTTTAGAAAGTCCCATAGAAATCAAGCAGACAGCTGTGGTACTTGCTCTTCTATTAATCCGTTCAAAAGTAATAAATATTTTATATAAATGGTCTATCCCTCACTCCCTAGCCACTTGCCATAAGATGCATCTAACTAATTCCTCTATAGCATAAATCCGCCTCATATTGCCCGTATAGAATTTCAGAAGTGGGTTCGAGACCACAAGTGAATTATGATAACTTTTTTCTTTTCTTTTCTTTTTCTTTTTCTTTTTTAATTTTTCTTTTTCTCATCTTGTTGTAGCCATTAATATACTGCTTGATGTTCTCATTTTTCTCTTTTCTTAATTTTTCTTCGCAACTTTTTTGTTTAAGGGGAAAGGCTTAACCCCTAATCAGAGCAGAGGTTCTAGAGAAATGCTATATTGGGAACTAGGATCTCATTAGCGACATGGGTTGGAAGTTAAGGTAGCCTACCTATATAAAATAAACTTACTTCTACTAGGAGTCGCAAGTCAAGTGTTCCCTCTCCTATCCTTATGAAAGCCATAGGGTCTCTAATTCTTATCTTCTCTTCATACACATCCCTACTTCACTTTTAAATTCATTGTTTCATAATTTTAAAAATCTTCCTTTCCTATCAGAATGATGTACATATCTACTCATGAAATGCATCAATAAAAATCATAATAATAACTAAAAAATAAGTAAAGTTTAGAACTCTTTCACCTAATCATTTTTATTCTTCTTCATTGTCGTCCTCCAAGAAGTCTTCGTCCAATTCGAATTTATTGCTTTCTCTTCTTCTAAAGAACTTGATTCTTTTCCCTGCAATCAAATTCTTTAACATAGAACCATCAAATTCACGTAATGTATATGTACCTGTTTCATAAACTGAAACAACAACGTAAGGTCCGAACCAACGTTTAGTTAGTTTCCGACGTGCATCGTATTGAGTATCAAACGTACTATCATATACAAACACCCAGTCACCACTCTCTATTGGTTGCGGTCTTAGTCTATGTTTCTTATCAAAATATAATTTATTTTTCAATCTAGATGTTTTTAATTTTTTTATTGCTTCTTTAAGATTTTCATTTCCTTGTTTTAATTGATTAATTCTAAGTGCTAATAACTCTTCTCTTGAAATGTTATCTTTCCAACCTAAATTCATCCAATTAATTATTTGAGTATGAATAGGAAATAATGGTTTCTGACAGTACATGAGTTCAGCCGGCATAAACCCAGTTGTTCTCGTGTACGTCATTCTATTAGCCCAAAGAGCAAATGGGAGATATTTTGGCCATTGACCAATATCTCCATGGCAAGCTTTTGAAATGGCCTTCACTATGGAAGGATGCCCTCGTTGTATTTTTCCATTTGCTTCTGGATTATAAGCAGTCGTAAGAGACAATCGAATCCCTTGTCATGCCAAGAATTCTCTCGCCTCTCTCGCATCTAACTCACCTCTATCCGCTACTACTTTTTCTATATATCCAAATCTGGATAAAACTTCTTCCAAAAGGAATACGCATACATTATAAGTAGTATTGGAACGAAGCGCTCTACCTTCGACGTGGTTTGTCAAATCCTCTCGTGCAAGAACAATATATCTCATGCCATCATTGCTTTTAGGCATGGTCACAAGGTCAACTACCCACTTGTAATGAATACAAGGTGGATAGGTTGGGTGAAGGGGATCTCTATGCTTGACAGAGGAGTGTAACTGGCACGTACTACAAGTGCTCACAAATTCTTTAACAGTTACATACATCCTCGGCCACCAGTAGCTTTCCCTAATCTTTTCATACGTAGCTACAAAACCTTTATGACCTTCCCAAAGGCTTTCGTGCATCTCACGCATAACTTGCACTTGAAAAACCTTCAAACCTAGTACTCTTTGAGGGTTTCGAACCTTTCCTCTAGCATGTCTCCAAAGATATCCATCTTTCAAGAAGAAGTTGAAAGACTTCTTCCTTATGTTCCGGAATCGATTTGAAGACCAGCTTGGGGAAGGGTGAAACGAACTCAGATAGTTTCCTATATCTGGCCATTCTCCTTCATAATCGTTTTCTCTAAATCTCTCATAGGCATAGATAGATGTTTCATAATCTATTAAATTAATATGATTATTTAATGCTTCACTATCATTATCGAACTTTGCTCTTGAAAGCATATCAGCAACGGTGTTATGTTTACCGGCTATATGAACAAAAGCAGGATTAATGAATTTAATATAGGCTATCCATCGTAGCATAGCTATATCCGGAGATGAACAATTAGCTATTAAACCTATTAATGGAAGACAATCGGTCTCTACTATTACATTAGCTCCTATAAAGTATTCTTTATCTGTTTTTAAAGCTATAACTAATCCCCATAATTCTCTCTTAATTTGAGGGTAATTCTTTTGAGTATCATGAAGAATCTTTGCTCCAAAGCGAACTGCGTACCTTTGCTCCTTCTCATCATCCTGCCCAATGACCCAGCCTATACCAATAGGACTAGTGTCAACAGTTAGGATTACAGGCTTATTTCCTGTATAGTCAATACGTTTCAAAATAGGAGCATTGATAAGCAATTGCTTTAGACGTCTCATAATTCTAGAATGTTCATCAGTCCAAAATAATTTCTTTCTTTTTCTTAATAAATCATAAAGCGGATTCACTACATGAGCAAAGTGAGGGATCCAGATGACATAGAAAACACATGCACCTAGGAATCTCCTTACTTCACTTACATTGCGACATCTCTCAGAAATCCTACTAATGGCATCAACTTTTGCTGGATAGTGTCTACGACCATAATGGCCACATAAATGCCCAACTATTAGCACTTCATTAACACCAAAAGTTGATTTCTCTAGGAAGAAAGTTAGTACAACCTCTTCAAATCTTTCAAATATCTTTTCACAATCTAAAATATGGCTGGAAACAAAATTTCTACAACCAGATGAATCTAAACTTTCATCCTTTTCTTTTTCCACACAACCTTTTATTGGAATATCATCAATAAAAGGCATCATCACTTTTGGGATAAAGTCATGTAGGACCAGATTCATAGCATTCATCATGTGCGCCACAGAATTCGTCGCTCCTTGTGGTAAAGTACAGATGCGTACTAACCCCAAAGGAGTCTTCATCGTGGTCACATCTCGACTCTCAATTGCTAATTGAAACTGATCATACCCTGAATATAGGTCTCCCATTGAATAGATAGAGTGACCAGCAAATGCCTCGGCAAACTCATCTACGATGGGTCCCGTTCCTACATTTCTAATAGTGACTCTATTCACAGGCTGCAAATCCTGAATAAAGCGTAGCTTCCCACTCTTTTTCGGTACCGTGAACCACCTATTAGAGTATGGTGCTGAGGATGGTTCCAAGATTCTCATGGCAATCTTCTCCTTTAACAGTCTCATTAGCTCAGGTAAATGAGCCTTTGGAACTAGAATCGGATGAAGATTCCAAGGAATATGCGGTACTGTAAAAATAATCATCGCAGCTACTAACTTTGGGTCTGCACATCCTATCTCATGTGGGAACAAAGAAAATGCTTTACCATGACGAACAATCATCTTGGTAAACTGCTCTTTTTCAATTTGAGAAAGAAATTCATCACCGAATTTAATAAACTTCTTACTCTCATCAGTAAATATGTGACCTATCTTAGATCGATCTCTAAGAATAGGATCATTTAATACTCGACGAAGTATGTCATGACTATCTTTGGGTAAGGGTTGAGCTACAAGCTTTATTTTCTTTTCTACAGTTTTGTATTTACTTTCTATGCTAACTTCATATTCTAGGATGAATTCACTAATAATCTCATACTCTTGAATAGAGTTAAGAATTATCAGATTTGATTCTAAATTTTCATGAGAAACACTTTCTAATTCTTCCAATAGAGTAGAACTTTTTGATAATTCAATTATACACTCAATTTTCTCGTCGCTTGAAATTAATTTGATTTTTCTGAAATATTTTTCAGTTTGTTTTCTAAATGTTTTTGTAAGATCTTCTTTAGTAATATAATGCAAACTAGTTGTAGGAGTACAAATTAGATAATTTTCAAATTTATGTTCATTGATAGGCGAGACATCAAAACAACGTCCACTATTGTCTCGCTCAATAGTGGAGTCTAACAGAAATTTTGATCATAGTATGCTCCATATTCTCTTACAGTCAGTGGATCATCACAAACATGATTGATCGAGTCAATGGGATTTCTTCTTAAGCTCTTTCTATTTCTAGTGTGGTTTGGGCAAACCATCATAACTTGCAAAGAATCCATCCCTGATTTGGAACGAATTCTTGCATACGCTGATCCGTCATTCATTGCTTTTGTTTCCATCCTCATTTCAGCTATAAATGACTATCCAAGAATCACTTCATATGAACAATTATCTTGAACAAAGAAGTGAAACTCTTCTCGAACACCACCTATCATAATAGGGACATTTGCACATGCACCCAACAAAATGCCAGAGCCATTATCAGCTGTTCTCATCCGCCAATCGTGCTCTTTATCAATTGGCCATCTAAATTTGTCAAAGAACTTTTTTGAAATCACGTTTATCTCTGACCCCGATTCAATGAGAGCCAAAGCTAAACAAGAATCCTTTTCATCTCCGATTTTAATCTTCACTTCTGGTGTGCCTCGTGCCCAGAAGGTAGAGTTGAATTTACTCTCACTCTTTAACATTTCTTCATCTGGTTGTATAGGTCCTAGAAAATGTCTATTTACACTACCCGTTGTAAATTCTTCATCATCCTCATAATCACTTTCACTTAATGTAACTGCATCATTTATAGCTAAGGTTTCCTCTGCCACGTCTTGCATGTCCTCGTCTTGAGGCAAAGGAAAGCGTCTTCTTCTAATAAGTCAAATAAAACTTGCTCAAGTGACATCGTTACTTGACTTTTTAGAAGAATGTCATTTAAAATCTCCCTAGCATCATTTTTCTCTACGAGCTCAGAAATCATAATAGCACGTGGAGCTCTTCTTCCTTTCTTCTTTCCTTTCTCTTCATTTTGCTTTTGATCCTCTTTATTGTCAGGTTTAGAGGTTTCTTTTTCCACTTTCTTCTGTTCTTCTTGGGGTTGAACATTTTCATCGGTCGGCTTTTTGCCTTCCTTTATCATTTTCCTCTTCTCGTCTTGAGATAAATTTGATTCATCAAATTGAACTTTTTTATCAGTTTTCTTTTCATCTTCTCTCGCTTGCCTCCTAGTTATCCTCCTATCACCTTCTTCTACATCATCCAGTTGATCTTCTCGTCTCCGTTTTTCCTCAACATTAGCAATGTGAGAAAAGACAGAGGATTGATCTACAGGAGATTTCCATGCGGTCTTGTACATTATCTCGTCTCTAGCTCGTACCAGTGCCTCTATTGAATATGGATTTTGGCTAGGCATTGAAGAAGGCCTATCCTCGACCGACTCTAGTCTTGCAGCCGAAGTACTAGCAGTTGCATCTGATACTATTAAATTTTCATAAAGCTTTTTCATTCCTCCTTTGACCCAATTGACGGACAAAGGAAGACGTGATCTAAAGTCACATAGTCTTCTATCTATTTCAACGACTAATTGATTTGCCTTAGCACTTTTTAATTCTTCACAAGCGAATGATGCGTGCTCCTGACTATCGCACCAGACACAACGCTTCACGCCAGTCCCTCTTCTCTCATTATTTCTTTGAAAGGGTGGCTGTATAGCAAACTGAGGAGCTTTTTGAGAAACAAACTGAGGAGCTTGCTGTGGTGCTTGCTGAAAGACTGGTTGAGGTGGAACATACTGAGGCATAACTCGTTGATTAGGCAGAGCTTGCCCTGCACCACTACTGCTAGCCCCTCGATCATTAAAGCTCATGGAATAAACTTGTTTATTCAAATTAGCAACCTCTTTTGAAAGAGATGCTTGCATGTTCATGACATTTTCCATCTGTTTACATAGAATATCTAATTGAAATTCTATGGGAGCTTTAGTAGCAGTTGTATTATTAGCCGTAGCCGTAGTAGCAGGCATTGGCATGTCAACTTGCCTTATAGCAGGAGTTTCCCTTGGCTGAGAAGCATTAGGTCTAGAATATAAAATCGTTTTCCTTTGCTTCATTTGAGCAACAGCCTCTATCTCTTTTTTGACTTTCTCCCAGTCATCAGTTAGCCCATACCTTTTTCTTGGCTCCTCTATTGTCTTTCAATTTCGTCCCTATCCTCAGGATTAAGTATCTTAAGAAAATATATAATTAGTTCTGGATTAATAGCATTTCTATCATCTTCAGGAAGTTGAGCCAGACGTCTCATAAACTCACCGTGAAGATGAGTTAAAGACTCATTGCTCTTAACAGTGTTTAACCAACGCAGAAATCCTTCACGACTGTGCTGGCTAAAATCTTCGAGGTAGAACATTTTATGAAGTTCCTTTCTAAATTCCTCCCAAGTTTTTCAGCGTGTTCTTGAATAGATTCGAGAACTGAACTAGAAACTACATGTCCAAAGTATTTAACTAGCACATCTTCAAGTAATCCCTGGATTTGCACTTGTTCCTCAAATGCATCAAAGTATTCCGTAATGTTTAATCCGGTAAATTTTCCTTTTTCTTTTAGAATAGCTTGGACTATACGTGTCCCTTGTTTCTCTATCATCATGTTCCTAAACATCTCCTCCATTTTGCGTTCTTGATAACGTTTCGAATAGAGAAGAAGTTCCCTAATAGCCGGATCTAATTGCTCTCTAAATTTTCTAAATTTATCACTAGTTGATAAAGCCAGGGATAGCTTTACCCTAGTCCTAGGCTTTTACAAATTCTAATCTTCTTTTCTAAAATCTTTTTGATTTCTAAACCCTAAATTATGACTTATCTCTTATATTTACTCTTTTTGAATTTAAGTTTTTTAGAGATTTTAAATTTTTTAAACTTTTTCAATTTTAAAGGGTTTTTTAATAAGATAATTTTTATAAAATAGTTTTTCTTGATTTAAGTTTTTTAGTTTACAATTAATTTCTTTAAAATTAATTTCTTTGAAAAAATAAAAGCATTAACTATAAGTCAAAAGAAACCTAAATTTATACTATTTTTATGCTAAAAGCTTTCTTTTTATGCAATAAAACAAACAATATTTCTTTTTCAAAACTTAAAATCTTTTCTTTTTAATGATGCAAAAATAATGGCTTTTCCTAAAATGCAAATATTTAAATGCTTTAAGCAAAAATCATATTTCCTAGATACAAAAGAAAGATTCAAATAGCCTTTAAATGCTTATATGAAGGTGCTTAGATCCTAGTGTAGATGAAAACAACTTTTCTTTTTAAGTGATGTGCGTAAAATTAAAAATAAAGAACTTAAAATAAACACCTTACTTGATGATATTTTTGCTGAAGAGGTTCAAAAGTGAACGTTAAAAAAATCTTAAACACAAAACTAAAATGACCATGAATATATCTTGATTCTCTTGAACGTTGAGGGGAGGGGGCTTTGAAACGACGAAGCTCCACCAGTTGGAAATCCGTCTTCCACGGTTTTGTCACAGCTTCAATCTTCAATTTTCTTACTCACAAGAAGATAAAATTAGAAATTTAAATTAAAACTGAAAATGCAACGTAAGTCCTAGGCACACTATCGTCATGCTTCACGTCCGGTTAACCAAAGCTGTCGAAGAGGGGTGTGAAGGGAGGTTGACGTTCATCTAAAAGAATCGTGCTAACCTAAGCGTGTGACTGCACGCAGGGTGCTTCTAAGTATGCCTAGGGCCTTCGGTTGATTTTTCAGTTAAGGTGTGATAAAAACCTATATGTTTCTAATATACGGGAGTGCAAATTAAGAACTAATTATTTAGACTAAGGACCGTAAGGACGAGCGTTTCTATACTTTTCTATAGCTTCTAATTGATAAGACAAAACTAAGTTCTCGTTTGTAATTTTATCTTTATCAAAGTCAACTTCTTCGTTGTCAATTTGATTTGAGTTAGGTTTTCTAACTAAAATAGGTGGGAATAAGTCTTTCTTGTCCTCCGGTTCTGGCAAAACTATGGTAATTAAAGGTAAAATTCTAGAAAGAAGACGATCGTAATCTAACGTGTGTAAATTTTTGTTAACTACTTTATCTTTAGTAATTTCAATTTCTATATTTTTGTTATTATTTGAACTATCAATTGAAGACGGAAGCAATGATCCTATTATTAAGTTTTCTAATTCTTGATTTTTAATATCAGAATCGTTTGAAGATACTAGTTTAGAACTACTTGTAGATCCTGATTCTTTAGACATATGAAATAAAAAACTAAAGATATCAATTAATTTTCAGAGAAACAGTATAAAGAATTTCAAAATCAATCTTATTTAAGCCTATACAAATCTCAATTATATCAAAAAGTGGAAGTGCTAGAAATCTTTAGAAATTAAGCCTATACAAAAGCTAATACAATTCTCTTTGTAGATAATCCTATACAACTTAATAAACAATCTTCAAATATTGTATTTTTGTGATCTCGTATGCTTGTTTTCTCGTATCCTCCTTTGTAATCTCTTCAATGATCTGTAGGATATCATTAGGAAAAAAAAAACATAAGTATGTTTTTAATTAGCATAAAACACTCATTTAATTATTTTAGCATTCAATATATAACTTAAAACCTATACTAACACATATACACGAATACTTCTAATTTTCTAACTTTAATGTAAATGTAAACAATTACTTATATAAATGTAAACATATATTTGTTTCCATACAAATATGCATCATATAATACTTCAATATCTCTCATGCACACATGCATATCAACATGTATTAACTAAACATGCACACTCATGTATTCATAAACGTATAGTCATGCTAATGCACACTACACATGCAATCTCATTTTATCATGCATATGCATTTACATGCCTCTAACTTAAACTTAACATGCACATGCATACATAACTATACATGCATGCACACACTCATGCACACACTCATGCACATACATGCATTCATGCACATATATGCATTCATGCATACACTCTCACATGCATGCATACACACATACCTACATATGCATTCATCTCTCTCTCTCTTTCTCTCTCAAATTACAGAAATCTCAGAGGACTGTATTTACGTTCTCTCTCTCTCTCTAGTTTGTTAAATGATTTTTCAACATCATAGGTGATATTATGAACATATAAATCTTTCATATGGTATATTTCTAGTTGCTCTAATTACGATGATCTTAGACAATATATGCAAATATTAACAGTTATAGGAACTTTAGTAAAAGAAAATCAAATCGCAACATCAAAGTTATGAAAGATAAGAGTTTCAGAAATTTCACACAAGAAATAAGTGCAGATAATTTAACAAGCCAACATTAGAGTATCACTCATCATTTTTAGTTTTAGAACATCACGATGATAGCAGATCATTTCAGATGATAACAACTACCGCAAAATTTGCTCAGCCCCAAAATGAGGACAACAAGAAAAAAGAAGCCACCATATGCAACATATGTGCTGCCAAAAATCTGACGCTGAAATGTGTGTATGATGCTAAATGCCTCAAGAATGATAGAACTCAAAAATCACTTTCTCTATCTAATCACGCATAAGTTTATGTATCTTTTTGAACTTGCTGAAGTCTTTTCAATGTCCTTTCTGCATAACTTCCTACATCTCTGTCTCTCTTTCTCTCCTTCTGCACATCAGCGACAATCAAGGGAAATAGAACACATGATGATTCCCGATGTGACGACGATAACAGAGTCGATGAGTATGACCCATCATTTCCAATCATTACGCTGCCATTTCCAAATGCACCATTCTCATGAGATTTTGCATACCGCTGCACTCACGAGGATGCATATGGTGATTACGGATTCCAAAGTAGATTTATGTTTCACCGTCATGGTGGATCTTGAGGAACTCGCAGTAGGATTGTCGTCTGTTTACTTGTATGCATGCACAAAGATATAGAAGAAGCAGAAAAATGGAAGACAGAATGAACTCTCCGGACTCTCTCAACTCTCTCTCTCGGTTCTCTCGACCTGCAGCTATTCTCTCTCTTTCTCATGAGATTGATTTTTCCTAGTATGCATGTATGGATGGAAACATAAAAAGCAAAAATTGCTCTGTTCATTCGGAATGGAAGAAACTGAATACACTTGCAATGTGAGTGTATTTGAATTAAGCGCAGAGATTGAAACAAAGAAAAGAAAGAAAGAAAAAAAAAAAACCAACATACAACATAAAATCCACATCTACACGAAAAGATTGGATGGACATGAAGAACATGTAAAGAGTTTCCTATCGTATAGGAGAGAGGGCAGGCAGGGTAACACTCAGAAGAGGTACAAGCCCTGATCAGCCATGCATAAAAACCAAATGGTGAAGCATGATTGGATGCTTAAATAGCTTCCAATCGAAAACATCGCATGTGATGGCTGAAAACTCTCTGTGCATCGTTTCCGACTTCCTACGCATCTGTAGCCTGAAAGACCTCTCTCTCTCTCTCTTAGAATCTATTTCTACTCGTCATCTCCAGGATCAGCATCAATCTTTTCTCAACTTCGGCGAGCACTTGTTTGAAGTCCAAAAGCCAATTCTTCAATACTGCTCTCTCTTTTGACAATACAGAAGCAACATCGAGGTTTAAACACTAAATCAATCAATCTCTCTCTCCTTCCCTCTCTCTCTCTCTCATCAAAAATTCATCGTACCTGTAGAAGATCACTAGGAAAGAAGAAACACATTCCTATTTACTTATATAGACAAACATATGAATCTACGTGCGCATGTACTTAATTAGATAACTAACACATACACCTACTTAACTAACACACATCACACACTATCACATGAATTAACTAATTTTAACTAACACATACATTCACTTAACTAAAACACATGACTTCACTTATACACACGTAAAAGTTTAGTTACTTATTCAAATAAGATATTTTCATAAAAAACAATAAAATAACTATTACTTTAATATGTTATAATTAATAATTATGATAATTAGTCATTGATAATTATTTAATTAGTCATTTAGATATTTATCATAGCTATTTAATAGTTATTTTTAATAACTATTTAACAAATAATTAAACATCTGTTAATCACAAAGTGACAAAGGTTTATAACCACAACTTTACACATGGATTCCACAAAGATAAAGTAACATGGTTAAAGCAAGATAAGATGATTTTAATTATGAAATTATCATCAATGTCCATGCATACACATGACATTTACCTATACATATACACAGATACGAGCATGATATATATGATAATACTTCCTTGTATTCTATTATAGACTTAAAATCCTTTTAGATAAGAAAACCTTTTGTTTAATCCAACTCCTCATGTTCTTTATTGCCTACAGGTACTAAGAGAAAGAAGAAAAAATTAGTCAATTCAAACCAATACATTAAAAATTATGTGAGAGAGATATCATTCAATCGACTCTAAAGCAAAATATTTTTATTTTTACATATGACAATTCAAGTAAGGAAATCCTTCCGACAGCGCGCTTATCATATTAAGACAATATTAATAACAACAGTAAACAATATATTAGTCGGAAGAGCTGGCGTCTGTTTATCCCGCATAGAGTTACCTTACTCCATCAAATTTTTGTCAAGTCACAACATGGAAGATGTCATTCTCTGCCCGTCCTCCATGAACTGTCGCGCTGGCAGATGATGAAGAATTCTTTCTCAGATATAGAGGCACATCAGCCGCCTTGCTGGAGAAAAAGCGATCGATTCTATATTCAAGCATTTTCTGGCATCTTCTTTTGCATTGCACCATAACTATTCTCTCATGGGCCTCTAGAAAGTAACATGTATCAGCCTCTCTTATCTTCTTTTGCTATTGTTGACGCCAGAAAAATATATCATTGACCTCTTTGGTATACGTCAGATCAGATGCCGTGTATTGCCTGCAGATCATCACGTCGATTGGCCTCCCTCCTCCTTCTGACACAGAATATTGCTGCCCAAAATAACATGAAGTTGGGCCTGCATAAAATATTAGGAAATAACAGAACTCTTCACACATATAAATACTTACACAAGTCATTTCTAAGCCACTCTTTTTAGTTTTAACTTTTAAACTACAACCTCACTTTTGCCCACATTTATCCACCACACTTTTCATTTACCTTTAACTACTTTAATTATACTTCATTTCTACTCCTCTCTTTTCATTTTTACCTATTCTCACCATTCTTTTCTTTAACCATCTTTATTCACTTTAAATGCATCATCCTTTCAGACCACTCCTTAAATCACTTTGATTCCACATTTTATATAAAACATTCTTTAATCTAACACTCTCACATACCACTAAATATTTATTCATTTAATTTATCATTTTTAATTTAATTAGCCTAAATTTTCATAATTAAATAATTCATTTATTTTAAGCTTAGTTTAAGAGTTTAATTTACTAATACCTTAGTATTTAAATTCACACACATGATTAAAGTAATTAATTAAACCATAATTGAATTTTGCAATAAGCAATGTTTAATCTATAGGTTAATTTAATTAAATACCAATTGTTTTACCCCTTGAAACATACTAAAACCCTAGAAAACCTACTTAAAACCCATCAAAACCCATTGAAAATCAATTGAATACCTAGTTAAACCCTAACATTAACCAAAATTAATGCTCCTACTTAAATACACATGAATGAATGAAAAGCTAGGGTCTTAAACCCATAATTCAATACTTTATTGATCGAAACACACATTATACGAGCAGTTTAGGGTAAACCACAATATGAACTTTTGTTTTCTTCATCCATTTGATCCTACAAACACTTAACAAGAGATTAGTTCCAAGCAAAACATTGTAATAATGGAATTAGAATTAACCAATAAACATTTTTTAGTTTTCCTGGTCGTCAGCGGAAAGGTTTAAAACTTTCCGATAGCGTGGATGTGAGTGTGAAGTGTGGTTAGCTGATGCTGAATACCTATGAGCTAATTGGGGGTCAGGTGCACTGCGGATGCAGTTAGTAAGTGGAAGTGGCTTTACAAATGGGTCAGGTGGTTTATTACAAGGTTTGGGTTGCCAACATAGTGGATGGCACTCTATTTTGATTTTTTTGGAGACTCTAAGGGGCTTGATCAGAATGTCAACTTGGACATGAGGCTTTTTTGGGACCCATTTACCAGTACTTCTACTCGTGCTCATGGGTGAATATGTGTTCGTGTGTGATGTATAAGAGTGGGTATCAGCTGTTCGTGTGAGTGAACCATGTTGCACAGGGTGTAGTCTCTGTGTATCTATTTGAGCCCGCAAGCAAGCCTTAGGCACCCAAATTTGTCTTGATTGTGGGCTAGCCTTCATCGACTTCTTGGGTACCCAGATAGACTTCACTTTCACAGAAGAACTTTTGGAAGACTTCTTGTTAGTGTCGTGTCGTTGATCACTAATAGGAAGTTGAGCCAGTTGTTGTGGCTTGACCGCAATAGGATGCTCGCCTTTCCGCACCCACAATTATTTTGGTGGCTGGGACACCTTGCTTCGTACTTTCTTTTGACTTCGAGCATAAGTTGTCTGCTTCTTTTGCATTTGATCCACTTTGGTTGCTGCATCCTTGTGGTTGTTGGAAAAGAAGGGGGTTCCATCGTATCCTTGACTTCTTTGTTGAGATACTCATCCCTCTGCATCGCATAGTTTTGGACAAGAATAGCATGGTCATCTTCATGTGTACTCCTGGAAGGACCAGGAGTGTGTGCCTTTCCTAGTTCCTTGAGTGCTCCATTGTCTAACTCAACTGTAATTCGACTCTGATTTACCGATACCTTAAGAAGTCCACTTCGTAGGTTCAGGTTGACTGCATAATCATAAATCCAATCTTGACCCAAGACAAGAGGCTCAATGACATCCTCATCTTGACACACTAGTACTTTAACTGTCAGTACACTAGTACTTTAACTGTCAGTAAAACATCTTGAATGTAGAGGGGAAGTTCCACCTCGCCCATGCAAGGGGTCTCCACGCCTCCCAATCCTATGAGATATGCTTCTATAGGATTGACATTTAATTTCAACTTTTGACAGTATGAAAGTTTGACAGCACTAGTGGCTGCCCCTGAGTCAATCAAGGCCCTTACAGTCCTTGCACTCTTTCCTTGTCTTATCTCTAAAGTTACAAAAGGACGTCGATCAACTATTCTATGGGGACTTACACTTGAAAGTTCACACATAGCCATATGATATCCTAGGTCCGCATAGTCACCTGTCCTAAGCTGCTCTCTGCCCTGTCTTCTCAATTTCATTCTTCTGATGCGTTCCAATGCTTCAGCTTGTGCCTCTTCTCAAATTTGCTTTTCCTCTTCTTTACGTTTCTTTGCAGTATTGAGTCGATTTAACATCTCCTCTGTGAAGGGTTCTTGATATAATTTGAATCTGCATCCGCTAATGTAACTAGGGAGAACATCACCTTCGAGTGTGGCTAACTGAACTGCTCCGCTTGTGGAGATCCTATTGATAATCATGGGACCATAGCCTCGCTTTTCTAATTTCCGTGCATGTTGCTTCAATGTGTAGACTAGTACTAGATCTCCTGCCTTCAAGCCTTTATCCTTAATGTGGGCATCAAAGTACGCCTTCTGTCTTTTCTTAGCCGCATATATTCCTGCTGCCGCTCTTAGTCTTGTTTCACCTAATTGTTCTAGGTCAAAGATTCTAGACGAGAGCTCATGGCCTGTCCACTCATGCTCTTGTGCTACTTTTAATGTAGGTATCAAGAAGTCCAATGGTAGCACTGCATTTTGGCCAAATACCATCTGAAAGGGTGTGGCTTGGAGTACCGTTTTATAGGCAACTCGATATGCCCAAACAACATGGTGTAGCTGTTTGTCCCAATCGGAGCGTTTATTATTCACTAATTTTGTCAATATATTGCATAGAATCTTATTTGTGCTCTCAGCTTGTGCATTAGCTTCTGGGTGATAGGGGGCAGACTTCTTATGTACTACCAAGAATTCTTGGAGAAGATTTTCAATGACTTCATTCAAGAAGTGAGTGCCTCTATCACTAACTAGCTCTATAGGTAGCCCGTATCTTGTGAACACATTCTCAAATAAAAACTTATCTGTCGTCTGGGCATCGTTCTTGGTCGTAGCTTTTACCTCTACCCACTTGGTTAGATAGTTTGTGGCCACAATAATGTATTCAACATGTGAACCCTTAGCTGGGGGGTTAATAGGACCTACAAAGTCTATTCCCCACTTAGAGAATGCACGTCCACCCATCATAGGTATGTGCATCCATGTGAGGGGTGGGCCACCAAAATCCTGCAAATAGTATTGCCTTGATCACCCGATCTGGACCCAAATGTCCTCCTGCTACACCTTGGTGAGCAGTTTCCAAAATCTTGAGATATTCACTCTCATGCACACATAATCTCAGGTAACCATCTTTACCACACGTGTATAAATTATCGCCAATAAGTGAGTAGTTTAGGGCTTCTTGTTCTAAACTTCTTTGCCTTGTCAGGGTCATATCTTGAGGGAATGTTTTTGTCCTCAAGAAGGCTACTAGTGGTTCACTCCAATCTGGCACTATGGACACTTGATAGAGAGTGGCATGCTCCACAGGTGGTTTAGTGCAACAGATCGGGCATTCCTTGCACAATTTATGGACATCAGCTTCCATAGTTGGCCAATGTACTCCGAATCTCCTTAGTGTGTGTAAAGTTCTTTACCTCGAATGGTGTTGCTCTAATGCACCTACATGTGCTAATTGCAACCATTTTGCGTACTCATCCTCTTCCACAATAGGATAATATCCCTTGACCTGTATGCTTGTACATACTCCCTGCCATTATATGGTACTTTTGGGCCTTTACTACTTCTCTATCTTGAGTGTTTATGACTGGGTGATTAGGTCCATAGGTTAATACTGGCACTAACGGCTTAGCCCACTGAGGTACAACTTCCAAATTAAACAAGCATGCATCAAGAAGGTCATCTGATACTCCTTGTGGGGCCTCTCTAGATGTGAGCCTAGAAAGATGGTCATCTCTCAAATGAGTCTTGCCTTTCCTTACCAAGTATAACAGTGCTTGATGATCAGTAAAAAATTTAAACTTATTTGCAAGCAAATAGTGTCTAAACTCGTTTAGTGGTGGTATAATTTCCTTCAGCTGCATTCAATTGTCTACTAGCATAGGCAATTGGAAGATCCATATTACCTTCACCAGTCGGTTGTGTGAGTATACATCCAATAGCATAATTGGATGCATCCACATGAACATGAAAGGGCTTATTCCAATCTGGTGTGGTCAAGATTGGTGCTGAACACAATCTTCTTTTGAGCTCGTTGAAGGAAGTCTCACATTCCTCAGTCCACACAAAATTGGTCAAAAGTCCGTACAAAGGCTTTGCAATGATGACATACATGTGCATAAACCGTCGGTCATAACCACAATGCCCCATGAAAGCTTGTACTTCCTTGACATTCTTTGGCCTAGGTAGCTCTGCAATAGCTCTAACTTTTTCCTCGTCCGTAGATATGCCATTCTTTGACACTGTGTCATAGAATCTTGCCTTGCTTGACCATGAAAACACACTTTTTTGGGTTTGGCAGGCTTGATATTCTCTACATTTGTCAAAGATTTTCTTGAGTTCAGGTATATGTGTCTGTCTAATGTTGGAATGGGCATAGAGTTCATCAACATAGACCTCTAAATTCTTCCTCAGGAATTCTTTAAATACATAGCACATCAGTCTCTAAAAGGTTGCAGGAGCATTGGTAAGCCCAAATGGCATTACTCGAAAAGCAAATATGCCCCACTCTGTGGCAAAAGCCGTCTTATGCTGATCTTCTAGAGCAATGGCTACCTGATTGTAGCCAGAAAATCCATCAAGGAAGCTGTACACTTCCTTGCCTGCTACTCTTTCTAAGAGATGTTTAGTGATAGGAAGCGGATAGTTATCTCGAATAGTGGCTGCATTAACCTTCCTCAAGTTAATCCACACATGTAACTTTGCATTCTTCTTGGGCACAACTACGATGGGGGATACCCATCTCCGTGTGCTCAATTTCATAGATGAATCTAGCTTCTACTAGTCTATCTATCTCCTCCTTGATCTTAGCAGCGTAGTTATCGTTATAAGTGTATGGCTTCTGCTTGGATGGTCTGGCATCTGAGGTCATGGGAATTGTGTGTGAGCATATGTCTGGGTCTACACCTTTTAAATCCTTGTAACTCCAAGCAAATACATCTCTGTATTCTCTTAGCAAGGCTATCAACTCATACTCCTCTTCTTCCGTCAGGTCATGCCCTATGTAAGTGCATCTTTCTTCTCCTTCTTCCATGGCTACAACTATTTTCTTGGTGGTTTCTTTGTTATCATAGGCCTCTCCTGATTGCGCCTCACGTTTAGGCATTCTTATCATGACTCTTCTATCGTCTATTTCATATTTCTTAAAGTTTTCATGGACCTCAAACAAAGATTCTTCCTCTTCTGGTGTGACTTTTTTCTTCTTCCTCTTCTTGCCTTCACTCTTGGTGGTCACTTGTGTGGTTAATCTCACCTCGTTCATAATTTCTGCGTGTCTCTAAGGGTGAGCTTCTACATCATAGAAGTATTCCTCATCTGATGCAAAGGGTAGGTCCATGATGATTGACTCTAGATTAGAGTCACTTGCATCCTCAAATGCATCAGGGCTAGGTTCGCATTCTTCTAAAACTGCATCTCCCATGATTGGTTCTATTGAGAAGACAGAAATGTCATAGCCATCCTCATCATAGTGGGGTGTCCATTGTTCCTCATTGATGGCTACATCCATTGTTGCTAAAATTTATGCCCAGCCGTGAGGCTCAAATTCTTCGTCAGGAAATACTACAGGCGCATAGGCTGGGTCTTTAATTGATCTATGGGTTTCCTTCGCACCTATCTCTCTGGCTTTTTCTCTCTTCTCTTCTTCTACTGCTACTTTGCGCATCCATAAGTGGGTGTCTTCATGCATCCAGGAGGATTCTGATCCTATGGAATGCAATGACTTAGTATCATCTCTGGCTCTATGGATGGGGTTCCATTGAATGGGGGGTACATCCCTATGAGAGTAATCGTTGAGATTCACTTTGTTCGTGACACCTAAGTGTTGCAAATACAAGGAATTGGTTCCCCAATCTTGTATCACTTGCAACTGTCGCATAAATGGTCTTCCCAAAATCATCTCATAGGCATGGTTCTTGCAAAAATCACATATGGCAAAAGTATGCTGAAACTCAACACCGCATGTAGTGAGAGTTATTCCTTCTAGCAAGCCTAAGGGTCTTTCTATGTGACCATCAGCCATCTGCAATTTCATTCTCGTTGGCCTAAGTGCTGGCTTTCTCCAACGCTTCCATAGGGAAGTGGTAGCAATTGCAACTCCTGCACCTGAGTCCAGAATTGCCTTGGTTGTGTACCCCTGGTGGGTAATGGGAAGATAGGTGTTTCCTTCTTCTCCTTCACTCATGTCTCCTATCTTGTCCAAGGGTATTTCTGGCAGTGTTCTATGAGATCCTACCTAGTAACGTGGTTTAGCTATCTCTGGTACTTGTTTGGCTACATGTTCCCACAGTTTTGGCCTAACCTTGAGTAACTCTTCTAAAGTGAGATTGCACTGCACTTTAGTATTCTTTACTACGTCTGTATTCCTAGGTATGACCGAGTCTTCGTTTCTTACCATGACAGTGGGTGCTCTCATACACGTAGACTTAGCTTCCCATGGGCCTGTGAAGTAGGGTAATTCATGTAAAGAATTAGACTCAAAGTCTAATCTCTCTTGAGATTGTGCACTCTCCTGCTCTCCACAAATGGAGGGAATATCTTGTGGGAATTGATCATGCGCGTCATCCACAAGTTCAAAGGGAGGAGGTACTTCACTCTCTTTAGCCCATTTTTCTTCTTGAATCTCTTGTAGGAATTCGGGTGAGTACCGATTCATAGAAGAAGATGTTTTTGGCTTTGTGGATTTGGGCACATAAGCTTCCTGAGTGGGAAGGCTTAGCCTTTGTTGACCTAAGCATCAACTTAGGGACTTGCGGAGAAAGAGACTATACCCCAATCCCCTCACAAGTGCATATAGTGGGGATACACGCTTTTAATTATCAATCCAAAGAGTATACAAACCTAGCCGAGTGTATGAAGACATGCAATCACGTATTGGTCAATGCAAATGAACCACTCAAAGAATGAAAATGAGGCAAAGACTTATCCAAACAAGCTCCAACTGTTGGTCAAGGCGAAACGATACTTGGTGCAGCAGCCGTCAGTATTTTGGACTTTTCTCCCAGTTCCGAACTCCAAATATAGCGAATAGCATATGCGTTTCGAAGCTCTCGAGAAGACGCATCCAATGGCAGTGGTTTCACTCAATTCCGACGCTCCTACTTCAAGTTATGAGCGAAATACTGAGTTGCGGGAATACTTTTCTACACTTCAGCACTTCCTACACTTCGCACACACCTTTCCTACAGCAAAGAAACACTCTCAAGGATAGACAACACTCACAAGCACTCTTTCCAAGCAATACACATGCATACAAGCTCGCGAAGAAGAAGATAAGGAGGGAAGAAGACACAAATTCGAATTTCTGTGCTCTCCCTTCTCACAATGGCAAAAAAGTTCTTTACAAAGAGTCACATTTGACTTATATACTAGTGCCCTAAAAATGGTCCTTTCACACAAGAGACCGGCACTTTATTCACTAAGAGACTAATTTCCTACTATTGTACATGGGTATTCTCTACTTTTCTGTGGGGATGCATCTAGAGGACTCCTCTAGTGCATTTACAAGGGAAAATATATTACAAGGATGAATATGATACAACAATATGTAGTCCAAATCGGAAAAATTTTGGGCCCCGTCTTTTTCTCTGCTTTGTGCGCTCTTTAGCTCTGCAACACTCTCCCCCTCTTCGTCTCTGTCGTCCCTTGACAGACTTTGCTTCGCGCAAGCGCCCAGTGGTCAGTATTGTCTGATTCTTGATCTTGCATTACGTTTTAGAGGCGCTCTGATTTGTCCTGGTTGCACACATTGGACCTGGTTGCATTACTCCAAGCCGATTGATTCGGTTTGCCACGCACGCCATTAGTGCACATATGCGGATGTAGCTCGTAAGCCTTGATCTGAAACCTCTGCAACTCAAGAGGTTGAAGCATCCACATAGGTGATACTTGTTGGCCCTGATTCCTTCTTCCAGCTGCGTGCTTTTCCTTGGTGTGTGCGCCCCTGCGGGGCTTCCTACAGAGATGTATCTTCAAATTTGCCTATCTTCAAATTTGCCTTTTAGTGAAGCTATTTCTTTCGTTGTTTTCTTTTTTTCCTCTTTTTACTCGTCTCCTCGACACTGCCCCCCTCCTGGACTCTGTCGTCCCCGACAGGCTTTTTGTGGCGACGTGTATAGGTTTGAATGACTTGTTGCTCTCTTTGATTTAGCAGATTAGCGTGACATAGCATGAACTCCTTCCATTGTCGAGACTTTACTCCGTCCTCTGGTGCCTGTCTATGGTCAGCAAAGAAACTTATCTCGTAGGCCACCAGTCGTGCATTTAAGTTGGAGGTCATTTTAATGAAAATCTCTGAATCCATTTCAAAGAAGCCCGTAAAGAATGCTTCTTCAAATGTCTGCATATATGTCGATGGTAGAAACATGAGACGAGAAAAATATGCCATAATTGTTAACCGGCTGGGAATAGTAGATAAATCAAAAATTAAAGCCTCCGAGCCCTGCGTAATGCCGATGAAATTCAAAAAAGTATACTGTGCGTGTTGGAACACTTTAATTACTGTAAGGAGCATGCTAAATATTTTATTTGTCATTTTGACTGCTAGGTCTGGAACGGTAGCATATCTTGCAAGCCAAAATTCCATGGTTTTGACCATGTAATCCTCTGTCCGTAGGTAGTTGTGTGGTGGACTAGGTAATAGCGGATAATTTAGCCATTGGTTATTAATGCTACCTTGTCGCTGGCCTTCCCAAAATTGCATCCATGCTCTTCGGCGGGGTAGTGGGCAAAATGATGGGTTTACTTGAAGCTCATACGGGGATGCTTCCCACTGTACCCGTAGTGTAGGGTGCTTTTCCAAGAGCTTTCTTCTCCAAATTGGATTTGCTGCCTCAAACTCTACCTGAGTATATTTAAAAGTATCATACCGAAAATGGAGATTGTGATCAGGTTCCTTATTTGTAGTATGTTTTATGTAATGCCTAGTTTGTTCCTTCAAAAGCCCGTATGGTACATTGAATGGCCTTAGTATTTGCTCCAGTTGCTTGCTGTCGATTTGAGCCTCTTTCATTAAATTGATGATTTGATCTTCAAATTCCACCGTAAGCTGGGACACCAGTAGTGCCCTTTCTGTTCTGCTCAGCTCTCCAAGTTTTCGTGTGTTAGGTTCTAATGGAACCTCCTTTTGCTCCCTTATTGGTGAATGATAGGAGGGGGGAGAGAGAGGGCGTACCTCTTCCTCCACAGTAGCCGAGGTCCCTGGCGGAACTACTGGTGTCCCCTGTTGTGCTCGCTGCTCTAATTGCTCCTGAAGTCGTTTGATTAAATCATCTTTTTGTTGGTTTTCCTCTTCGGCCTTAGCAATAGTTGCTTGATGTTTCATTAATTCTTGGGCCACAATGTTCATTTGCTCTGTGTCTTCCTTGCACTGTCGCAGGTAGTTATTTTTTGCTTTTTTCCATTTCATTCTGAGGGCTGCCGTGTCCTCCATATACCTCTTTTCCCAATCCGTTATGACATCTTGCTCCTGTCTGAGCTGATCTTGTAATTTAGTGATCTGATCTTCCAGGTTTTTGACATTTCTTTGTGGGTCATCAGCAATTGCCAATGGTTGATCACTAATAAGAGCTGTCATTAATTCTTTATTGCGTTGTCGCATGTTGTCAGCTTCCTCCATACTGGCCTTGAGCTGAGACTCTAAGATTTTACTGCGTGTTTGAAGACGTGTCTTCTCAGTCTCACTCATCTCTAATTTCTTTGTTAATTCCTAGACTTGGTCTTTTAATTTTGTCTGCTCCCTCTCTAGCATGCAGTTTAGTGATTTGACCTCTTGAAGTTCCTTTTCTTTCGTCATAGCTTGTGCTTGCACCTTGGATAGTTCTTCAGAAAGATGTTCACCTGCCCTTTCCAGTTCCTTCTTGTCTTGCCTGGCTTGGTCGTAATCTTCATCAGCATCAAGCATTAACTGTTGTGTATCTAGAGCTGTTCGAATCATATCTTGCACAACAGGCTTGAGCTGAGCTATGTCTACATTTAGCCATGTCTTTGCTATTTCAGGAGTCTCTCCTGTTTGCACATCTTTGCCTTCTGCCACCTGGAGTGTCTCGTTGTGCGGCTATCTAACTTGCAGTTGTATCTTGGGTTCCTCATCATCGCCTTTTGCTTCCTTCTTTTTAGTAGCACTCCCCTGAAACGTGACATCCATTGGGGACGGTTCTGCTACCACCCTGATTGGTGTGAATGGTTCTTCCGTTTCTATATCCTGATCTTCATTTTCCTTTTTCGAAATCTCCTCATCTGTCTTTGTGCTTGTGGTTTTCTGATTCATTTTTATATCTTGATCTATCGGTTTGGGGCATTCTGGTTCTTCACCATAATCCACTTCATTGAGTTTGGTCCATTGCCCATCATCTTTGGATTCGCTTCGAATTTCCACATCCAACAATGATGTGTCCTTTTCTTCTTTGTCTTGAGTAGATGAGCTGGAGTTGTCTAATCCGATTTCGCGGTATCGGTGAACTTTAGTGAGTCTTCTTTTTGTTTTTGACTCCTGTTGTGACTGCTGATAGTGATGACCTTGCAGTGGTAAGTTGACTTGTCCCTCCGTGTATTTGTGCGTCTCTTCGAGTGCTTTAGTCAATTCTTCTTCCGTGATTTGTTTCCGTCCTGCAAGTGTCACCTTTGGAAGTACATGGACTCTTTTTTTCATAGGTATTCCTTCTTTAACTGTCTTGACTTCCCTTAGTCTTTTGGTGCCTCTCATTCTTGGCTGAGAGCTAGTTCCTGCCTCTTCCATTCCTGTAACAATTTTCTTCTTTTTGGGAACTGAGGCGGATTTCACATATGTAGCCAGCCCTTCTGAGGTTGGCATCTCCCTTAAACAGTTCTTCATGTCCAAAGCTTCATATATCAGTAACGTCAAAGCTGAACTGCCATTCAAAAATTTCTTCTGGCCCCATTTCTTTTGGGCTTCAAACAATCGTTCTTGTACATAAGCTGTTAGATTCACTTTGTTGCCTATCTGTCTCATGGCATGCGATAGTAGTTGGACGACTATCTTTTGAGGTGCGGTGTATCTGTGCATACTTGGAAAACAGAAGTGTTGATGCACCAGCCGTACAGCATCCTCTATGTCAATTCTATTGATTTCCAGGAATGATCTCTTCTTTGGATCATGGCATTCTTCCTTCACACTAGTAATCCCTGCTTGATTCCATCCAAACGCTTTATTAATCAATTCATGTGTGAATTGTATGGTCTTCCATGTCCCGACTTTGTCCAATACTTGCGCTTCTGGGACTGAGATTTTTGTTGCAGCAGGCTGCATGGTGTTCATCACCTGTGTACACCTCTAAAAATCTGGTACATATATAGGGATCTTCAAGAATGCTTCAATTCCAGCTTGAGTCCATACGTCCTCGATATGTGGTAACCCTTGTATTATAGTCTTGAAATCTTGGGACATGATAGGGAAGTAATGGTCTGTGTCCATGATTTTGATGGTAGCCATGAAAATTAGCTCCGCCACTGGTTGATCGTCCCTGAACCAGTGACCTCTTGCTTTTGTTACCGATTCCATCGGAAGAAGTTGCACCTCTTCTTGCTGTGTGGCTTCGGAATCAGTGGAAGCCATCTGCACTCAATATAGAGTATGAATTAGTATCCATATGTTTCAGAAATCCTCCTCCATATGTTGATTAATAATTCGATGTTGCTCCGAGTGCATGGTGCCGTCCCTTTCCCGTGGGTGTGAAAAAGGTAATACCTGAATTTTTTCATGTATTTTTATATTTTTTGCTGAAAAGAAAACATAAAAGTTAGTCCATAGCCGAAGCGGTTAGTAATTTTTTTTGGAGTAATAATTTTATGTATGTACAAGTGCTCTCCTATTTCCAAAGGGAAAATGTGCATGACTATCTGGAAGTAGAAGAAAGACGTGCCGAATGCTTGGCCTTGTAATGTGGCCCTATCATGCATACTTTGGATCTCGACAACTCCTCATGTGTGCAATTGGAAGTAGTTTCTTGATGTATGCAGCTTGTCTTGTCTTTCGGCACCCAAATTTGCTTCACTTGGATGGAATGTACTGTATTCTCCACCTCTTTGATGAATGTGGTTCTTCTTCGGTAGTACGTCTGCTTACTCTGTTTTGGGAATCTCGAGTTGGTTTGTATTGCATCTGTGGATTCCTTCTTCCTCCAAAAGGTCCTCTTTCTCGGCTGATGTGCCTGTTGACCATGTTGATGGTGATAGCCCTTTTGAGGATGTTCCTTGTTTGGGATGGTCGTCCTTGGAGTACATGACTTTGGGATCCATATTTGTGTTCGATCAGGTTGTGCAGTTATCAGTTTCTTTGGGATCCATATGCTATTGAGTCGTGGTTGACTGAAGTGTTCGAAATTCTTTGTCTTCTTATTCGATTGGACATGCTGATGTCGACGACTTTTCTGTTGCTGAAGGTATGCCTTCTTTTGATCCTTCCTTATCCAAGCTAGTGTAGAATGTGGAATAGGGTATACTTTCATAGGTGTAGACTTCAATTCTTGCAGAGGAGTATTCTCTTTTGTGCCTTGTGTTTCACTGGGCTTGATTTCATGTTCCTGTGCACTCTTGTGACTCTCTATACTCAAAGATGGAGTGCACACAGGACTCACGATATTCTCCCATGAAGTACTTGACGATGGGGTATCCATAGTGCTAGTGAACATACAATTATGACTTTGTTCATCGGGATGAACTTCTGGCTCTATAATAGCGGCTTTGGGTGGTCGTTCGTCTAGCAAACTAAATACCTCACGAGGTCCTATTCTGGCAGAGATGTATCCTAAAGCCAATTGAATGGTTACCTCATATTCATAGATCCAATCTTGACCTAACACAACATCTTCAAGCAGATCCAGGTCCTGACACACTAAGAGTCTCTGCTCCATAGTGTTGTTCCCCATATGTAAAGGTAAAGTTATCTCACCTACACATTGAGTGATTTTTCCTCCTATTCCTATTAGCTGTGCCTTCGATGGGCGTATCTCCTCTTTAAGTCTCTGAGACAAAGAAAATCTAATGCAGCTTATGGCTGCTCCTGTGTCTATGAGAGCATCCACTAAGTGGTACTCTTTTCGTCCTGCTCCCAGATTCAAATAAGGTTGTCTTCTTTGTTGTCCGGAGTTCTCAGTGGCTCTAAAATTAGCCATTGGGATGAGTTCTTCTCCTACTCGATATCTCTCGTCTCTTTCTCTCATCCACTCTTTCCGTTTTCTGATACGTTCTAGGGCTTCCTGTCTCGCTTCTTCTCGTATTCGTTCTTCTTCCTTTTTCCTACTTTGAGCTCCTAACAGTCGTGCTAGCATTTGATCCGTCAAAGGCTCCATGAATCTTTTCACTCTGCATCCACTGATGTAGTTGGGAAGAATGTCTCCATCTAGTGTGGCGAGATTGACTGCACCACTAGTAGAGATGCGATTTATAATTAGGGGTCCATATCCGCGTTTTTGGAGCTTCTTCGCATGTTGTTTGAGGGTGTATACTAGGACTAAGTCGCCTTCTTTTAGTCCCTTGTCTTTTATATGTGCATCGTAATAAGCCTTTTGTCTCCGTTTAGCGGCATAAATGCCTGCTACCGCTTGCAATCTAGTCTCGTGCAGCTTTTCAATTTGATCTAATTGCTGAGACAATTCATGACCGTTCCACTCATATTGCTGGGCCACTTTCAATGTAGGTACTAAGAAGTCGATTGGCAAAATTGCATTCTGCCCATACACTAGGTTGAAAGGTGTAGTTCCAATGGCCGTTTTATATGCCACTCGGAATGCCCAAATTGCGTGATGCAATTGTTTGTCCCAATCTGACCTTCCATTATTGACAATCTTTGTCAATACAGTACATAGTACCTTGTTGGAACTTTCAGCTTGTCCATTAGCTTGAGGGTGGTATGGGGCTGATTTTTTATGAATCACAAGAAAGTCATTCATTAGCGACTCAATGACCTCGTTTAGGAAATGCATTCCTCGATCACTCACTATCTCAATCGGTAGTCCAAAGCGTGTGAAAATGTGCTCAAAGAGAAATTTTGCTGTGGTTTGAGCATCATTCTTTCTAGTGGCTTTTGCTTCTACCCACTTGGTTAAGTAGTCAGTGGCTACTATGATGTATTCAGCATGTGATCCTTTGGCCGGTGGATTGATAGGTCCTATGAAGTCAATTCCCCACTTGGTAAATGCTCTTGCACAAACCATGGGTCTTAAAGGCATGTCGTCTCTTCGAATGGGATATTTCGCTCTCTGGCATATTTCGCAGCTTCTCACATATGTCTCCGCATCCGTATGTAGAGTTGGCCACCACAAGCCTGCAAAGAGAATCATCTTGACCGTTCTGTCTGCTGAGAAATGTCCTCCCGCAGCTCCTGCATGTGCCATTTCTAAGACAGCGAGATATTCATTTTCATGAATGCACATTCTTAGTTGGTTATCCTTTCCGCGTTTAAAGAGTTGTTTTCCTATGATGGCGTAATCCTTGCTCTGTTCTTCAAGAGCACGTTTCCTTGCTAAGGTAGCTCCATCAGGGTACTCTCGAGTTTTCAAGAACTTAACCAGAGGCATACTCCACCTTGGTGCTACTGTAGAATAGCATAATGTAGAGTTCTCGTCTGGGGTTTGTTCTTGACAGGTTTGACAGGTTGACACATAGTTATGCGCATCTCGTTGCATGGTTGGCCAATATATACCAAACCTCTTGAGAGTTTGCCACGTTCCATATGCATTCAAATGAGTGTTCCATTGGTTTATGTGTGCTTTATGAAGCCACATTTCTTGTTCCCCTTCTTCCACGCATCTCATCAGTAATCCGCTTGAATCCTGGTGATACAAACTTCCCGCAATAATGTGAAGGTTTTTAGTCCTCCAGAGATCTTGCTTTTGGTTTGGCGTGATCCCATCTTTAGGTCCATGTGTAAGTATCGGGATCAATTTTTCGGCCCATTGAGGACATACTTCCAGGTTAAAAAGATAGGTATCTGGCAGATCATCAGGAACTCCTATGGGTGGTTCACCATGGGTCATACGAGATAAGTGGTCTGCCCTTATGTGGGTGTTTCCTTTCTTGACTATTACCTCAAAATCAAATTCCATTAGCAATAAAAACCATCGTACTAGTCGTCCTGTATTGCAAGGCTTGTTGACTAAGTACAGTAGAGCTTGATGATCAATGAAGAATTTGAATTTGTTTGCCAGTAAGTAATGTCTGAATTTCTTGACTGCGTATACCATCCCTAGGCCTTCTCTCTCCGTAGTAGTATAATTGCGTTCCGCTTGATTTAACTGTCTACTGGCATAGGCTATCGGGTGGTCTAATTTACCTGTATCAGCTGGTTGAGCTAAGATGCAACCAATGGCAAACTTGGAAGCATCAACATGAATATGAAACGGTTTATTCTAGTTGGGGACTCGAAGAATGGGTGCTGAACTCAATCGATTCTTCAACTCATTAAAAGCTTTTTCGCATTCTTCGGTCCAATTGAATAAAGTCAATAATGCATAAAGAGGTCTAGCAATTATGGCGTACATATGTATGAATCTTCGATAGTAACCGCAATGTCCCATAAATGCTTGAACTTCTTTAGCAGTTTTAGGTCTTGGTAAATCCAAAATGACTTTAATTTTGTCTTCATCTGTGGAAATTCCATTCTTAGAAACAATATGTCCTAAGATTTTCCCTTGTCGCACCATGAAGACACATTTTTCAGGATTGAGGCATACTCGATATTGTCGACATTTAGCACAAATCTTTTCAAGTTCAGGGATGTGCTCTGATCGTATAGCTGAATATGTACACAGATCATCCACGTACACCTCCATGCTTTTTCTCAAAAATTCCTTGAACACATGACACATCAGTCTTTGGAATGTAGCTGGGGCATTCGTTAAACCAAAAGGCATGACTCTAAAGGCGTATACTCCCCATTCAGTTGCAAATGCAGTCTTATGTTGGTCCTCAGGAGCAATAGCTACCTGATTATACCCTGAAAAGCCATCCAGAAAACTATAAACTTCCTTCCCTGCTACCCTTTCCAAGAGATGGTCAGTGATTGGTAAGGGATAGCTATCCCTTATGGTTGCGGCGTTCACTTTTTTCAAATTGATGCACACTCTTAACTTCCCAATTTTCTTTGGCACAACCACTAAGGGTGATACCCATTCCGTGTGCTCAATTTCGTAGATGAATCCAGCATCTAACAACTTATCTATTTCTTCTTTTATCTTGGCTGAATACACATCATTATAAGTATAAGGTCTCTGTTTCGAAGGTTTGGCCTCGGATGTCATGGGGATTCTATGCGCACATATAGATGGATCTACTCCTTTTAAGTCCTTATAAGTCCAAGCAAAGACATCCCGGTATTCTCTTATGAGTCAAATTAACTCTTGTTCTTCTTCTAATGAGACATCCTGTCCTATGAAGGTACATCGTTCTTCTCCTCCTTCCATAGTTACGACTATTTTTTTGGTTTGCTCCTTATTATCATATGCTATTCCAGGTTGTGCTTCTCTTTTAGGCATTTGAATAGCAATTTTCCTCTCTTCCACTTCGTATTTTTTGAAATGAGCTGGTACCTCAAATTGGTCTTGGGGTTTGTTTTCTTCATCTTCTAATTCCCTTTCAACTTCTGATTCTTCTTTTTGTGTGAGTTCCTTATGTGTTTCCTTGGCTGTGATATCTATGTTGGTGGCCCTAATCCCTAGATCCATGGGTTCTGGTTCCATTTCAATGCTCTCGTAGTCCTCCTTCCAGTCTTTCTCAATCACTTCTCCGTCTTCTGCCTCCTGAAGGACTACCATATACAAACTAACATCATAACCCTCTTCATCGATACATTCGTTCATGGTCACCACTTCTTCATTTACACAGACATCGAGGGTGGCTAAGATTTCCATCCAACCGTGAGGTTCGAATTCTTCATCCGGAAATACTTGTGGCATATAGGCTGGATCTTGTACGGATCTCACTATTCCTTGTTTCTGCTGCCATCCTTTTCTTCTCTCTTCTTCCTTTTTTGCAGCTTGGCATATCCATAGATGAGTGTCCTCGTTCATCCAGGATTGATCACTAGAACCTGCACTATGAACCGATTGATCGTCTTCCTCTTTATGGATTTGATTCCATTGCAGAGGTGGCACATCTTGATATGTGTATGTATGTAGGTTGATCCTAGTGGTGATTCCTGCGTGTTGTAGGTACACTGCATCTTTTCCCCAATCTTGTACGACCTTTAGCTGTCTCATGAATGGCCTTCCCAAGATCATTTCATAATTGCTTGGCCTTTCGAAGTGACAAATTGCTAAAGTATGTTCGAATTCCACTCCGCACCTAGTGAAGACTACTCGTTCCAACAATCCTAAAGGTCTTTCCGTATGTCCATCTGCCATTTGAATTTTCATGCGCGTTGGTCTCAATGCTGGTTTTCCCCATTTCTCCCAAATTTCTTTGGTAGCAATGCCAACACCAGCTCCTGAATCTAGTATGGCTTTGGTAGTGTAACCCCTATAGGTGATTGGCAGGCATGTATTTCCTTCATCTCCTTCGCTAAAGTCTCCTACCTTATCCACTGGAATTCTCACTGTTTTCACTTCGTCAGCTACTTCTTCCTTTTCCTCCTTGACTTCCCATTGATTGATCAATTTCTCTTTTAAGTGTGGTTTTACCTTTAATAGTTCCTCGAATGTTAGGGTACATGGGATTTTCACCTCTCTAAGACGTTGTATGATCTCCGATGTTTGAGCTGAAGGGTTTGTTTCTCGTCTCGTTATCGATGGAATGCGATACAGCTCTGAGTTGTGCTCGTACTCCCCGGTGTAGTTGGGTAATTCCTTTACATCTTCCTTGTCACTTGCATCCATCGGGAAAATTTCTTCTGAATTTAGCTCAGGTATTGAACCCTCTATTTCGTGTTCTGCTTCTAATTCTTCAAAGGGTGGTTCCATTCCTTCTACTTTTTTCCACTTGTCCTCTTGAACTCGTGCCCATAGATCCTTAGTCCAGTCTTCTTCTATTTCAGGGACTATGGATCCTTCCTTTCTCTCAATACCAATTTCATCATTCAGAGGTCTATTTACTTCAGGCTTTTCCTGAGTGTTTAGGCACTCTTGGAATTTTTCTTCGAAAATCCGGTTGTTTGGTAAAGGTGATGCGGGTTTTTCTAATGTTTGTTGGGCAACTTCTATCAATTTTTTGCAGATTTCCAGTCTTTCTTTCTCTAAGTCGCCTCTCGGATACTCTCTCTCATGTTGTTCTATGGTAGGTCCTGCTTTTATTCTCGCCTTGTATGCCTGAATCCACATGGCTAATTCTTCAGGCATTGGGTCTGCTAATACTGATCCTACCTCCTCACTTTTATTCTCATTTTTATTTTCTCCTTCCACTTGTGATTCCTCTGTTGATTTCTGTTTACCCTTTTCATTTTCCTTCCTTTGTAATAACTTTTTTTCTTTCATCCTGTCTCTCCGGTTCTTCCATCTTTGGGATCTTTTACTGGCGATACTTTTCTCTGGTTCTTCGAAGTCTTCCACTCTGTGAGGGATGGGTGTATTTCCCTCTTTGTCACTTTGATTACTTTCGTCTGTTTTATTAGGGTTCTCTCTAGCCTTTGCTCTTGTTATGGCTTTTAACGGTATAGTGTACTCTTTGTCGCTCCCTGATGATTCAATCACTTCTATCACATTAATCTGCACGTTAGATGTGACTTTGTTGGGGTTCTTTGGACAATCTCTGAAAAGATGTTCCTTACCACAATCGCTACAGTAGCCTTCCCAAATTCGTTGTGGTGGTGGTGGGTTTGGTAATGTACATTCTCTAATATAGTGGTCACCTCCACATCTGTAGCATGGTCCTCTCGGTACAGGTGGTCTATTCATTGGTCGAGGTGGCATGGTTGCTCTAGGAGCTGTGTACATTAAGGGCACATAATCCTGCTCGTGTCCGTAAGAACTATCAGGTATCTCCATGCCATAAGCATATGGGTCATATTGTTGCCCATATTCCATTATTGAGCTCTCATAACCAGGGTATGTTCCTTGACTAGGTTCGTAAAATAAGTCATATGGTTCACTACTAGTCAAAGGTGTGGCTGGCACTAAAGCCCTTTCCAGGTTTTCCTCTGGTTGCGCTATCTTAACTAGGACAACGTTCTGAGGGTGGGGCGGTTGTTGTCCTAGCACTGGTTGAGGCTGTGTATATCCCTGATATGCGTATGGTCGTGGTATTGGTGCCTGCGGCTGATATGAGGGATATCTAAAGGCTTCTCCTCCCTGCTGGTTCTGCGGATATCCATAAGGTCTCACATAATGCTGGGTGGGTCTGGTTTGCCTATTGTAAGGGCAGTTCTCGGTGCTATGGTTTGTGTATCTCTGCTCTATACTGCAATATTGTAGCGGTCCGGGGACAGAGGGTCTATGAGGAGCATAGGCAGGTGGTGGGACTACTCCCCTAGTACACAACTGAGAAGGATGATCTCCTCCGCACTGCATACATCTTCTAAGCATAGGCATTCTCATAGGATTGGTGGGATAATTCCTCTGTCCTTGAACATTCAGTTTTTTTGCTAACAAGTCGGCAATTTCCTCTACGTTGTTTTTGGGGTTTGATGAGCTACTTGTTGACTCTTCGCTTTTCAGACTACCTTGGGGTATTTTCAAATCTTCTGCAAGGTTATCTTCTAGGTCTATACATTCCTTCATACACTCTTGCAAGGTTTGAACTCTCTTTACGTACACTAATGACCTCAAGGTTCCGTTCAACAGTCCTTCTAAGAACAATGATACCATTTTGTTTTGCGTTGGTCTCTCTTCTACGGGGCATCTATCCACATACTGCTTGAATCTCTTGGCTGCCAATCTTACTGACTCGGTAGGGACTTGTTTGAAGCTGTGGATTAATGACGAAGAATTGTTTTTAATTCCAGATTTGGTAAATTCTTCAATCATTTCTTGATATACCTGCTCCATGTTCTGAAAGGTATTCGGGTCCAATGGCTGAAACCAGGCCAAAGCTGTGTCTGACAAGGTAAGGCCAAAAGACTCAAACTGAATCATGAAGTCATCTACCTGCTCGGCTCTAACTACTTGTTTAAATTCTGCTATGTGATTATAGGGTTCACTAGAGCCATCATAATGATTTCTCATGCACTTGGCCACTTGGATCGGCCTTAGTCTCCTTCCTGCTTCAGGTTGTCTCGGCATTACAGGGTAGTTGGGTCTTCCTATTGGTATGCCTGGTCCTCGTACTACCTGTGGTCTGACTGGAGCATGAACTCCATGCCTTGGGTCAATGGCTGGTTGTGGCCGGTAGTTAGGATTTGTGGCAGGCATTGCGAATTGTACATGTGGTCTGACGGGGATCTGGGTTTGTTGAGTTTGTTGTGTTTGTCCCGATTGTTGAATTGAATCATTTTGAGAAGTTCCAAGTGGATTCCTTGACGTAGTGGCTTAGTCCCTTGGGGGGAACACTGGGATGTTCTGATATTTCAGCTCAGCTCTCTCTAATTCTGTTATTGGCCAATATCTTCTGTGATTTCTATCCAAATATGTGATGATGGTGGGGAACTCAGGATCTTGTAACTCATAGATGGTAACTGGATTAGGAGCAGCTTCCCAAATAGAGGAATGGGCTCTGAGCAGGTGCTCCATCCCGTTGATCAAATATACATCTATTAGAGTGTCATCCTGGGGAATTAGGTCTCCTCTCCAAAGTTTAGTAATTGTAGATCTCCCTCTAGGAGTAGTTACTTGTTCTTCGTTTCCACATCCATTTAAGCTCGAAGCATTATTTTCCTCACCACGCTCATTAATGATTTCCGGGTGTTCTGTGACCACGTACTGAATGTCTTGTTTGTCCATGTACAGTCCTCCTATGTACTTAACTGCTGGTCTTGGCACTATATAGGCCTCTGAAGCCTTCCTCAGTCTGGCCACTGATCTGTTTAGACCATCCAAATAGATAGGGATCTCATTGTGGTTGGTGCTCACATACTCTAAGGAAGTTCTGTATTCGCCCTCAATGATGGACATTTGGCCAATCATGGGTACAGTGTTTTGCATATCCTCGGAAGCCATGGGGATTTCTCCTTCTGACTCACTGGAGGTCTCAGAATAGAGTGAACGGCTACTTGGTTCAGCTACACTCCCTACGGAAGAAATTACACTTCTTCGGCTTCCTAGGGTTCTTCCGGATCTCAGGTTCATTCACTCAAGAGCTCCGATCAAATCTTGTCCACCTCTAGCCTCTAGAATTCTAAGTTATGGCTTAGAAGTCTAGGAAAAAAAATTAGGCTGGAAAATAACTAAAGGAAAATTTCATGTCACGATACTTGACTCCTAAAATCCACGATACACGACCTCTGTCAAAACGATCGCTGACTGACACGATACTTGGACGAAACGATCGCTGGAAAACGATCTCTGCCCAGACGATACTTGATGGACACGATACACGATATCTGAGTCCAAGCGATACACGATAGTTGATAGTCGACGATACTTGATCTTCGGGAGAAAACGATACACGATACTTTCCCAAACGATCTTTGGCAAAACGATCTCTGGACTCAATGATCTTTGGTCAACACGATACACGATCGACGATACTTGGTTCAAAACGATACGCGATCGCTGGTAAGTATCGCGATCTCTGAGACGCGATACACGATACTTGGACCAAACGATACACGATCTCTGTCAATACGATACTTGGTCAAACGATACACGATACTTCACAAGTATCGCGATCTTCAGGCCACGATACACGATATTTGACGCAGACGATATTTGACACACGATACTTGATCAAACGATACTTGATTACACGATACTCAACCAAACGATCGACGATCTTTGGCAAGTATCGCGATCTCTAGAAAACGATATCCGATACTTGGCCAAAACGATATCTGACTGAAACGATACTGATCTTTAACCCCAACGATCGACGATCTTTGGCAAGTATCGCGATCTCTGGAACACGATACTTGAGCCAACGATACACGATCTTTGGGCTCAAACGATCTCTGATCGAGACGATACCGATATTAGGGAAATATCGCGATACTCGACCACAGGAGTCCACGATACTTGACAAGTATCGCGATACTCGACCGCGGGAGCAAAAACGATACTTGACCCTAATTCAAATTTTTGAAGATGTTTTTGAGATTTTGATTTTTCCCCCTTGCTCACCTAGCTCTTCTCTCTTACCCTCACTCACTATATCAATCAACTTACAACTTTTAGCCCCCTGAGAGTCAAACGATACTCAGCGCAGATCGTTTTTTTCTTTCCTAGGTTGGAATGCTGAGAATTTTTGATCAAAAAGGTGGTTTAGTTTACCTTGGTAGCACCTATGATCTCTTGGTCAAACTCCTTTGCTCTGTACTCTTCCCTATTGCTTGTTTTCCTCGCCACGATCTCTGCTATTTACGCGATACTCGACACAGGAACTCTCGATACTTGTTCAACAAGTGATTTGAAAAATGAAAATTTTTTTTTGGCTTTTATACTTGGAAGTTTCTAGCTTACAAAAAGGAAATTTTTTTGAACAAAACTAAAACCTACTCTAATGATTTAGTCCACTCTCTACTCACTCCTACTCTACTCCTTCTACTCTCTTCCCTAATCTATCAACTCACTACACACACTCCAAGAATGAGAAGTAGCAAGTGCGGCTGAAAATGACTTACCAAAGAAGAGAAGATTTCCGCTCCTCCACGTTCTTCAATGCAAAAAGCTACTTACCATCACACGAATGCCTCGGTTTGATTCGTCACTCCCCGGCAACGGCGCCAAAAAGTGTGTTGACCTAAGCATCAACTTAGGGACTTGCGGAGAAAGAGACTATACCCCAATCCCCTCACAAGTGCATATAGTGGGGATACACGCTTTTAATTATCAACCCAAAGAGTATACAAACCTAGCCGAGTGTATGAAGACATGCAATCACGTATTGGTCAATGCAAATGAACCACTCAAAGAATGAAAATGAGGCAAAGACTTATCCAAACAAGCTCCAACTGTTGGTCAAGGCGAAACGATACTTGGTGCAGCAGCCGTCAGTATTTTGGACTTTTCTCCCAGCTCCGAACTCCAAATATAGCGAATAGCATATGCGTTTCGAAGCTCTCGAGAAGACGCATCCAATGGCAGTGGTTTCACTCAATTCCGACGCTCCTACTTCAAGTTATGAGCGAAATACTGAGTTGCGGGAATACTTTCCTACACTTCAGCACTTCCTACACTTCACACACACCTTTCCTACAGCAAAGAAACACTCTCAAGGATAGACAACACTCACAAGCACTCTTTCCAAGCAATACACATGCATACAAGCTCGCGAAGAAGAAGATAAGGAGGGAAGAAGACACAAATTCGAATTTCTGTGCTCTCCCTTCTCACAATGGCAAAAAAGTTCTTTACAAAGAGTCACATTTGACTTATATACTAGTGCCCTAAAAATGGTCCTTTCACACAAGAGATCGGCACTTTATTCACTAAGAGACTAATTTCCTACTATTGTACATGGGTATTCTCTACTTTTCTGTGGGGATGCATCTAGAGGACTCCTCTAGTGCATTTACAAGGGAAAATATATTACAAGGATGAATATGATACAACAATATGTAGTCCAGATCGGAAAAATTTTGGGCCCTGTCTTTTTCTCTGCTTTGTGCGCTCTTTAGCTCTGCAACAGCCTTTCACTCGACTTGTCCTTATTTTTAGAGGCAGGTTCCTTTTCTGATTGTGCAATTAGCCTCTCCAATCTTTCTAGCAGTCCATCAAAGTGGAATTGCATCTTAGCTGAACTAGAGAAGTCAAAGAGGCGACTGGCTTCAAACATGGTTTGAGCCAATTCCACCATCTTAGCACAAATTTTGGTTCCTTCAAGCTCTAGTTCCGCTCTAGGGTAACACTTTTCATGATCGGTTATGTTTTGGCCCTTCTTGGATTCTGGCCTGATATGCTTTAAGCATCATATTTAGGTCCTCGGGAGTGGGATCTGCTAGCACTGATCCTACTCTAGGGGGTGGTGGGAATGTATGAGGCGGGTTGGAAGGTGGTGGATCGGATGGAGATGGGAATGGAGGAGGTGGGGTAGCGTGAGAGGGAGGTTGAGATGTAAGTTCAATTATCTTGGCTCTCGTTTCTCTTAGGCTTTCCTCGAATTCACTCATCTTATTTGCCCATTGCCTTTCATTCTTTCGCGGCTATCTCTCCAGGCTCTAGTTCTCTTCTTGGTTATGCTCTCAGTTTCACTAACCTTGACACTCTTTTCTTGGCCTAACCCTTGGTTTTGCTGCAAGGCTTGAGCTCTAGTAACCACGTGCACTGGTGCAGTGGAAGTGACACTTCCTGTGGAATCTACTACCAACCCAATAACGTTGATAGGAGTGTTTTTTGGCATATTATTGGGATTCTTTGGGCAATCTCGTAAGAGATGCTCCTTTCCACAATCTTGGCAAAAGCCATGGATCGTTACTGACTGGGGTTGTGTAGATGCAGGCATGGGGCAATCACGAATGAGGTGATCTCCCTGACATCTGAAGCACGGTCCTCTAGGGAGGGGGTCGTATCTGCCTAGGTTGAGGTCTAGAGTTGGGGTTTGTGTACATGACATTTGCACACTCTGGCTCCCAACTAGGTTCACTTGGCTCTTCAGAGTAATATGACTCGTTATGCTCAAGTGACTGCAAGTAGTAGGCCTAGGGGCTATCTATATGTGTAGAATCAAAGCTATGGTCACTAGGGTCACTTTTGGAAAGCAATGGTGTTACTGGCACTATGGCTCTATTCAGGTTCTCTTCTGCAATTGCATACTTTACTGGGATCACATTGGCTGGAGTTGGAGGTTGTTGGGCTAACACAGGCTGAGGCCTTTGCTGATTTTGGTAGGGTTGCTGATAGGGCTGTTGGGGTCTACCATATTGTTGTGGTGGGTATTGGTTTTGGTATCTTCCTTATTGTGGATAGGGCTGAGAGTAGGTTTGCCTAACCGCTTGCTTATTGTATGGGCAATCTTGTGCCGTGTGATTAGTGTATCTCCGTTCTATGGTGCAGTACTGGCTACTAGGATTCACTTAGGGTTGAGCCATAATGGGACAAACATTCGCCATATGGTCACCTCCACAAGTATAGCACCGCTTAACTAGGGCAAATCTTGGGATTTTTTTGCTAGAGACACCTAGTTTCTGAGCTACTTTCTCAGCGAGTTCCTCAATAGATGTGGATTGCGAGGAAGAGAGGCTAGACGAACTATCTGAATCTTTGTAGATTTTTGAAAGCTCCAATTCCTCCCCTAGGTTATCCTCAATGTCTATGCACATGCGTACACACTCTTCTATGGTCCTCGGGTCCTTTAAGTACACATATGATCTCAATTTGGTACTTAGCAATCCATCTAGGAATAAAGCCACTTGTTTGGCTGGTGTGGGTAACTCAAGAATACGGCATCTCTCTAAGTATTTCCTAAACCTTCTTCCTGCAAGTCTCATGGTCTCTTGAGGTGTCTGCTTGAAGCTATGAATCAGTGAGGAAGTATTATGCCTTATGCCACTCTTAGAGAATTCAATAATGAAAGCCTCTAGAAGTTGGTCTATGTTTCTGAAGTGTCTCTCATTTAGTTGTTGAAACCACGTAAGAGCGGTGTTCCTAAGGGTTAGACCAAAGGCATTGTACTGTGTGAATAGGTCCTCAACTTGTTGAGCTCTCAAGACTTGCCTAAACTTGGCCACATGATCATATGGGTCTCCAGCGCCATCGAAGTAGTTCTTCATGGACTTAACCAGCTGGGTTGGCCTCAAGGTTCTGGTGTGTTCTCTAGGTCTTGGCAGAGGAAAATCACCAACATTTCTTAGGTTCCTTGGGGCTCTAAGTCTCTCCGTTTCTTCTCTATCTGTTTCTGTTCCCGTTCGTTCTCTTCCTATTGGGTTGGCAAAACTTACCTCAGGTCTTTCTCTATTCCTGTCTCTTTGAGCTCCATGAGCTTGGGATGTTCCAGCCCTTGGTGGACAAAAGGGACATTAGATCTTGGTTGGGGAAGAATAAATTCACCCTTCCAAGTGTAGGCATGCCTGCCATACTCGATGACCACAAAGATCCTCTCTGAAGTATTTTCTAGATAGGTCACTTTGCCTGGGCTATCAGGATCTTTGAACTCATAGATTGTGATCATTCCTACCTCATTCGATTGATTAGGCTTATACCTCTAGAAGGCTTCATCGGTTTCTTGATTTAGAAGCAGATTTATGCTCTTATTGTCCTGGGGAATCCACTCTGGCATGATAATTCTAGTAAGCACTGATTTGCCTCGGGGGGTTTTAGGTTCTTCACCCATGTTCCCTTGCTCTAGGTCACCTATAACTGTTTCTGGGATCACATTACCAAATTCATCTGTCCTATCTGAGTGGTTGGTGACTACATATATGGTTCCTTTCTTGTCCAGGTATGCTCCATTTTCAAACTTGATAGCTGGATGTTCAATTCCAATGGGTTGGTCAAGGTTTTTAATATGGACCCCAGATCTTCCTAGGCCGTGCTCATAGATGCAAGCACCTAATCGGTTGGTCCTAAGGTATTCCATCTGAGTCTTGTAAAGACCTTCGACCCTTTGTAAGTATGGCACACCTGAACTTCCTGTGGGTCTCTCCATATCGTGGGACATCTCAGACTCGCTAGTTTCAGAGCTAGGGTAGTGAGAATGATGGCTGAACTGCTAGGCCCAAGACCTAGCAGTATGATTGACACCAGCCTCTAAAGACCTAAGACTCTCTCTATCTCTCCCTAGGTGTCATCCTGATCTAAGGTTCATATGCCTAACTGAGCAATCCCAATTTTTACCCAAGTACAATCTCGTTGCTGAGTTCTTTTTTATTAGTTACTTGATTCTTTTTAGTTGATTATCGTGTTTATGATCTTGTTTGATATCATGACGTCAGGAATACTTGAGTTAATTTCTGCACTTTAAGTTGATTGTTCCACGTTAAGTTCTTTTCCTTTAAAGTTATCGGTCACAAAGAAACTATGTTTCAACTTGACTTGAGTACTTAGGTAGTCTTCAACTTGACAAATGCCTAGTGTCACCCTGACTTACTTCTAGCACTACTCGTGTGTAGCCTAAACTAGGAATTGACAAAGGGGGTTGAGAATATTCCAACCTCACTTGTTGATCCCTTGCCCTTTGGTGCTCAAGAACCCGATTCTCAAGCTTGCAAAAAGCCCTTGCTTTGGATGCCCTCAAGTGCTCTCAATGGACCTATAAAATTCCCAAAGTTAGCTCAAGACTTAAATTCAAAAGACTTAACATATCACTTTCATTCATGCAATTGAGTTATCAATTTGCACTGTGTCTTTATGGAAACAATTCTAGAGATCCCTTAGTCTGGTTCCCCCTGGATATGGTCCACTTACTCTGGTTCCCCCCGCGAGCTTTCCAACAAAACAAAAATCACAACAAACGGATTTCGTATGAGAAAGTTATGCCAGTTCAGGGTTTTGGGCTAAAACAGGGTTCAAACAGGCTAACAGGGAAACAGGTTTTCCTCAGATTATTTGCTTATAGCCTCCTTATATGCTCTATAGCCCAACATTTATGCCCAAAATTAACCACAAACCTCAAATTAAAAACCCTAGAAATTTGGCTAAAATTGGCTGTCAATCGCGATCGACTAGGTTGTCAATTGCGATGGACAGAGCTGTCCATCGGGGCCTGTCAGTCGCGATGGACACGTGTCAATCGCGATTGATGGGTGTCAATCGCGATGGACAGGGGGTGTCGGTCGCGATGAACTGCTGTCAGTCGCGATGGATTGCTATCGGTCACGATGGACTGCTGTCGGTCGCAATGGACTGTTGTCAATCGCGATGGACAGAGATTTCGGGGTTTTCCATGGCTTTGTGTCAATCGGGGTCTATGAGTCGTGATGGATATGTTTTTTCGCCGAGATACGGTCTCGATCGCGATTTTTTTGTCATTCGTGATGGACAGGGATGTCCGTCGCAATGGACACGTGTCGGTCACGATGGATAGACAGTCAGTCGCGATGAATTCCATCTGTCGCGATGGACAGAGGTGTCCGTCGGGGTCTGTCAGTCGCGATGGACAGTCTGTCTGTCGCGATGGACACTATCAATCGCGATTGATGCTGTCAATCGGGATGGATAGCAAAAATGCAAATTTTTCAGAAATTTTTGTGGATTTGTGATGTGCAAGGTCTCTAGTCTACTGTGGTGCACTTAGTTTTACCAAAGGGACAATTTTTTTGTCAATCGCGATCGACAGAGGTCTGCGACACAGAGACAAAACCGAGCTTTTCCGTACCTGCACAATGTGCTGGAGATGATGGGACACTGCGATCCTGCAAGAAACTCAAAAAACATGCAAAAGTAGCACACACAAATAGCTCTCTCACAAGTGCAATGAGGGAAATTGAAGGGAGAAGGTGATATGATCAAAAACTGAAATTTTTCGCGATGATGGAGATGCAGGTGGGAGATGGTGAGGATGATGATGGTGATGATGATGATAAACTGAGAAAGAGAAAAATAAGGAAAAGTAAGGAAATTACCTACAACGCCAACATCACAAATCTACGTCTTACCATCACACGCTCGTCCTCAAAGTTCGATCCCCGGCAACGGCGCCAAAATTTGGTGTAGCTCAGTGATGTGTAGCACCTCCTTTAATGTCAATCCGGGAAGACATGAGGATGGTATGAAGACCTCGAACAAGTGATGGCACAAGTGCGTGAGTGAGAAGCATACTAACATGCACACACATACACACACACGTGCACACAAGGCTAGAACAAAGAGAGAGTCAATGGAGTTCTTTAGATTACTCAAAAGTGCTCTTACAAGTTTAATTCTACAACAAGATAACCTAAAAAATGATCTCTCTAGCTCTTTTTATAGTTTTTGACTAGCTTTGGCCCTGTCCAGGCCTAGTGTCCGGCCTAGTTAAAAATTAGGTTCTAGGGCCTATTTGGAGGCACAAACAGAGTCTAAAAAAAATGAGAATTGATAGGTAGGTACTTCTAATGCTCCTCAAGCTCAAGGACTCCTTGGCTTGCACAAAATGGAGCTACAAAAAGGTGGCATGGTATTTACATTGGTGGGGAGTGGCTGAAATCACTATTTGGAAAATATTAATTCAGGAAAAAATGATGGGCTATTTGCCAGATCTTCTTTGACTGCTTTGTCTGCTTGGCCCTTCTCATTGGCTCCCTTGTCTTGTAAGTCCTTGACCGCTCCGACCACTGTTAACACCATATTACAAAAGTTTTGTACATCTTGGAGATTGTGCAACTAGAGGAATCAACTAGTGCATTTACAAGGCTTGATATAAATTCAGCTAGGCTTTCTTTAACAAGTAATGAGCAACTTTTTTCAAAGAAATTTGTATGTTTTAAACTCTTTCTCTACTAATGTGCATTCTTTCTTTCATTTCTTCTCTTTAGCTTCTTTTTCTCTACAACACTCTCCCCCCTCTTAACATCTTTCCTCCCTGATATAGCTTCGTTTTGATTTTCCTGGCATGGAATTTTTGTGTTAAGGTGATATGATCTTTATGTATGATGTGTTCTTGCAATGCTTTCAAGAAAGGTTGTTTCTAGCAATGAGTGATCTTCGGAAAGCTCCTGGCCCTTTGTAATTATAGACTTCAACTACTATGACTTACTTTATTGTTCTTGAACATCCTATTTCTTCCTGAATCTTTGGCTTCCACTACATGCTACTTAAGCTGATATGTGCCCTTGTGGGTAATTTTTATCTTGGATGAGAGGTCCCTATTTTCTTTTATCTTCTGCTTCTTTTAGTTTTACTACATTTTCTTCCACACGTCTATCCTATACTCTCTCATCCTCAACATGCCTTGGTTGGAGGCGTGCATACCTATGGGCTGATCTCTTTAATTGATGGTATTTTCATTAAGCGTCATGAATTATTACCGTTGTTCAAGGTTGATTTCATTATTTGGTGCTTATCAATTTTCAGCAAAAAAGTGAAATTTGTAAGCTATCAATTTAGCATTTAAATTTGAGCTCATCTTCAAAAATAGTTTGAGAATCAAGCTCAAACAAGCTTATAAAAAATGGTTCTTCAAATATCTATAAATAAAAACTCAAAAGAAACATTAAGTGAGAGAAGTATGCCATGATGGTGGTTGAGCTCTGAATAACTCATAAATTAAAAATCAGTAGCTCCACACACTCATTTGTGCAGATAAATTTCAAGAGATTATATTCAGTAAATTTGAAAACTTTTAAGACATGAGTATCAAAGTCAAATTTTTTTGGTCAGCTTAATCATCAAATGCGGCACTATAGCACGTTTTGCAAGCCAAATTCAATGGTCTTGATCAACATATAATCTTCTCTCACTAAATATCGATGAGGTGGGCTTAGAAGTAGAGGAAAATTAAGTCATATCTTACTTTTAATTCTTTTTGTTGCACTTCCAAAAATTATGGCCAGGAATGACATCTTGGTAGAGGACAAAAAAAATCGGTTTACTTAATCGATAAGGTGCATCCTACCATTGCACATAGACTAAAAGGTTCTTTTCTAGAACTGAATCTACTCCATCAAATTGTTTTTCCATATAATTAAAGATTTTGATAGAAAAGTTTATGTCCTCATCAATATTCCTCTGATTTCATCTTCTTATGTATCGTCATGTTTGCTCCTTCATTAGTGTGTATGGTATGTTTACTTTTTCATACTTTTCTCAATATCTTTTCTTTTAATCTTTGCATCTTACACTTTACTACCAAATCATTAAAATCTTATGTAAGGAAAGCGACCAAAATCGTTGAATTCTCTGGGTCTAGATCTATTACAAATGGTGTATGTAGGATGTCAAGATCGATACATGCTTGTTGGAGTTTGAGGTCTGCGAAAGCACATGAACAACACAACGAAGAAGAAGAAGAAGAAGTTTGGAGCATAACACACAATACTAAATGTATTACCACTAGAATGTACAAAAATACGTGTCCCTTTAGGGAAATAGGCATATATACAAGCTGGGGGGAAAAACCTCCTAATGAGGTAAAAAGTGCCCCAACGATCCTAATGTGTTCACACACATCTCTAACTAAACATATTAACAATGCTGCTTCCTTTACTAGTGATGGATCAATGCGGGGGGAGAGAGAGGATGTATCTTGGTCTTTCCAATATGTCCTTGAGGAACAGGTGATTCATGGAACCCATGTCCATATCTAGAGTTTCTTTTTGAGCTTTCTTATTGATCTATTCTTATATTTGTCATATCAATCTATCTCATTGTACCACAGTGTCCCTTTGTTCTCGTAATTTTCTCTTAGTTTGCATTTTTCTTTCAGATATCTCTTTAAACGCATCATTATCTAGGTTATATGTAATTATCAATATTGGTGCATGGATCAAGTGTACGTGCTTGAAGAATGCTCATTGAGTTTCTCTCTAATTATTAGGCATAAATGTAAATTCATTGGAACATAATCTTTGGGATTTTCAAAGGCTTAAGCTTCATATTACTTTAATTAAAGATAAAAGTGATAAGATGGAGAGAATATCATAAGTTGATGGGAGGAAAAAGCAAAATTTAATTTTTAATTAAAATTCAAATATCCCTATAATTTAGGATCACCTTTTAGGTATAATCGCTAACTATCATCAAGTCAAAAAGTGTATAGATAGATACACTATGCATTAAGATGCAGAAAAGAGCAGAGCTTAGAAATTCTCATCACACTATTATTGAGAGAATTATGCACTACATCAAAGTGCAAGAATTCCTTCACATCTCCTTTGTATCATAGGTCCATTAGCAATACATATTATACTTTAGTTATATTGATTTGAGAATCTCTCTATTGTTATAGTATTCTGAGCTATTCTGTCAACTTCTCTAAATTATTTCTTTGTGTGTAAGTACTCGTTATCAAATCCATCAACTAGAGAATTTGGCTACAAAGTTTCATCATCATTGGATGCATAGATATTGAGGTATGCGTGATTAAATGTGACATGGTCTTTGTATCGTCTACTTCATGAAAAGTCAGTTTTACCCCCAAATGTCTTAGATACATTTTTTAATGTATGTACATCCTAAATTCATGAAACTAATTGCTATATGTTGCTTAAATTTTCAATTGAAGGTGTGCATAATCTCTCTAGAAATTTTCTACCAAGCTATGAGAAGTGAGCAAAACACTAATAGCTTTCTTCCATAAATAAAAAGGTTATCAAGGTATTTTGAACTCACAACTTATCTGTTTTGAGACAAACTCTAGAGAATGGCTCCAAAAAATGCATATATTGGAGGCATCTAAATTTTACTACGTTTTTATGAAGTTATAACGACTATTCTTAAGCATCTTTATGCCAAGACAATCTCATCTCTACACTATACATATCATATCTTCATAGTGGTATCAGAAAAAGTTAAAGAATAGACATCATGTGTGATGGATTCCCCTCATCTATGGACAAGTTGGACCAAATAGACTACTCAAAATGGTGTCTAGGAATAGAGGATTATGTACAGGGAAGGAATTTGTATGGATATATCTTAGGAGATGATGTGTAATTGATACTCAAAAGCAAGGGCCCACCAACTCAAGAGGAGTAGGAAAGGTTGAATGCATGGTGTTCAAACGATGCTTTGGCAAGATCATACATTCTCAACTCTATCTTTCATTTTTTACTCCTTCATATTAGGAACTTTAAGACCTCTCAAGAGACATGAAATTCTTTGTAAGCATCATTCTCATCAAGTACCAGAGCTAGGAAGAATCAACTATGGATGGAGTTTAAACTACTCAAGAAGATACCCAAGCAAAGTGTAACTAATTTTGTCACCAAGATCAAGGGAATTGGAAAAAAACTTGGGAGCATTAGAGAGATCATTGATGAAGACAATGTTGTGAGGAAAGTCATCAATGGGATCAAATCTTATGGCAAATGGGAAGCCTTCACCACAACCATGGATCTCTACATGGATATGCAATGGAAATGTTTCACACATGAAGTCAAGATTTTGAAGAATGGTGAGAATGAGATAGGTTTATAGTTCTCTATCCTCTATTATTGATAAAAATAAATTCAAGGACAACAAACCAAAAGGTAAGAAATCTGATGATGAAGGAAGTACCTCTCAAGCTAGCTTTGCATCAAGAGGTAGAGGTTCAAGAGGAAAAGGCACAGGAGGTAGAAAAGGAAGGGGGGAGCCCAAAGCTCATCACCCTATGCCATATGTGGTCTATCAAAACATAGCACAAAGAATTTCTTTACGAGTCCATCCACTAAAAGAGAAAGAGGAGTAAAAAAGAGGAGGCTATGGAAACTGAAGAGGCAAATTCAATAACTCTTATGGATACAACAATGATTCATACAAGAAAAACTATCAAGGAGAAGAAAAAGGAAGAAGAGACTACATCATGAACATCACGATGAAGGAAGGTAATTCTTATGAGCATGTGTTCTACATAGATTCTTGATGCTCAAATCATGTGCTAAGAAATGTAGCTCTAATCTCAATCTTGGAAGATTCAAAGGACTAACAAGAAGTATAAACAAGAAATGACACAAGAAATTGAGTTTAGAAGATAGGAAATGTGAAGACCTCTAATGGTAACAACAAATTACTATGTACGATTTCTTTATGTGCCAACCATTACAAAGAGCCTTATAAGTGTAGGTCAAATTGTTGAGAAATGCGTGCAAGTGAGATCTACCAAGCATGGAGCCTCTGTTGAGGATCCATGTCAAGGTTTCAAGAAGATAGCAAAGGGAGAGAATTGAGACAGGTTGTTCATATTTGAGCTCTAAGATAGAGTTCTAAACATGATAAGAGAATTACATCAAGTTATCTCACTTTTGCAGGTACAAAGCATATCTCAAGGTCATCAAAGAAGAAATGTACTATTGCACTCTCAACAACAGAAGATGAATATAGAGGATGAGCCAATGCAACTCAGGAAGCGATGTGGATGAAACTTTTGTGCTTAATTTCAGTCTCAATTCCTCTACTCCTCACATTTTTGGAGACAACATTAGTTCACTCCACCTTGCAGCTAATCCAATCTACCATGCCAAGACCAAACATAGAGAATTTCACTATCATTGTGTCAGAGTAAAGATCATGAGCAAGGAGATTTAGCTTTCATATGTATCTGCTCACCATCAATGTGCAGATATTATGAGCAAGGCATTGGATGGAGTAAAATTAAACAAATTCAAAGCTATGATTGGACTACAAGAAATATTGAAGGAATGAAGACTCGAGCATCTTAGGATTGAGGGGGCATTGTTGGTGCATGGAGAAATCCTAAGATCTTTGACCAACGCTCATTGGACTTCTCTCTAATTATTAGGCATAAATGTAAATTGATAGGAACATATGCTTTGGGATTTTTAAAGGTAAAATCTTTAGATTGCTTTAGCCAAAGATAAAATTGTCGTGAAGAGAATCTCCTGAGTTAATGGGAGAAAAAATCATGATTTAAATTTGAATTGAATTTCTAATTGTTGAGCCCATAAAAGTCATATTGGTCAAAGTCAATCGCAATAAACGTCAACCACAGTCAAAGTCAAAAGGTCAAAATCAAACTGTTCAAAGTCAACAAGGTCAAGATCAAAGTCAAAGTGCTAAAGTGCAGGTGTCAAAGTGCACAGGTAGTGCACAATTAATTGTCCACAAAGGGTAAATTGGAGAAAGTGGGTTGCAGGTTGCAGAGGTATTTCTCTAATTTCCCTAAAGTTCAAAGTGTTTTTAAAAGTGTTTTGGAAGGTTCAAGTGAACCCTCCCTTATGTGCAAAAGTGAAGACTTAAAGGGAAATGTCAAGGTATGTCAAGCGGCAGCGTACGCAGAAGTGAAAGTACGCCCCCCCAATTAAAAATTTTGTTTTAGTCTAAAGTCACTACAGGACAAAATAGGGATTCGTTGGCTGCCACTTATGAAGACAATCTTGGGGACATCAAAGTGAGCACCAAGATACACTTGCAGTTAGGAGCATACGTGAATGGACACTCAAATCAAGGCAAGGGCTATTCTTGGAAATTCCAAGTGTAAGCAGGAGGAGCATAGTCTAAGTAAGGTAAGAGAGAGAAGTGCAAGAGACACCCAGTGCGCGACACAGAGAAGTGAAGTGCAAGGTGTGCATGAAGAGTGACCAAGGAAGTGTGTAGAGAAGTGCTAAGCTAGTCCCCCAAGGATCCCAAGGTCTTATTGAAGTGTGCGCATGCTGACAGAAGGTACCCATCCCTCCCCCTTAGTGGAAGCTTGGTGCAAGGTGTGCACAAGGGCAGGCTAGGTGGAGGTTTGGTGCAGAGGAGGCCGACAGCAACAAGTCCCTTGGGTATTTGGTATTTTGTAATTAAGTACTCTTTGGGATTTTGCACAGAAGCATTGGATTGTATTGTGCTTAAACATTGTATTTGTCTTACTATAATCAATCGACAGAGGCTTCTAGTGTGGATTCTTCTTCTTGGCTTCCCTTTTCTCCTACAAACACTCAAATCCCTTCTTGTCCAAGAATCCCCCAATGAAATTTGGCATGCCTGGTGGGACATCCAAAGAGATTTGAGCTTAGGAGAAACCAAGTGCAAAGTACAGAAGAGATCAAGTGTCGACAGTACTACAATGCTACTTCATTAACCAAAAGGTAAATATTCTTATCAAGTGTCTCATATTAAGTGGACTATGAACAGCTCATGACCACAACCTCATCCCAAACATTGAGGGTCACCTGCAAGCAAAAAAGAAGGAAGGTTGTTAGAAGATCCTCTAGTCCATTATCTTCAACCTCATTAGTAAAGAGCATGGCAGGACAGGTAGACTTGGAGACCTTACTCTCAAGATTAAATATAAAATTTCCTTCTTTCAAAGACCTAGCTTCAGAGGATCCCAACGAGCATATTAGAAGGTTTTTGGCACTATGCAAGACTAGAGGCTTAATGGGCAGGGAGGATGCCTTTTTGGTACTCTTCCTTGCCACATTAGAAGGATTAGCAGATAAATGGTTCAACCAATTTGCTAAGAACCATTTTACAACTTGGGACTTGATGAAAGATGCATTCACAAATCAATTCCAGCATGGAAATACTGTCGAGATCATCATAGAAGAACTAGAAAATTTGAGATTGGGTCCAGGTGAAAAGTTCTTAGAGTTTGTGACTAGGGCCAAGGCACTAATGGCTAAATTGCCAGATCCACCACATGATTTTTTTGTTAAGAAATGGTTAGCTAAGCCACTTCCAGTGGCCACCCAATGCAAAATCAAGGAATTAGTGTTGCCTACAGCCTCCATAGAGGAGTTCATCAACTATAATATTCCACAGAAATGGAGGATCTAGTAATCCAGCTAAGGAAGGAGCTGGAGGGCTTAAAAAGGAATAAGCCCCACAAAGAGGAGGAGAATGTTGTTACTCAGTTGAGAAGGGAGATTGAAGCACTCAAGCTTCAAAAGGAGGAGGAGGCCCAAGCAGAGGAATTGGCTCAGCTGCGACAGGAGTTGCAGGAACTCAAAGGAGGTGGCATCAAGAGTGGACTTTGGTGCACCATGTGCAATAAGCAAGGGCATATAGTAATTGAATGTCCTTTGTTAAGTGTGACTTGCCAATTATGCAGGAAAGCTGGTCATGAGGCCCAGGAATGCCAATCAAGAGGAATGCCTGCAAGAACATATTGGACACAAGGAGGACCCCTACCACCAACAAATGTAATGGCAGTTGCACCCAATTAACGTAACAATTACAACCCTAGACAGAGGGGTAACTTTGGAAATGGGCCAAGGAGGCCAATTATTTCTTTCAGATGTGGAGAATGTGGGCACTATCAAAGTAGGTGCACTCTCCCAGAAAATCCCCTCCTTGTAGGAACTGCCTAGAGGCCAGAGAACACTATATTAATTCTAAAACAAAATTTTTAATTGGTTGGGCATACTTTCACTTCTGCGTATGCTGCCGCTTCACATACCTTGACATTTCCCTTTAAGTCTTCACTTTTGCACATAAGGGAGGGTTCACCTGAACCTTCCAAAACACTTTTAAAAACAGTTTGAACTTTAGGGAAATTAGAGAAATACCTCTGCAACCTGCAACCCACTTTCTCCAATTTACCCTTTGTGGACAATTAATTGTGCACTACCTGTGCACTTTGACACCTGCACTTTATCACTTTGACTTTGCACCTATTGACTTTGACCTTGACCTTGTTGACTTTGAACAGTTTGAATTTGACCTTTTGATTTTGATTGTGGTTGACTTTGATTGCGATTGACTTTGACCAATATGACTTTTATGGGCTCAATAGTTGCCCACCACCTAATGTGCTCTCTGAGCCAAAACTCTGAGCATAGAAGACACAATGATTCTAGAGCTACAAAACTTCAAAAGGACACCTGAGCAGCCACCAAGTCCACCAGAAACAGGAGAGAACAAGCACCAGAGAAAAACCCAAAAGTGGAATTGTTGTAAGGAAAGAAAGCAAAGGAGAGAAATTGGAGGGTAGATAGAGAGGTAAGGGAGGGCTGAGGGGGCTGAGATGGATAGGGCAAGGAGGGGTAAGGATGTGGTTGGGCAGAAGGGTAAGGGGAGGTTGAGAGAGTAGGATTATGGGGTTTGGAGAGAAAATGATCAACAGGAGAGCTACAATGGGGGCATATGGTAAATTGTGAAAAATAAGGTAAAAGAAAGTGCGAAGAGACCATGTGGACCATTTAGATCAATAAAAACATTTGATAAAGGGGCTCAAAACTTGGGGGTTTTGACCAAAAGTCAGAGAAAAGGTGAGATTGTGGAAAACTAAATGCAAAAAATGAATCTAGAGGTGCCAAAATACATGAAAATGACTCCAAGTTTGAAAAAAATGGCCATCCGAGGTGCAATCCAAAGCCAAAAGGTTTGAGCCATGAAAAGTAAAAAATAAAAATAAAAATAAAATAAAAAAAGGAAAAAAAAAATATATATATATATATTAAAAAATAAAAAAGATATCTCTTTATTGCTTTCTTTTTTTTGTAATATCGCTGAACGCATGCCATGCAAAAATAAAAAATAAGGCAAAATAAAAAAGAAAAATAAAAATAATAATAAAAAAATAAACAAGAAAATAAAATAATAATAATAAAAAAATAAATAAAATATAAAAAAAAAGGGAAGGGGGGGGAGGGGGGGGGAGAAGAGCGGGGTGGGGGGGAGAGGGGGGAGGGGAGGGGGAGGGGGTGGGGGGGGGGGGGAGAGGGGGGGAAGGGGGTGGGGGGGAGAGAGGGGGGAAGGGGGGGGGGAGGGGGGGGGAGGGGGGGGGGGGGGAGAAAGGGGGGAAGGGAGGGGAGAGATGGGGGAGAGGGGTTTTTTTTTTTGAAGTAATCCGAAAAAAGCCAAGGGGGGCTTTTTTTTTCCTATTTTTTTGGGAAAATCCCCAAAATGTGAGAAAAACCCAGAAAAAATCCCAAAAAATTGCAAATAAATAAAAAACAATCTCAAAAAATTCTAAAAAAATTTTCTATAGTTCTAGGATAATTTTGTCACTCAAAACCACAGAGAGCTTTCTTTATTCCTCCTATTTGGCAAGAAAATGACATCAAAAAAGGATAAAAAATGCTAGAAAATTTCTAAAAAATACTGCAAATTTCCCAAAAATTCCCAGAAAATGTACTTTTGCAGAGGTTATGAAATGCCTTCTAATTTTGCTAAAAACGCAAGGAACAAGCATGAAATGGATAAAGAAAACTAGTAAAACTTAAGCAAAATGAAATGAGAAAGCTATGTACAACCTGGACAAATTTTGCCGGTTCCAGGTGATCCATAATTCTTTAGTTGGCTTGATGATATGCCTTGAGCCATGATCTTGATATGTTGACTCAGAGAAACTCCTCCATAATCTCCAATTGTACTGCACTTCATTTGTTTTGTCTTTATTTTGGGCATGTTGACCACTTGATAGGGCCCCCTTAAATATTATCTCCTTCCATGAAATATTATCTCTTTCGTACTGCATCTTCTGTTTCCAAAGACTTGTAGGTACTCCTTCCACATCCTTGTAAAGCCCTGCACTTACTATCATAAAAATTGACATAACAGAAGATAGCTATACCAATATCCATAAAAAAGTGGCCATTGACATATGAGTTGGAATATCTTCATCAGTGTTGTACTTAAGGGTTTTGCTTTTCGTCTCTTTGCTATGGCCTTTGACTGAGACCCTGAGTGTTTTCCTCTTTTTCTTCATATGCTTCTTCTCTACTTGAGTTTGGAAAAATTCCATAATAGGAAGATGGGTCTTCTGCATGGAGCCAAGCCAACATGTTTTCATCTTCATATAAATCTGCTCCTTCAAATAGATCTGCTTCCGAGTTGTCCACCAATTCTTCTTCCATACAAATACCAATTGTCTACATCATGCTGGTATGTCTTTGATTGTCTGGACCTTCTTCTAAAATTATCTGTTGCATCTCTTTTCCCTCTTGCTTTACCCACATTGTGTCCTTGCCCTAGTCATGCAGCACATTGGCATGCCTTAACCAAGGTCTCCCAATTAACAGGGGGAAACTTCCTTCTAACTGTGGCAACCTTAAAACAACAAAGTCCAAGTTAAAGATGGTACCTTGTATCTTGACTGGGACTCCAGGGACCACTCCCATAGGCCTTACTATGCTTTGGTCTGCCATTGTTACAGTGAAGTTGGGAGGTCTCGAAGGATATAGTCCAATCTTTTTCATGGTATATTCAGGCATCAAGTTAATGGTAGAACCACCATTCACAATCACTCCTTGAAACTCATGACCTTTAATGGAAACTGTTAGATGAGGGCTCTTGTAATCTGTGAGGGGTGCTTCCCCTACAATTTTATCTTTATGCATAACAGCAGCCTTTGCCTCAAGACTTGTTGTGGACATTTAATCAATTATCTGCAAGAGTTCTGACCTGAACTTCCCATCCATCTTTATTAAATAAAAAAATACTAACCTCCTTTTTCATGGTCTTGAGTAGTCTAGAAGCTTCTGATTCCTTAAGAGCCTCGACTTCCTTTGACTTATCAAAATCCTCATGAACCCTGTTGAATGCATGTCCAATGGCATCACTGGTACCTATGAAATTTTCTTTTTGCCTTATGTCTGCACATGTGGTGGCTTTGTTCTCATACACACCTTTGCCTTTGTTTAATCCATTAATCATTGATTCTTGACCTATTTCCACTTGAGCCTTCCCCTTGCTTCTTGTCTGCACTGTAAAAGATTCAATTTCTTCTAACTGCACCACTCTATTAGATGGAGATGGCACATGGACTTGATCTACCCTTTCTTCTTTGCACACAGAAATCATTTGAATGTGGGGCCAAGATGTAGATGCTTGGTTCTGCACCTATACCAAAACCACTAGCATCTGTAACTACGTGAAATGGTTGTGTAAAATCAGGTAATTGCAGAATAGGCACATGGGAAAGTGCATACTTAAGTTTATCAAAAGATTGTTGTTGGGCTACTCTTCATACAAATTTTAGATTTTTTTTTTAATAATAAAGTAAGGGGAAGGGCCATTCTTCAATTACTTTAATCTTCTTGGGATCTACATGAACGGCTTGACTAGAGACAATATGTCCAAGATACTCTATCTCGTTTTGAAAGAAACAACTCTTTTCAGAATCAGCATAAAGTTTATTTTTATGTAACAAATCAAAGATTATTGCTGAATGAGTTTCATGTTCAGTGTCATTCCTACTATAAATAAGTATATCATCAAAGAAGAAAAGAAGGAAGTCTTGGTATTCAAGGAAAATATTATTCATTATATGTGCAAATGTGGCGGGTGCATTGGTAAGTCCAAAAGCCATTACCATAAATTCAAAATGGTCATGTTGAGTAAATCTTTAACTTGTTTAGCTGTTTCATTTTGGATTAAAGGCCCATGCCTATAAGGTGCTTTATGAGGAGGAGAGCTACCAGGAATTAAATCAATCCTATGGTCAAGAGATCCCCTAGAAGGTGGTATTGCAGAAGGAATATCAGCCATAAAACAATCCTTATACGAGTCCATAAATGACTTATATGCACTTGGAAGTGTATGTGTATAATCAGTTATATTATTCACAAAGACAATACATGAGTTATAACCTTTCCTAAAAGCTCATTTGACTTGCGTATGACTAATGAATGGGAAAGGTTGAAAATCATGCATCCTAGACAGTAAAACATCGTTATTTGAAAATTTGAAAGTAATCGTGTGTGTATCATAATCAATGCAGGGGTTGTAATTATGTCGAAAGGGCATGCCAAGTATAACATCATACGACTGCAACGGAGCAATTAAAAATGAGCGTTCATCTACATATGAACCTATACAAATTTGAACATTATGCACCTCATTTGTATATTCCCTATAAACGCAGCCTTAACCTTATACATAGAAGGATAAGTAGTAAGGTTAAGATTTTGAACTAGCTTATGAGAAATAAAATCATGCGAGCTACCATCGTCGTGTAAAAATTTAGTACTATGCCATTAATGGTGCCATGCATGCAGAGTAGAGAATGGTTAGAAATTTCGTTACCCAGGGTACTGCGTTCTTGCTCTAATACTTCTTCAGAACAGTTAGGTTTAGTGTCAGTTGGAACAACCTCCATGTTGTGTACTTGATCTTGAATGGGTTGCCTATTAGTAGGTCTCATCCTACAGGCAGCTTTTGTTGGGAATGATGGATGGACACTTCAAGATGATGAGTAGGTACTGCCAAATGCTGCTTTGTACCAGCCCTTTGATGCTTTAGAGTTGATAAGTGGACCTTCTTAGCTTTCCAATGACACCATAAAATGGCCTATGTACTTTGGAAATGATGTAGGAAAAGATTGAAACAAAACAGACAACTTTGAACTTTAAGTCTTCAAGAAAACCTTCTACTTTTGACCATACACATGCTGCATCTTTTGCTCAGTATAACCAGCACAGTAGGAATTGGGAAAATTCCTTTTAGGGGTATCTACGTAGCTTAGAATGCTAACTATTCCAAGTGGAATCACTTCAAAAGATTAACTATGCTCAGAGAAATTAATTTAGCAAGTAAACCTTTACCCTCGATATTTTAGGACTGTTGCACACTTCGACCAGTGATCACTTCGATGGACTTTTTTCTAAATTGGATGAACAAAAATGCTTCAAATTTAGATAGCATGTAGAAAACTTAGAGCTTGTTCCAACAAGGTATAGATCTTTGAATTTGGTGGTGAAATGAGAGATATGATCTCCACAAGTTGACTGACTAACAGAGACTCAGAAATGAACAAATGTAGATATATGTATTAATGAACACTTGTATACAAAATGATTCGCTTGGAAACCATAGCCAAATGATGTGGTAAGGTGTAGGCAACAGTGTAGGCCTTACACACATACAACGATGAGAATGGAGAGCTCGGAAAGTGACTTGTACAAGAGCGACTTTTGATGATCGTGACTTTTATAGTAGTTGAGTTCAAAAATTTGAATTTGAATTCAAACTTTTGGCTCTCTATAATCATGCTCCTACATCCTACGAGATATTCTCTTAATTGATTGATGCTTTACAACTAATAAAGTCCACAACTCCCTTGGGTAGGTGGCTACAAAGATTCCAAGTCAAATATGACTTTTACAAAAGGATAAAATGGTAATTAACCATTAGCATTGATTCCTATGCATCTTCATATGTGTATGAACTACAAGCCAAATGTGTAGGCTTGTGAATTGCACCAATAGCTCCCCCTCAAGCCAAACATTCTGGCTTGGTCTTCATTCTTCAGTCTTCATGTACATCCTGCAATCCAATCATTGATTTGAACCTGCAAAGTTTGGTTCCATCCAATGCTTTAGTTAACAAATCTGCACACTGCATGTTGGTTGATACATATGTTGATTGAATGTCCTTGCTTAATACCTTCTCTCTCACATAATGGTAATGGACCTCTATGTGCTTGGTCCTAGCATGATAAATAGGATTAGCTGCTAGGTGAAGTGAGCTTGTATTATCTCCAAAGATCAATGGTGAGGTAGTATACAAACCCAATTCTGTATACAATAACTTGATCCATATGGCTTCTTGGGTAGCATTAGCTAATCCTCTATACTTTGCCTCAGTAGAAGATAAAGCAACAATATGTTGCTTCTTTGAAGACCATGATATTGGTTTATCACCTGCAAATGAAATGTATCCAGAAGTGCTTCTTCTATCATCCTTACATCGTGCCCAATCTTCATCTGAATAGATCTTAATATCCAAGTCTGATGTGTAAGGAAAATACAAACCATGATGTTGAGTGCCTTTGAGATACTTTAGAATTCTTTTTGCAGCTTCTAGGTGAGGTACCCTTGGCTTGTGGATGAACTAACTTAGCACACTAAATCCATATGCAATATCTATCCTTGTTAAGGTAGCATAGTTCAAGCTTCCCACTATGCTTTGGTAACCTGTAATATCATCAATTTCATCACCTTCATGGGCACTTAGTTTTAGGTTTACCTCCATTGGAGTACTTGCAACTTTGGCATCCTACAAATGAAACTTCTTCAACATATCCTGTTTGTATTTTTCCTGCGTAATATAGATTCCAGAATTAGTATAGACTAACTCAAGTCCAAGAAAATACTTGAGTAGACCAATATCATTGATCTTGAACTCCTTCATCATTTGGTTCTTAATTTGTCTGATTCCATTGACATCATTACCTATAAGTATGATATCATCAACATATACACATAGATATATTACCTCTGAATTACTTCTCTTGATGAATAGAGAAGTGTCTGCCTTGCTCATGAAAAAACCTTGATCTTGAAGGTATGTGGTCAACCTGTGATTCCATGCCCTCGGTGCCTACTTCAATCCATAAAGAGATTTATTCAATTTGCACACATATGTTACCTTGTTTGGATCCTCATAGCCAGGAGGTTGTGACATGTATACCTCCTCTGAAATCCATCCATTAAGAAATGCATTTTTTACATACAATTGATACATGTTCCAATTTTTTGATGCAGCCATACTTACCAATACCCTGATGGTTGGCATCTAATTGTCTACAGGTGAGAATGTTTCTTCATAGTCAATGCCTTGGGTTTGTGCAAAACCCTTGGCCACCAATCTGGCTTTGTACTTGCTTATTGACCCATCAGAATTTCTTTTGAGTTTATAGATCCATCTAGATCCACTTACCTTCATGGACTCTTTCTTTGGTACTAGTTCCCATGTGTCACTTTCTTTGAGTGCTTCAATCTCTCCATCCATAGCTTCTTTCCATTCTGTCTTAGTTTTTGCTTCTTCATATGATCCTGGTTCTTCAATTGACAAGTCTTTGGCAAGATAAACAGAGTGTTTAGTAACAAGAGAGGTGTCATACCCATATCTGATAGGTTTTTTGCTCTCCCTTTGTGATCTTCTGATTGATTGATTTGAAGATTCAGGTATGTCTTCAAGTTTCTTCATCTTGAGTTTGCCTTTGGACTTCCATGCCTTGAATTCTTCAAGATTGATAATGTCTTCATCATTTGAGGTGGTGTCTTCATTCTGAGTAGGATCATCCTTAGCAAGACTTGGAAACTCCTCCTCTAAGTCATAGGGTAGTTTAAAATTCCTGCATTCATTCTCATACCAAGAATCATTTTCATCACAGATAACATCTCTACTAACCATGAATCCCTTAGTTGAGGGGTTGTAGAACCTGTTGTTGGAGATAGACATCTGCGGAAGCACGCGAACAACATAAGGAAGAAGAAAAAGCTTGGAGCACAAACACACAATACTGAATGTATTACTAGAGAATGTACAAAGATAAGTAGCCCATTAGGGCAATAGGCATATATACAAGCCGGGGGAAAAAAACCTCCTAAAGAGGGAAAAAAGTGCCCCGGCGGTCCTAGAGTGTTCACACACATCACTACCTAAATATATCAACAAATCCCCCTTGGGAGTGATGCGGTGAACAAGGAGCTGGCACTCATGTATAAGGAAGTGCCAAGCTATGTGGAAATCACTCCACAAAAGTAAGTAAGCCCAAAGCTTTGCGGAAAGCTTCAAACTTCTCCCTAGGCAGAGCCTTCGTGAAAAGGTCTGCAATGTTCTCCTGCGTGGGCACATATGCCAAGCTGATCTCCCCAGCAGAGAACCTCTCCCTGACATAGTGATAATGCACCTCAATGTGCTTAGTGCGAGCATGGAACACAGGGTTCCTCGCAACTTCCAATGCGCACTGACTATCAGTGAAGATGGTGGTGGCAGAAGACTGGCCAACACCCAAATCAGCCATAAGGCATCTGAGCCACACACACTCAACAGTCGCTGTGAAAGCTGCCCTATACTCAGCCTCACAACTGGAAGTGGCCGCAGTAGGCTGCTTCTTGCTCAACCAAGATATACATGAGCTACCAAGCATGAAGCAAAAACCACTGGTGGACATACGAGTGTCATAGCAACCAGCCCAATACGATGTAGAAAAAGCATGCAAATCTGGCGGTAGTGATCCCCCCTTGGGATAAAACAACCCAAGTAGCCGAGTACCACTCAAGTAGCGAAAGATGCGTTTAACCAATTTCCAATGCGTGACTCCTGGGCAATGCATAAAGCTGCTCATCTATGAGACAGCAAACTGAATATCTGGCCGAGTAATGCATAAGTAAATCAAGCATCCAACAACCTGCTGATAGAGAACAGCATCAAATGCATCTCCAGCATCATGAAGACTCAATCGTAAACCTGTCTCCATAGGAGTGGCAATAGGCTTACAGTCTTCAAGGCCAAAACGCTTCAATAATGTGTCAATATATTTCGTTTGACACAAAGCCATTCCACCATCAACGTGCATAAACTGAATGCCCAAATAGTGATGCAAATGCCCCAAATCAGACATCTCAAATGAGGCATGCAAATCAGCCTTAAAATCAGCAATATGTGTCTCAATAGGACCAGTGAGCAGCATGTCATCAACATAGACAACAATGATCAGAAGCACATCATTAGCACGTTTAACATATAAGGTGCTTTCAGTTGGACTGTTCTCAAAACGATGTGCAATCAGATAGGCATGTATCTTCTCATACCAAGCACGTGGTGCTTGCTTTAAACCATATAATGCCTTCTTTAACCTGCAAACCTGGTTTTCATGCCCTTTCTGCACAAAGCCACGGGGCTGAAAAACATATACTTCTTCATGCAAGTCACCATTCAGAAATGTTGTTTTAATGTCCAACTGATGTACATTCCAACCATGATGGGTTGCAAGTGCACAAATGCTCCGAACAGTAGTCATACGGCATGTAGGTGCAAAGGTCTCATCAAAATTAATGCCTCTTTCCTCTGCATAACCCTTTGCAACAAGCCTAGCCTTATACCTGTCAACTGTACCATTAGGTTTACGCTTCAGCTTGTATACCCACTTAGTGCCAATGGCCTTCTTGCTACGAGGCAAGTCACATAAAGACCATGTACCACTCTTCATTATAGCATCATATTCAGATTGCATAGCAGCCATCCAATTTTCTGAATTTTGTGCTTCATCAAAAGAAACAGGCTCATTCTCATCACAGAGACTAGATGCAGCCATAGCATAGCAATCTGATGCAAAGGAGGCACTATGAGAGCCTGAACGAGTACGATATGACAAAGGTGCATCTAATTTGCTATCACGCAAAGTCTGCACCAGCCATTTTGGCATAGTTTTTGCCTGCTCAATATCAGCTCTCTCATCAACAAGTGCATCATGTAAATCTGCATCAGAAATGGAATGATCTGCATCATCATATGAAACCTGCAAAGGCTGAGAAGTTGCCTCATTAGGACTAGCACTAGCGTGTCCACCTATAAAAAGAGGCATCAAAGTATCATACATGTCTTTGGAGCTAACAGATGTCTCCTTAGTACATGAAAGCAATGGCTGAATAGCATCTTCCACAAAGACAACATCACGGCTAACCAGAATGCGTTTAGTCTGTGGATGATACAGCCGATAGCCTTTACTTTCAGAACTGTACCCAACAAAAATACATTTTACTGCCTTATCATCCAACTTTCTGCGATGTTGTTCATGCACTAATGCATATGCCAAACAACCAAAAACACGCAGATAAGCAATAGATGGCTTGCGGTCATGCCAAGCCTCATATGGAGTGATAGACTGCAACGCTTTAGTGGGACACCTGTTCAGTACATATGCTGCACACATGACAGCCTCAAGCCAGAAACTATGTGGTAAAGCCTGACTTTTGACCATGCACCTCGCCATCTCCATGAGTGACCTGTTCTTTCATTCAGAAACTCCATTCTGTTGAGGTGTATACGGCACTGTGCACTGGTGTTTTATCCCACATTCAGCCAGAAATGCATTAAAATCTGAAGACATATATTCCCCCCCTCGATCAGAACGGAGGGTGCCCATTTTACATATTGACAGATTTTCAGCCAAAACCAAAAACTGTTTGAAGCACATGAACACTTCGGACTTTGCTTTGAGTGGATATACCCATGCATGCCTGAAAAAATCATCAATGAAAGTCACGAAGTAAAGGTAATTTCCAAAAGAGGGTGTCTGCATAGGACCACAGACATCACTATGTACAAGCTGCAATTTCTGCGTAGCCCAAACTGAACCATCTTTTGGAAAGGAAGAACGCTGCATTTTGCCCAAAATACAGCCTTCACAAACATGTTTTCCAGGTGCCTCAAGTTTGGGCAAAGAGGACACCATTTCAGATTTCTACAGGCGTAACAAACTAGCAAAATTCAGATGACCAAAGCATGCATGCCAAAGCTTTGCATCTAACATAGCCTGAGAATCATGAGCTGCACATGCCGAATCATTCAGAGATCTTTTATAGTCTATGAGCTTATACAGCCCACGACATAAAATGCCAGAAGCAATAATCACATCGCCATTTGAGAGATCATGGACTGTACACTTGTCATCAACGAATTTCACAACCAAGCCAATCTTGGCTAATGCAGAAACTGATAACAGGTTCTTTTTGATCCCTGGCACAAATAAAGCATCTGACAAAGTGAAAGAACTACCATCAGCAGTAGTCAAAATGATCTTACCAACTCCCATAACAGGATAAGAGGAGTTATTGGCGCATGTGACAGTATTCCCTGTAGAGGCAGGCTCGAGTGAAGAGAAGAAACTGCGCTGCGAGGTAATATGTTTGGTCGCCCCACTGTCAAAGTACCAAACATCTGAGTCTACTGCAGACATGCACTGATCATGAGAAGATGGGTCAAAAGTGCAGACAGTAGTAAACGCCCATTCTTCTTCCTGCACAAGATTTGCAGACTCTGTTTTTGGTGTAGAGGCCTCTGCAACAACCATTCCACCCTCTTTCTTCTTTGCCTCTTTAGCAGCTAGTTTTGGACAGTTCTTTATAATATGATCATTTCCTTTACAGTACTTGCAGAAAAATTTCTGCTTTTCTGATTTCTTCTCATCTTTATCCTTGTTCTTTGATTGTGCAGCATTTGCAGATTTCTGCTTACTAGTAGAAGAGCTCCATTTTCCTTTGCCCTTCTGACTAGCCAGGAAAGCTTGATGTGCAACACGCATAATGGACCTGTTCTGCCTGGACTGATCTTCCTGCAACAGAACAGAGACTAATTCCTCAAATGACAAGGCATTCGGATTGCCTTTCATCATCAACCAAAGAGTAGAGGCAAAACTCTGATATGAATCAGGAAGACCATTCAGAACGGTCTGCACAAGTGAGCTATCTGGTATAACCTCATCAGCAGAAATCAATTTTTCCTTCAGGTCTTTGATCTTTGTAAGGAAACTGTCCATAGAATCACCTTCATTCATGTGCTCACTCTCCAACTGTTTTCGGAGGTAAGCAACACGAGCCTCATTGCTAGCCTAGTACAAAGTGGTAAGTGTATCCCAAGCATCCTTTGCTATTCTGTAAGAGCGAATGTGAGGAATAATGGTTTGACAGACAAAGCTATCAATGCATGTGCCTGGGCATCTCTGCCATCCCAACGAATCTTCTCTGCAGTAGGTGCAACAGAAATAGCAGCACTAACAGGAATCTGCGGAATATCATCTTCGACACCATCTTCATCAGCTCCAACACCTGTATTTGCAGTACCTGTCGTTACAGGTGTAACAGGACGTCTTTCAACACCCTGCACAATGTTCCAAAATCCTTTTGCAACCAGTACATGTCGCATCATATAAGCCCATAATGGGTAGTTGGTACCATCCAACTTATCCTCAACAGCCAACATACGGAATACATCACTGCTTTCAGCCATGGCCGGTGACTAGAATACCTTGATGCAGAAAATTGACTGTATCTCAAAAAGTTGAACAGATCTGCCGAGACGAGTTCTGCTAGACCTGTAGCAGACTTTGAGACGCTTAAACTGGCGAACAGAAACTGGTATATACCTTTGGCACAAAAGGACAAAATAGCCTGCACAAGCGCTGTGATAGTGCATTCGGAGGCCGAAACGAGCTCAGATCGTGATTTCGGAACCACAAAGCAAAGTTGTTTTGATCTCAAAAACACCTTGAGTATGCTCACCAAATTTTTTGCGAATCTGACTCTACAAACGAAGGAGTGTCGATGGCGCCCTAGAAGAAGCAATGACCTGCTCTAATACTAATTGTTGGAGATAGACGTCTGCGGAAGCATGCGAACAGCACAAGGAAGAAGAAGAAGCTTGGAGCACAAACACACAATACTGAATGTATTACTAGAGAATGTACAAAGATAGGTAGCCCATTAGGGCAATAGGCGTATATACAAGCCGGGGGAAAAAAACCTCTTAAAGAGGGAAAAAAGTGCCCCGGTGGTCCTAGAGTGTTCACACACATCAGTACCTAAATATATCAACACCTGTACCCTTTCTGATTTAGATCCTATCCAATAAACATACACTTCTCAGCCTTAGGGTCTAGTTTACCTCTTATCTGAGAAGGAATGTGTACATATACTACACATCCAAATATCTTGCAATGATCAAGTGAGGGTCTCTTACCATGCCATGCTTCATAAGGAGTCATCCCATCAAGGGACTTAGATGGTAACCTGTTTATGAGATAAGTGGCAGTAGATACACTCTCTGCCCATAAATAGTTAGGCAATTTCTTCTCATTCAACATTGACCTAGCTGTTTCAACAATCAATCTATTTCTTCTCTCAACTAACCCATTCTGTTCACGAGTATACCTTGTGGTGATTTCTCTATTGATTCCTCTGTCCTGCAAGAATGCTTCAAACTCATTGGAGAAGTACTCACCTCCTCCATCTAACCTTAGCCTCTTTAGATTTCTTCCTATCTGATTCTCAACAAGTGCAAGATATTTTTTAAAACAATTGAATAGTTCATCTTTGTGCTTCATAAAGTACAATATAGGCCACCTGATATAGTCATCAATAAAAGATACATAGTACCTTGATCCTCGGATTGAGGGGTCTTTGCTTGGTCCCCATACATCTGTATGGACAAGCTCTAGGTAGTCCTCATGCATGTAGCCTTTCCTTGAGAAGGGTAACCTGTGAGACTTCCCAAACTGACAAGCAACACATTTATAAGTCATGTGTTGTTTGGAAATATTGGGTATTCCAATATTGCATATTTGTTTCAAGGTTCTTTTGCCTACATGCCCTAATCTTTTATGCCAAATCTCAAGCTCTGAAAGTGTTTGATCTTTATAATTGTAAAGTGCAATATTCTTTGTATCTTCTAGCTCAAATGCTCCAAATTGGTTGAACCTGACCTGCAAACCTTTTTCCACAATCTGTCCAACACTCAATATCAAATTTTTGGTTATGGTTGGTACATATAGTACCCCACTCAACAAGTTCTGATTTCCATCACAAGTCTTAACATTTCCAACTTAAACTACTGAGTGCTTGGTGTCATCACCTGTTTGTACTTGATGTTTACCTCTTGGTTCTTCAAGGTCAGAGAGTAGACCTACATTGCTAGCCACATGATTTGAGCATCTTGAGTCAATGTAGAAGAGATTGTCATCATTTGTACCTGGTTTTGAAGTCATGTTCATAATCAAAAGAGAATCATCTTGCTCTTCTGTATAGTTGTTGGAATCTTTTCTGGATTTGAATCCTCCTTGGTACTTGCCATTGTAGTTGTTGTTGTAGTTGTTATTGTAGTTGTTGTTGTATCCTTGATGATGGTTGAATTTGCCTCTTGATTGTGAGTATCCACCTCTTTGATATGCTCCTCCTCCTCTCTGATTCTTGTAGTTCCTAAAACACTCATCTGTAGTATGATTTGATAAACCACAAATGTTGCATGGTGAGGTTTTATAGGATCTCCCCCTACCTTGCTTACCTCCTCTGCCCCTTCCTCTTGATGATCTACCTCTCCCTCCATAGTTGGCTTGGGAGGTAGTGCCTTCATCCTCTCCTTTCTTGTTCTTGCCTTTATCTTTAGACTTAATTTTATTAGTGTATAGGGTAGAGGAGCTATTAACTTTTGATGTGTCTCCATTCTTGTTGAGCTTGGCTTCATGAGTGAACAATTGTCCCATGAGAGTTTTAAGATCTGGAATTTGCATGTCCATGTATAGGTCCATGGCACTAGTGAAGCTTTCCCATTTGTCATCAGCTTTAATCCCATTGATCACTTGCCTTACTATCTGCTCTTCTTCAATCTCTTCTCCTATGCTTGCTAAGTGATGTGCTACATCTTTAACCTTTGTCACATACTCTGAAATAGCCTGCTTGGGTTGCTTCCTTAGTGTGGTGAATTCAATACACAACTGGTTTTTTCTAGCCTTTGTGTTGGAAGAGAAATAGGATGACAAGGTTTCCCAAGTCTCTTGGGATGTCTTACAGTTTCTAATATGTGGCAAAAGAAAATCATAGATGGAGTTGAGTAAGTAAGACCTTGCTAATGCATCCTTGGCACACCATGTGTTGAGCTTTTCATGTTCTTCCTTTGTTGGTAGTCCTCTGGTTTTGAATGTGGGCAATTCCTCATCTCCTAAGATGTATCCATAAAGACTCCTTCCTTGTAGGTATGTCTTAATCCTTGGAGACCATGCCTGATAGTTGTTCCTGTCCAATTTATCAATAAATGAAGGAAAACCATCTCCCATTTTACCTTGACATTGCTCTAATACCACTGTTGGGAATGATGGATGGACACTTCAAGATGATGAGTAGGTACTGCCAAATCTTGCTTTGTAGCAGCCCCTTGATGCTTCAGATTTGATAAGTGGACCTTCTTAGCTTTCCAATGACACCATAAAATGGTTTATGTACTTTGAAAATGATGTAGGAAAAGATTGAAACAAAACAAAAATCTTTGAACTTCAAGTCTTCAAGAAAACCTTCTATTTTTTACCATACACCTACTGCATCTTTTGCTCACTATAACCAGCACAATAGAAATTGGAAAAATTCCTTTTAGGGGTATCTAATTAACTTAGCAAGCTAACTATTCCAAGTGGAATCACTTAAAAAGATTAACTATGCTCAAAGAAATTAATTTAGCAAGTAAACCTTTACCCTCGATATTTTAGGACTGTTGCAGACTTCTACGAGTGATCACTTCGATGGACTTTTCTCTGAATTGGCTGAATAGAAATCCTTCAAGTTTTGGTAGCATGTAAAAAACTTTGACCTGGTTCCAACAAGCTATAGATCTTTGAATTGGGTGGAGAAATGAGTGAGATATGATCTCCACAAGTTGACTAACTAACACAGACTATGATAGAGACTCAAAAATGAACAAATGTAGATATATGTATTAATGAACACTTGTGTACAAAATCGTTGGCTTGGAAACCATAGCCAAATGATGTGGTAAGGTGTGGGCAACAATGTAGGCCTTACACACATACAGAGATGAGAATGAAGAGCTCGGAAAGTGACTTGTACAAGAGTGACTTTTTGATGATCACTTTTATAGTAGTTGAGTTAAAAATTTTGAATTTGAATTCAAACGTTTGGCTCTCTATAATCATGGTCCTACATCCTAGGAGATATTCTCTTAATTGATTGATGCTTTACAACTAATAAAGTCCACGACTCCCTTGGGTAGGTGGTTACAAAGATTCCAAGTCAAATATGACTTTTACAAAAGGATAAAATGGTAATTAACCATTAGCATTGATTCCTATGCATCTTCATATGTGTATGAACTACACGCCAAATGTGTAGGCTTGTGAATTGCACCAACAGCTTTGGTATGACCAATCTTTCCACAATTCCAACAAGTTATACGGGATCATTTTTGTTGAGCATTCATTGTCGTATTTTGAAGAGTGGTAGGTTTGTGAGGCTGGCCAAGGGTTGATTTGTTGGATGGTACGAAATGGTATTGAGGAGGGCATTGGAAAGTAGGTGAAGCGAACGTAGTAAAAGGATGCTTAAAAGGAAAATTGGCTTTGACGCGTGATTGACGTTGACGAATTTGTTGTAAGCAAAGTGTTTTGGCGCAAAAGAGATAGCTTCATACAAGGTTGTAGGTCGGAGGGTATGGAGCTTTGCTTGGATTCCCATCTCCAAGCCATCTTCATATTTTTGTTGCAAGCTTGCTTCAGGAACCTGCTCAAGTGAACAAAGTAATAAAAGACATTGCCAAAAAGGTTCAGTATAAATGTATACATTATCTCCTTCTCTCCATCTAAAAGTTATCCATGCATGACGTGCATGTAGATGGAACTGGGAAGGAAGGAAAGACTCCTTAATTTTTGTCTGAAATGCGTCCCATGTGGTAGGACAGTTGGTACTATTCCGTAAAACATTCCACCATAGCTGAGCTCTTCCTACCAAATAATTGGTAGCAAACTTGACTCTCTCACTTTTTGAATATGACTCATCATAGTAGAAATCATCCAATTGAGAGAGCCATGACACGACAAATTGGCCATCCTTTCCTCCATCAAATCTAGAGAATTGGAAGTTCTTAGTACCTATCTTGGAACGTGCACCTTCTTCTTGTGCAGTGATAATCACTTTCACCACTTTGATTAAGCTACGGTCATCACTTTGTACTTGCAGGAGCATAGCATCACGTTCTTGTACAGCTTGTTGAGTTGCTTGAAGTTCTTGTCGCATAAGCTCTAATTGTTGCTCGAGTGGGACCCCAAGTAAAGGTGAATTGCCAAAATCTCCATTGTTGTAGGGTCCATATCTAGAGAACAAAACCCCTCTTTCAAAATATGTTGAATCCTTAATCTAATAGGTTAGCTAGAAAGTTGTTCCGAGAGCTTTCCAATGATATATGATATGCTAAAATCTGAGTTATATATTGTAAATTATACCCTATTCTTTGATGCACTCCTCTAGAAAATTGATGGGTGCTTCCACATGTGTGAGATCATCTTGGAAATCGTAAAAGGAAGAGGGAGGTGAAAGTTGATGTAAATATGACAAAAGGTAGATAGAGTGATAACTCAAAGAGATGGAGTAGTGGTTAAAGTACTTCCCTTGTAAGTAGGAGGTTGTGGGTTCAAATCCTCCTACCTTAGGGAATCTAAAACTCTCTATTGCCACTCAAAATTATAATTGCCTCGTGCGTAGCCAATGGCTGCCAAGGGAGCCTTGGGTGCCAATGTTGCTAATGTATTGCCTAAGTTATTGCCTTAGTCGATGCCTTGGAGTAAGTGAAGGTGTAAACGAAGGTTCTAGTTATGGAACTGGAACAGAGATAGAGACAGAAGCATAAGGAGAAGCAGAAGCGGAAGCGGACATGTACATGGATTCGGATTCGGATTCGAATTCCGATCACGAATAGAGGAATGCAAATAGGAATCAATCGTGGAGATAAACACAAACAAAACCCTCTGAAGTAATAAGTGTCAGGCTCTGATACCATTGTTATCAGGTCCTTCAACGCATGCACACATAGAGGCAGAAAGAAGACGAAACAATCGACGCGCTATTGGGTGCAATCTCCCCTTGTGTATTTATAGGTTTATTTCTATTACGTCCTGAAAATAGAAGTTACATGAGGGCCGTTGCATTAGAAGCGTCTTTTAGGAGAAACTACTTTATTTACAAAGGGTATCGCTTTCTAAAGCGAACCACTAATTTTACAACAAGATAAACCTAGATATAACTATTCTAAAAGTCTTCGATTTAGTCTTCGAATTTATTTATTTATGCGCATCCACTTGTATCCATGCCCTTATGCTTTTTCACCTGCTAGATTAAACACAACCACATTAAAACCTTCTTGACATTTAAAACATTAAAAATCCATTTAACCTTCCATGATTCCATAAAATACAGCAACTATCATTTGAGTTATGTGAATTAAATGTTGTGGATTCATTTAAAATATGTGAATTAAATCTTCTGGATTCATTTGAATTATGTGGAGTAAATGAAGTGTTTGCATTTGAGTTAAGTGGATGAAATGAAGTGGATTCATTTGAGTTATATAGATTAAATGTTATGAATTCTCTTGAGATAAAATTAGTGTTTTTATTTTGCATATATGATGTTGGATGTGATGGCTGGATGCACTCAGAAGATCAAGCTGGTGCTACAAAACCTGCTTCACACCTGCCCTCTTTTGTCTTCAGATATGCTTAGTAGACTCCTTGAGCTTCCAAATGATACCAAGAAACTATATATGTGCTTTACAAATTAATTGTGTAATAACCAAATCAAAACAGATGATTTTGAACCTTCACAAGTCCAAAAACTTTCTATTCCTGTAATGATACCTGCTCAATCTTAAGCTCAGTGTGACCAGCACACTTACAATTGGATTAATTCCTTCTCGGAGTATTAAATTAACTTAACAAGCTACCATTAGCAAGTTAAATCACTCCAATTGATAAACTATGCTCTGAGAATGATCTTTAGCAAAATCAGAGACACCCCCGACTTTTTAGGATCTACACAGAAAAATACCAGAGACTGCTTCGTCCGCGATTTCTCCCAAATGGCTGAATGGAATGACTTGAAACTTTATAGTGTTGTAGAATACTTTGAGCTGGTTCCAATGAGCTTTGAATCATCCAATTTGGTTCAGTAGATCTTGAGATATGCTTCTCTGAAGTTGACAGACTTGGAGAAGATGACACAGAGAAAATCAGAGATGGTAAATGTGTATATACTATTGATTTAGATGGTTGTACAATCTCATTAGCTTGACAAGCATAGCTAATTGAGGTGTAGTGGTGTAGGCTATGAAGTAGCACTAACACACACTCAGTTACAATGAGTGATAGACCTCGGGAGTTGAACTGAATGAGAGAGACTAACCCGCGAGTTTTTTCCTAGTCTTTTATAAGGTATCACTTGAGGTTTGAATTTCAAATTCAAATGTAGGCTCCCTCAAATCTCTCATCTAAACATATGGAGATATTCTCTCCATTCATACCTTCCAAATTCCACGACTTTTGAAGGTAGGTATGATTATATGAAGTCATATTGACTTTTACATGAGGTAAAAGATAACTCAGCATAGGCATGTGTTTCTATGCTCTTCCTTCAAATGAAGTCTTCATGAATTAATCCAAACTCTTGTAAAACCTTCAAGGTTGATATCCAATGCTAAGCTATCAATGTCCAATTTTTATGTTGAGTCTTCAAGGTACAAATCAATGCCAAGTGTGAAGGCTTGTTTGCACCAACAGCTCCCCCTCAAGCCAAACACTTGCTTGAGTCTTCATCTTTAGTCTTCAATGATATCCTGTAATCCAATCATGGATTTAAACTTGCATAGCTTGTTTCCATCTAATGCTTTAGTAAGCAAATCTGCACATTGTATGTTAGTAGACACATATGATAATTGAATTTCTTTGCTAAGTAATTTTTCCCTCACATAGTGGTAGTGAACCTCTATGTGTTTTGTCCTAGCATGATAAATTGGATTAGCTGCTAGGTGAAGAGAACTTGTGTTATCACCAAATATGATTGGTGGCCTTGTGTATAGGCCCAATTCTGAATATAATAGCTTCAACCATATAGCTTCTTGAGTGGCATTGGCTAGCCCTCTGTACTCTGCCTCAGTAGATGATAGAGCTACTGTTGGTTGTTTCTTGGATGACCAAGAAATTGGTTTATCACCTGCAAAGCATATGTAACCAGATGTACTCCTCCTGTCATCCTTGCAACCTGCCCAATCTGCATCTGAGTATACCTTAATATCAATGTCTGATGAATATGGAAAGTACAAACCATGATTTTGTGTTCCCTTTAGGTACTTTACTATCTTCTTGGCTGCCTCCAAATGTGGTACTCTTGGTTTATGCATAAATTGGCTAAGTACACTAACACCATATGATATATCAATCCTGGTTAAGGTAGCATAATTAAGACTACCTACCAAACTTTGGTAACCTGTAATATCTTTGAGTTCTTCTCCTTCATGTGTACTGAGTTTGTGGTTGACCTCCATAGGAATGTTTGAGACTTTAGCTTCCTGCAAATTAAACTTCTTGACCATGTCCTGAATGTACTTCTGAGTAATAAATATACCTGAATTTGTGTAGACCAATTCAAGTCCTAGGAAGTACTTCAATAATCCAAGATCATTGATCTTGAATTCCTTCATCATTTGTCCTTTGATGTGTCTTATTCCCTGAACATCATTTCCTGTAATAATGATGTCATCAACATAGACACACAAGTATATTACCTCTGAATTGTTCCTTTTTATAAACAATGAAGTATCTGCTTTACTCATCACAAATCCTTGATCTAGGAGATAGGTTGTCAACCTGTAATTCCATGCTCTAGGTGCTTGCTTCAATCCATACAGAGCCTTCTTCAATTTACAAACATGATTTACCTTATTAGGATCCTCATAGCCAGGTGGTTGTGACATGTAGACCTCTTCAGATATCCATCCATTCAAGAATGCATTCTTCACATACAATTGGTACATGTTCCAATTCTTGGATGCAGCTACACTCACCATAACTCTGATAGTTGGCATCTTGGCCACAGGAGAAAATGTCTCCTCATAATCAATGCCTTGGGTTTGTGCAAAACCCTTGGCTACCAACCTAGCTTTATACCTGTTTATTGTACCATCTGAGTTTCTTTTGAGTTTGTAGATCCATCTGGATCCTATCACCTTCATGGAGTCCTTCTTGGGTACCAAGTCCCAGGTATCACTCTCCTTGAGAGCCTCCATTTCTTCATCCATTGCTTCCTTCCATTGTGGTTTAGTAATTGCTTCTTCAAATGTACCTGGTTCTTCATTCAAGATATCCTTTGCAAGATATACAGAGTGCTTGGTTAAAAGTGAAGTATCATACCCATACCTAATAGGTTTCTTCTTTTCTCTTTGAGATCTCCTCATAGCTTGAGTTGAGGATTCTGGATTGTCTTCTAGTTGCTTCATCTTCATCTTCCCTTTGGATTTCCAAGCCTTGAACTCTTCAATGTTGATGGTGTCTTCATCATCTGAGCTTGTGTCCTCTTTCTGAGTTGGTTCTTGCGTGATAAGCTTTGGAAAGTCTTCTTCCATATCATAAGGTAGGCTAACTTTCCTGCACTCATTTTCATACCATGAATCATTTTCATCAAAGATGACATCTCTTCTTACCTTGAAGCCTTTGTTTGAGGGGTTATAAAACCTGTATCCCTTCTGATTCAAATCATAACCAATAAAGATACACTTTTCAGCCTTAGGGTCTAGCTTTCCCCTTACCTGTGAGGGAATATGCACATATGCTACACACCCAAAGATTTTGCAATGATCCAGAGATGGTCTCTTACCATGCCAAGCCTCATAGGGTGTCATTCCATCAAGTGTCTTTGATGGCAACCTGTTAATTAAGTATGTGGCAGTAGATACACTCTCTGCCCAAAGATAATTTGGCAATTTCTTTTCATTTAACATAGATCTAGCTGTCTCTACAATGAGTCTATTCCTTCTCTCAGCTACCCCATTTTGTTCAGGTGAGTACCTTGTAGTAATCTCCCTCTTGATGCCTCTTTCCTGCAAGAAATCTTCAAAGTCATTGGAGAAGTATTCTCCACCACCATCTGACCTTAGCCTCTTCAAATGTCTACCTGTTTGATTTTCAACTAATGCAAGATACCTTTTGAAACAATTAAATACTTCATCCTTATGTTTCATGAAGTATAAGACAGTCCACCTGCTATAGTCATCAATAAAGGACACATAGTACCTTGATCCAGATATGGATGGCTCCTTACTAGGTCCCCAAACATCTGTATGAACCAATTCCAAATAATCTTCATGCATAAAACCTTTCTTGGTATAGGGCAATCTGTGCGACTTACCAAATTGACAAGCCCCACACTTGTATATCATATGTTGCTTGGATACATTAGGTATCCCAAGCACACATTGATCTCTACTCATTTGTTTTAGAGTCCTCTCTCCAATGTGACCTAATCTCTTGTGCCAAATCTCCAATTCTGATAGGGTTTGGTCCTTATAGTTGTACAAAGCAATACTCTTAGTGTCTTCAAGTTCAAAGGTAAACAATCTACCTGATTTTTCTCCCTTGGCTATCCTTCTGAATCCATGTCTTGGATCCTCCACATATGCACCATGTTGAGTGAACCTGACCTGTAGACCTTTTTCAACAATCTGACCTACACTCATCAGATTCTTGGTGATTGTTGGAACATACAACACTCTGCTTAGTAAATTCTGATTACCATCACTTGTTTTGACATTACCTACTTTAACAACTGAATGTTTAGTGTCATCACCTGTCTGCACTTGGTGTTTGCCTTTGGGTTCTTCCAAATCAGAGAGTAAGGCAACATTTCCAGCTACATGGTTAGAGCAACCTGAATCAATATAGAATAAGTGATCATCATTGATACCTGATTTAGATGTCATGTTCATGATCAACAAGGAATCATCTTGATCCTCTGCATAATTGTTGTAATCCTTCCTATCTCTATATCCACCTTGATAATTGCCATTGTGACTATTGTTGTAACTATTGTTGTAGCCATGGTAGCCTTGAGATTGATTGAATCTGCCTCTGCCTTGAGAGTATCCTCCTCTTTGGTGACCTCTTCCTCTTTGGTTCTTGTAGTTTTTGTAGCATTCATCTGTAGTATGGTTAGACAAGCCCAAATATTGCATGGAGATTGGTTATAGGGTCTCCCCCTACCTGACTTACTTCCTCTGCCCCTACCTCTAGAAGATCTACCTCTCCCTGCATAGTTTGCTTGGGAGGTAGAGCCTTCTTCATCAACCTTCTTGCTTTTACCCTTGTCTTTAGTCTTCTTATCAATATATAGGGCAGAGGGATTGTTACCTTTTGATTGCTCTCCATTCTTTGTGATCTTTGCTTCATGTGTAAAGAGTTGTCCAATCAGAGTTGTTAGATCAGGTGCTTGGATGTCCATGTACAAGTCCATTGCAGTGGTAAAGCTCTCCCACTTGTCATCTGCCTTTAGTCCATTGATCACTTGTCTGACTATTTGCTCTTCCTCAATTTCTTCTCCAACACTTGCAAGTTGATCTGCAATGTCTTTGACTTTGGTGACAAAATCTGAGACACATTGTTTTGATTGCTTCCTAAGAGTTGTAAACTCAATCCATAGCTGATTCTTTCTGGCCCTTGTGCTTGATGAAAAGTATGTTGACAAGGTTTCCCAAGTCTCTTGGGAAGTCTTACAATTCCTTACATGAGGTAGAAGGAAATCAGAAATAGAGTTTAGAAGATATGACCTTGCCAAAGCATCTTTTGCACACCATTGGTAGAGCCTCTCATGTTCATCCTTTGTTGGTAGGCCTCTGGTCTTGAATGAGGGCAACTCCTCATCTCCTAAAATGTATCCATACAAGCTTCTCCCTTGTAGATAGGTCTTCATTCTCAATGACCAAGCCTGGTAATTATTTCTATCCAATTTGTCAATGAAGGAAGGGAAACCATCACCCATGATTACCTTATTTGCTCTGATACCACTGTTGGATGTGATGGCTGGATGCACTCAGAAGATCAAGCTGGTACTGCAAAACCTGCTTCACACCTGCCCTCTTTTCTCTTCAAATATGCTTAGTAGACTCCTTGAGCTTCCAAATGATACCAAGAAACTATATATGTGCTTTACAAATTAATTGTGTAATAACCAAATCAAAACAGATGATTTTGAACCTTCACAAGTCCAAAAACTTTCTATTCCTGTAATGATACCTGCTCAGTCTTAAGCTCAGTGTGACCAGCACACTTACAATTGGATTAATTCCTTCTCGGAGTATTAAATTAACTTAACAAGCTACCATTAGCAAGTTAAATCACTCCAATTGATAAACTATGCTCTGAGAATGATCTTTAGCAAAATCAGAGACACCCCCGACTTTTTAGGATCTACACAGAAAAATACCAGAGACTGCTTCGTCCGCGATTTCTCCCAAATGGCTGAATGGAATGACTTGAAACTTTATAGTGTTGTAGAATACTTTGAGCTGGTTCCAATGAGCTTTAAATCATCCAATTTGGTTCAGTAGATCTTGAGATATGCTTCTCTGAAGTTGACAGACTTGGAGAAGATGACACAGAGAAAATCAGAGATGGTAAATGTGTATATACTATTGATTTAGATGGTTGTACAATCTCATTAGCTTGACAAGCATAGCTAATTGAGGTGTAGTGGTGTAGGCTATGAAGTAGCACTAACACACACTCAGTTACAATGAGTGATAGACCTCGGGAGTTGAACTGAATGAGAGAGACTAACCCGCGAGTTTTTTCCTAGTCTTTTATAAGGTATCACTTGAGGTTTGAATTTCAAATTCAAATGTAGGCTTTCTCAAATCTCTCATCTAAACATATGGAGATATTCTCTCCATTCATACCTTCCAAATTCCACGACTTTTGAAGGTAGGTATGATTATATGAAGTCATATTGACTTTTACATGAGGTAAAAGATAACTAAGCATAGGCATGTGTTTCTATGCTCTTCCTTCAAATGAAGTCTTCATGAATTAATCCAAACTCTTGTAAAACCTTCAAGATTGATATCCAATGCTAAGCTATCAATGTCCAATTTTTATGTTGAGTCTTCAAGGTACAAATCAATGCCAAGTGTGAAGGCTTGTTTGCACCAACATTTGAAACTAAAACATGTCAAGAATGCTAGATGTGAATGATGATCTTGATCATACTGAATCTCAAAGGATTTTATTTGAGTACAATGCTCAATTTGCGCAATCAGGATTAGCGTTTTTATTCTATCAAGATTTAGAGCCAGAGGGATTAGAAAGAGAAGCATTATCAATGAAAGAAGTAAAAAGGCTATGTCCAACTTATTTTGTTCGTGATGTTTTATTTCGGGTTACAAGAAGGGCAAAAGAAACAACACCCTTAAAAATTTTAGACTTACAACATAAAGGATTAGCAAAAATGCTACTTCGACGCTTTGTGCAAGTTGAGAGATCATTACCAAATAATAATAAAAAAGCATTATATTTCATTCAAAAGGTTTTTGTGCAAGATATTCTTCATCCATGTGTAGATTGGGATGATGATCCGAAGAATGGAGGTATCGGTTTGGGTCATCCTCAAAATCGAGCAAAATTTTGTAATCGAGGAAACAAAGGCCATCTTCCTCAAAGAGGTCCTACATTTTGCTACCTGAAGAACATAATCTTATACATGATTTTTCATCAGAGAGGGCAAAATTATACAATGAAGGCTTAACAATTCCTGCATTATGAAGAACAATAGATGATCAACAAAAGAGGATTGATGATCTAGAAAATTAAGTCAAAAATTTACTAATTTTTGTGGATGCTTATGAGAGAAAATATGGAAGACTCTCAGAGGCATCATCATCTTTTGATCGGTTTACTACTGATGAGTTATTGAATCAAGAAAACACTAAATAGGCAATCTTTTTTTGTAACATGATTTGTATTCGATTTTTCAATTGAATATAATCATAGTATTCATAGTACATTATTTTCTTCATTGTGCATTGTGAATATCATCATCTATGAGAGGTACCATGCCATCTATTTCTTCCATGATTGAAACCATCATTATGATCTACATCTAAATCATGATCAGTCCATGAATCATTTGTTAAACTTTCATGAGTTTGAAATTCTCCAAACGTTTGTTGTGCTATTGTAGAAGCTATCTTGGTTTGAGCATGTAACAAATGCATATTACAAAACACATATGCCAAATCATTAGCACATGATACACTTAAGTGATTTCTTTATTTTGAACGAAGCAAATCATAGGCACGCCAATTACGTTCACAACTACCACTTGAAGCTGCTACTGAAAGCACTCTCATAGCTGCAACTCCACTACTTCACCTCCATACTATCATGAGGAAGGAGATAAGTAAAAGAGCTCACACACACACTCGCTCTCAAGAAGAAGCATACACACAGATTGAGGCAAGGAAGAATGATCTTCTTCTTCTTCTTCTTCTATTACATAAAAGGAATATACAAGAATGACCTAAAAACAAGAATACAACAAGTGCAATATATAAAGATGAGTACATAATGAAAAACCTAATGTTCAGGAATGAGTGAGCTGGCAAGAAACAAATGTGCCATCACTCTCGGTAGATAAATCTAATACAGCTCAATGAAGTATCCCTAACATATACTGGAGTGACCACTATACATGTTAGAGAAATGAAAAATTGGTACGTGTCATCCTGGATAATCACATGTTGAGCTTGATATCTCAACACTCCCCCTCAAGCTCAATGCCATATCCTATAATCCAAGCATCTCCCGAAACTTCTTCAACTTCTCAGCTCCAAGTGCTTTGCTGAAAATATCAGCAACCTGCTCATCTGTTCTCACATAAACAAGATCAATATCACCTGCTAATACCTTGTCTCTGATGAAGTGATAATGTACCTCGATATGATTTCTTCTAGCATGGAAAACAGGGTTCCATGCTAACTGTATGCTGCTAAGATTATCACAATAGATAGTGATAGGCTTTTGCACTTCCACACCTAAATCTGCAAGTAACATCTCCAGCCATGATGCCTCACATGCTGGCATTGCAGCACCTCTATACTCAGCCTCTATACTCGACAAAGCAACAATGGGTTTCTTCTTACTGCTCCATGTAATAGCTGCACCTCCAAGTGAGAAAAGAAAGCCACTAGTAGATCTTCTATCTAGAGTACTACCAGCCCAATCTGCATCGGTGTATCCATGAACCTGCAAATCTACACCAGCTTCATAAAACAATGCATAATCCAAAGTAGCACTCACATAACCTAGAGTGCGCCTCAGAGCATCTAAATATGGCTTCTTGGGAACCTACATAAACTGACTTTCAAGTCCAACAGTATAGCTTAAATCAAGCCTTGTAATTGTAAGATATATAAGACTCCCCATAATTTTCTTGTACATAGCAGCATTTTCCAATGCTTCACCTGATGTGGTATCCAACCTCAAATTATGATCTAATGGCATAGAAATTGGCTTTCAACCAGCCATACCATACTTTTGCAACATATTCAAGGCATATTGCCTTTGCGACATCCATATACCTGTTTCTGTATGTATAAAATAAATGCCCAAGAAATAGCGCAGCACACCAAGGTCTTTCATGTCAAATTCTTGCATAAGAAGTTGCTTTACCTCTTTCATGCTTTCTTCATTATCGCCACCTACAATCAAGTCATCAACATAAATAGCCACAATCGTGATGCCATCATCAACCTTCCTTGCATATAGTGAATGATCTACATCACACATAGAAAACCCAATGCTAGTTAAGTAATCAACAATCCTTGCATGCCATGCACGCGGAGCCTGCTTCAGCCCATACAAAGCCTTTTGCAACCTGCAAACATATTCTGGATGCTTTAAATCTTCATATCCTTGTGGCTGGTCCATATATACTTCTTCCTATAACTCACCATGTAGGAAAGCATTTTTCACATCCATCTGATGCAAAGTCCATCCTTTTGTTGTAGCTAATGCAACAAGTGTCCTAATAGTAGACATTTTAGGTATAGGGCTGAATGTTTCATCATAATCAATGCCATATGTCTGTGCATATCCTTTAGCTCCCAATCGTGCTTTATACCTGCTTATGCTACCATTAGCATTATGTTTAACCTTGTAAACCCATTTACAGCCTATGGGTTTCTTTCCTTGTGGCAATGGAACCAGCTTCCATGTATCATTTCCATAAAGTGCAGCCATCTCCTCATCCATAGCTTTCTCCCAATCTGCAATTCCAATTGCATCTTCAAAGCAAGAAGGTTTAGCATCTTGTATTACCTTTGTCATGTAGGCATAATGACGATCCATGTAACTATCATATGTCAATCGTTGCACTGAATTCCTCATCCTCCAAGATCTTCTTGGTACAGGGTCACTTCTCCTTGTATCATCTACATGTGCCCTTCTTACTCTTGGAGTCTTCACAGAGGGCAATCCAAGTTCCTCATCAAGACTCTTTTCTGAACTGCTTGAATCTCCATCAACGTCTTCAAAACGTGCACATGTTTTATGACCAGCAGAAAGCTTTTCTTTACCTTTCTTGGATGTATTTGATGAACTTGTTGGACTGAAATTTCCATGTAATCTTCCACTCCATGGATTTGAGTTGGAACTACTGTGTGGTGATGCATCCAGTCCACTCAAAACTTGAGATTTTGCACTTGATTTTCAGCATTTTCTTTGTCATTTGGTTCAAGACTCAATCCTTCTTTGGCATCTACATAGAAGCTTGACATTTCATCAAATACCACATCTCTACTCACCTTTACCTGTCGTGTGAGTGGGTTATAACATTTATATCCCTTTTGCTCAAGGGAGTATCCAATGAAGATACTTTTCTGCTTTTGGATCAAGCTTTGTCCTCAATTCATCTGGGACATGTACATATGCAATACAGCCAAAAACGTTTATGTGATAAGTTTGGGTTTTTACCTGTAAACTTCTCTTCAAGTGTAACTTGATGTACAACGTTGGTCAAAGTTTTGTTCATGATGTATACAGCAGTATGCACAACTTCTGCCCAATAACAATTAGGCATATTCTTCTCAGCCACTAAGGCTCTTGCTATTTCTGCAGTCTGTCTATTTTTGCGTTCAAGAGTGCCATTCTGTTGTGGTGTGTACCTGCATGAAAACTGACACGAATTCCATGATTTTTTAGACAATTGCTAAACTCATTTGACATGTGTTCACCTCCTCCATCAGATCTTAATGTCTCAATGTACTTCCTTGTCTGCTTTTCCACCATAACTTTACAATTCTGGAAGTGAGTGAACACTTCGCTCTTCGCTTTCATGATATATACCCATACTTTGCGTGTATGGTCATCAATGAAAGTAACATAAAACCTGCAACCACCCATAGATGTGGTCTTTGTTGGACCCCAAACATCTGTATGTACTATGTCTAGTACATTCTCACTAACATGCTTGTCATGTGGAAAAGATTCTCTTGACTGTTTACCAAATTGACATGCTGCACATAGCTTTTGCATTTTTGCAACTTTGAAATTCGGTAGTCCATGGACAATCTCCTTTGACTCCATCAGTTTCAGCCTTTGCAAGTTTGCATGTCCAATCGGTTTGTGCCATATCTCTATATCTGCAATAACTCCTGCACCTTTTGCAAACATGGCTGCATTCATTTCAGGAATCTTCACATTTAAGGTGAACATCCTACCCACTTTGTTTCCTTTGGCAATCAATCGTCCATCCTGCTTGAACCTGACTTGTAATCCATCAGCATTGAACCTGACTTGTAATCCCTCGTCAACCATTTGTCCAACAGAAACCAGATTCTTTGTTATATTTGGAACATGCAACACATCAGCAAGATGTTTTACCTTCCCGTCTTCCATAGACAATGCTATGTTTCTTGTATGCTCAATAGGATGCGATGTATCATCACCTGTTTCAACATATCCAGGAACTGGCATTTTTTGCAAACTACTAAACCATTCTACATGACTGGTCATATGATTTGAAGCACCATAATCAATATACCAGACATTATCATTCGATTTTGAAACACTAGCAGACATCGTATTCATCATGTGATGTTGAACCATGAAGAGATTCTTAGAATCATCTACACTTGTGGATGCATAGTTGTTTTGCTGCCTTCTGTTATTTTGATTCTTCAACCTGCAATCACATTCAAAGTGTCCAGGTTTACCACAATTCCAGCATCCTTTACTATCATTACTTGAATCATTTCTTTGGAAATTTTTGCGACCTCTTTGGCTCCCCATGCCTTGAAACTGTCCTCTTGCTTTTGAAATGATTCTGTTGTTGACCTTGGTCTTGGTTATTGTTTCCTCTTCCACTTCCAAAACCTTTAGCTCTGCCTCTTCTTGTGCTAGAGTAGAATACGTGCTCAGAAGTGGGCTTTCCTTGGGAGTTTGAATCCTCACCAAGATTCTTTTCTTCAATAATCAGCATAGATACCAGATCAGCAAAATTCAGAATATTTTCCCTGGTCTATATGGAAGTTCTGAACTGCTTATATGCAGCTCCTAAACCACAAAGGCACACTTCCACCTTATCATCATCATCTACATTCACGCCAATAGATGCAAGTGACTCACATATGCTTTTGATTTTTAGAGTGGAGTCACTTACCGACATGCTCTTCTTTTCCAATGTATGCAGCTCGTTCTTGAGTTGCAATTTCCGTGCCTTTGTATTAGTCTCATACAAAGTGACCAAACTATTCCAAGCCTCTTTTGGAGTCTTGGCATCCTCTATGTGTCCAATCATGCTATCCTATATGCTAACAGATAGCCAATACATTACCTTTCATGCTCCCTGATTCCATTCCTCATATGCTCTTAACTGGTCTGTAGTTCGATTCCTTTCTGTTAACTACGGAGCATTTTCATTCTCTCCTTCGATGTACTTCCAGTAGCCTTTTCCCATTAGGAAATTAGTCATTCTGAATCTCCAAGCTTGGAAGTTGTTCTTGTCCATCTTATCGCTCATAAGCTGACTCATTCCATCTCCGTTTTCCATTTCTACAACAATTCATAACACTGCAAAAAACACTACAAGCAGCACTTCTGCTTGAACACTGTCGCACTATGACGTGACAGTTTGATCTCAGAAAAACACAATTTTCGTGTATCAACAGTACACGGAATTGCTTGAAATTATGGATCTAGAATATATGAGTGTCGCCCAACACAACGCAAGTTAGAGTTTCTAAAATTGACTTGGTTTTTTTGTGCGCTCCACCTCATGGGCTCAAAATAGAGGTCGAGATGGCTCCGAAACTTTGATCTCACAAAATCAAGTGATTCTAAAGGGATAACTCTCGAAAATATTTTGAGGTCTTCTACCTTCATGCCGATTTTCATAGAAAAGGGAGGCCGTTTGTGAAATCCCGTTTTCTCCATGCCATGTCGCGGTCTTCACCGTCACCTTCTCCACGAGCTCTCTACAACCACACTGGCTCTGATACCATGTCACGAGGAAGGAGATAAGGAAAAGAGCTCACACACACACACACTCACTCTCAAGGAGAAGCACATGCACAGATTGAGGCAAAGAAGAATGATCTTCTTCTTCTTCTATTACATAAAAGGAATGTACAAGAATGACCCAAAAACAAGAATACAACAAGTGCAATATATAAAGATCAGTACATAAGCAAAAACCTAATGTCCACGAATGAGTGAGCTGGCAAGAAAAAAATGTGCCATCACTCTCGGTAGATAAATCTAATAAAGCTCAATGAAGTATCCTTGACATATACCGGCGTGATCACTATACATGTCAGAGAAACGAAAAACTGGTATGTGTCATCCTGGATCATCACATGTTGAGCTTGATATCTCAACACATACTCTTTCCACCAAATAGGAAGTGGATGCTTTTGAATGGCTTCAATGTGCCATAGATCTCCAAAAGATCCTTCTCGATTTACATACGCTACTCTTTGGTGGAATGCATCTCGACCATCTGTACCTTGAAGTAATAACTGACATGTGGTTTTGAAGTTTGCCATGACTTCTTTGTTTGACGCTTGACCATTAAGTTGAAATGTTGGATCCAAAACAAATGCTATTCCATGCAAATGAGTATGCATTTGCATCCATCTCTTCTCTACTAATGATACAATCTGTGTTTTCTCTCGTAATGAAAATTGATTAAATTCTTTTATTTTTGAATAGCTTCTGACATAATCCAATAAACATTTCCAATCATAAATTTATTAGTATCAACCATTTGTAAAAGTTCCACAAAAGGTTTAGTCATCTCAACAATTTTTTCAAGATTACCCAAAACATTTTGTGATTGTATTAGACATGTACATTTGGATGCTGCAACTCGGTAAGAAGGATACTTCTATAGCCATGCCTCCCATCTTCGATCAACAATCATTTCTACAAGAGCTGGCTTAACTTCTAATAATCCACTGAGCACAATGTAAGCAGTTGCAAATCGTGTGGAACAAAAAAATCTGAAGTGCTTTATTGGGAGATTTTGATCGAAAGAGCGAATATCAAAATCGATGCTCTCTAATAAATTTGACCATATGATTTGCATCCAATAAGCTTTGTTTAATGAAAGATAATCTACCTTTATCTGTCAATAATAAATTTAATATATGAGCTGCACATGGAACCCAAGTAATGCCTTCATACCTATTTTGAATTGTAATTCTAGCACTTTGGAAATTAGAGGCATTATCTATCACTATCGCAATCACATTCTTCAGACCACCCACGCGCGATATAGCATGTTCATATATGATACATTTATAAGAAAAGATGACCTTTTCTCTTTAAGAGAAGTATCAACAGCTTCTAAAAACATGTTTCCTTTTGGACATATAACCATGACATTAATCAATGGTTTCTTTTGATAACTTATCCATCCATCCAATGCTATGTGCATCCATACATGGGTACATAAGCAAGTACTATTCTCTTTAAAATAACATCAATACTTTTTTTCACTTTATCTAGATACTTAGTTCACATTTTGCTATAATCTGGCATGGTGAAACCTTTTCGTGCAGTTGACATCAAAGCATCTTTGAAAATAGGATTACGAATAACATTGAAAGGAATCCCACATGCTAAGAATGCTTGACTCCATTTAAGATGAAGCTCCGAACAATCTTGCTTTTTAAAAGCTACATGTATAGTATTTTGTGATTTATTTCAGAAAAAGCAGAGTGACAAAGTATTAGATCCACCACTTTTACTACATTCACCAACTCCACTCTTTTTTGATGCAGTTGGAGAAAATGGAGTACATGTATCTTGGTTATTCTCAAAAATAGTTTGAGAGACTTGAGTAGAAATATCTTGATGATCCTCTACTCTCATCGATGCATCTACTCGTTCTTGCTCTACACTTGGGCTACTTCCAAAGTGCTGTGATTTACTCGTGTTTTTTAATCTTTTTGATGTGATACCTTGAGATTTACATTTATTTGCATAACTTGCAAAATGTACCCATATATCACTATCTGCATTAGAGCATCTTCCCACATTATTACCTGTACTAAAAAGATGCTCTTTTATTTGAGTTGCATTTCCTACATGATGCCCACAACATTTGCATTGGATTGTGGATACTGTTTTACCCTCTTGATGAACAATCACATATGAACATTCTTATCCCTTTCCCATAGTGCTTGCAAATTGCTTTATGATGACTATACCTACAAAAAAGAACAATATAAATCAATATCAAATAAGATATTTTGATCACGATTGAGTCAAACAATTACGATAGACTTTAATTCTCAATCATACACCCATATATAATTATACATACTATTGTGAAGTAAAAATCGTTGTTGAGTTAAACAATCACAATAGATTTTAATTCTCAATCATATACACATATACATTTACACATACATATACTTACAAATACTATTGTGACAAACAAATCAATATTGAGTTAAACAATCACAATATATTTTAAATTCCTAATCATATGCACATACACTTACACATACTATTGTGAAGTAAGAATCAATATTGAGTCAAACAATCACAATAGATTTTTCATTCACAATTATACATTCAAATGCATACACATACCCATACACATACATACATATACTATTATAAAGTAATTCTCAATGTTGATTCAAACATAATCTACCTATATCTTTCAAAAATAATTTTAATGTACCACAATAGATTTTAAATTCCTAATCATATGCACATACACTTACACATAGTATTGTGGAGCAAGAATTAATGTTGTATCAAAAGATCACAATAGATTGTAAATTCCTAATCATATGCACAAACATTTAAACAAACTATTGTGAAGTAAGAACCAATAGAGTCAAACAATCACAATAGATTTTTCATTCACAAACTATACACTCATATGCATACACATACTCATACACACACATATATATACTATTATGAAGTAAGAATCCATATTGAGTCAAACATAATCTACCTACATCTTTCAATAATAAATGTAATGTGTTACAATAGATTTTAAATTCCTAATCATATGCATATACACTTACACATATCCTTGTGAAGTAAGAATCAATGTTTTATTAGAAAATCACAATAGATTTTAAATTCCTAATCATATGCACATACATTTACACATACTATTGTGAAGTAAGAATCAATATTGAGTCAAACAATCACAATAGTTTAAATTATTTAAAATTTTTAGCAAAAATGTATACCTTGTTCTCTCTACGACACTTTAATTTCATAAAGAACAAAGTAGCTTTTATGAAAAAATGAGTCTAGTTCTACTGTTTTATAGAATATTATTCGATCAAATTTACTTTGATCAAAACTTTTTTCAATCGAAAGCTTTTCGATCGAAAAAAACTTCGATCAAAAAATTATCGATCAAAAGCGTTTTTGATCCAAAATTGTCGAATTCCTGTGCAAAAACTATTCAGGCCTGTCCAAATAAGCTGACGTATCGTCGAATAATTCGGTCGAATAATAAGATTTTTCCGTAAAATTTTGTAATTATTCACGAATAAATGAATTGTCGAATAACAAATAATGCAACCTAAGTCACTATTGTTACAATAGGAAATATGTTGAAGTAATGGATTGATGAAATATAAGGCCATATACTTCAGTAATTTTGGCTTTTCTAAAGAAAAATGTATACACTATGTAGCATATGTTTGATGGTTTCCAACACCCTATCGATTGTAGGTTATGAGAGTTATACAAACGATACTACACACAATCATCCAATACATGATAATCTACCCATGATTTATGAATAATGCTAGATAAACGTAATGGAATCCATATGAATAGAGGTATATAGAGAGAGAGAGAGAATACCTAAACTTGAAGTTGAACCAAAATGTGAAGCTAGAGCACGAATTCCATAGTTTCCACATCCTCGTGCAAAATAATTTTCCCTAAATGGACCTACTTCTTTCTTAGGTTTCAGATAGATATATCTCCTCCCTTGCTTCTTCTTAACTCTTGTGAAATCAAGGTATACATTTTTGTTGGAAACATTATCAAATATGTCCAACTTGGAGCAACACATGTGATGAGTATCTCTTAGTCTTCTATAGAAGAAGACATCCAGGCGCAATAGCCATTTAGTGAATTTTCTAGATATATTTTTTTATAAAGAAAAGTAGCTGGTCAAGATGGTTAAGGCATTAGCCTCCCAATAGGGCAACTAGGGTTCAAACCCCGATCGGCACCCACCAACAGCGAAAAGTTACACTACAAGGAATACGGGCGTGTAGCAACGGTTAACGCGACAGAATTTTGTCGCTATAAAATTGCAACTTGCGTCGGAATTACCGTCGAGCACGGACCGTCGATTATACGACGCAAAAAGCGACCTCTATTGCGATGCTTTCGCGTAACGTCGCTTAAACGACGCTTGTCAAAGGTGTCGCTTAAGCGACGCTTGTCAAAGGCGTCGCTTAAGCGACGCTTTTTTGCATCGCATAAGCGACGGTCCACACCGTCGTATAAGCAACGGTGCAGACCTTCGTATAAGCGACGCTTTTTTGTGTCGCATAAGCAACGGTCCACACCATCGTATAAGCGACGGTGCAGACCCTCGTATACGCGACGCTAAGCAAATGTCGCTTATACGACGACGCATTGCATCGCTTATACGGCGATCTGTTGACGGACAAAAATTAAAACGTTGGAGGCTCTGCAATCGGCATTTTCACGCATCCGATGGAAGAGCTCTCCAACGTTCGCAATTGCGCTGCGCTTACGAGCTGAAGCAAGTATATGCAGAATTGTTGTTTTGCTTAAGCTCTCTGTTATTGTCTCCCTCTGTCTTTGTTTCTCTCTTTCTACATCTTTCTCTCTTTGAATTTTCTCTCTCTCTCTCTAGATCTCTCTCTCTCTAGATCTCTCTCTCTAGATCTCACTCTCTCTCTCTCTAGATCTCTCTCTCTCTAGATCTCTCTCTCTCTAGATCTCTCTCTCTCTCTCTAGATCTCTCTCTCTCTCTCTCTCTTCTCTCTCTTTATTGCAGGTTATTCAAGAAGCTAACCAAGCAAAAACTATGGATCACAATTGTAAGTAGAATTTCTATTATTTGTAGATCATTTGAATTGTGTTATTTTCATTACATACCATACTCACACTTATTGATATGCACTCATACACTTATACATGATGAAGAAGCACACACACATGCATATACCTACATATACACATATACATGCACATACACACACATACACATAGAGTTATACATATACACACACATACACAAGAACATGCACATATTGATACATACATATACACTTATACATGCACATGCATATACATACATATACGCACACATACACATGCACATATACACATATACATGCACATACACACACATACACATAGAGTTATACATATACATGCATATACATATACACACATACACATGCACATGCACATACTCATACACACATATACACTTATACATGCACATGCACATACATACATATACACACACATACACATGCACATACATACATATACACACACATACATATACACTTAGGTACACACATATGAATGAATTATATAATTAAAGTATTAAAACACATGCTTAATATAAACAATAATAACAATCAATAGAACAAAACTCTTCATTACTTAATACCATACACACAATTCAAAACATGACTGAAATGAAAAATATATAGATAAATATATATATATATATCAATGTAAATACATATAATCCAATGTCATAATCAACGTCTAAAATCCTAATCATCATCATCATGATCATCATCATCATCAGCAATATCATGATCATCCTGATCTTCCTCATCCTCATCCTCATGATCACCCTATGACGATCGAGATCGTCCCTCCTGTGTCTGTCTCTCCACCTCATCCATATTTGTCTCCCCATAATACTCCTGTATTACATATAACAAACATAAATCAATAAAATAATTAAAACATTCATAACAACAAAATAATTATATAAAATTTAAAAATACTCACAAAGGCATCAGGATGATCTTGTATATACTCGCTCAAACGCCGATATCCAAAATGTGTAGCATACTCGATCTCGTGTTTCGTAGGATATCGGCCATAATCCTTTCGCTGCAATGAAACAAATAAAAAACATTAGTTGCTTGCATTTTAACTAAAATAAAAAATATACTCACAATAACACATATACTTACAAACGTAGCTACAAAACCATTATGGCCCATTTGGCCTAAGTGCGATGTGTGGCCCGACTCCACTCTCTTCTTTGCAGCAGCCTGTTTATTCAAGGAAAAAAATACATAAATTAAATTAAAAAATTACTAAAATATCTAAAAATTATAAATATAAACTATTAATTTGTGTACCTTCTGCTGAGGAAATGACTCCTGAAGACGTAGCTGTCTACGAAAAAACTGCCACGACTCAGGTGGTATGTTAGCTCGCCTCTTATTTTTTTCGCCCATACAATATCTCCTGTTAATTTAATCTCAAACAGAAAAAAAAGTCAGAATACATACACATATATACACACATATACACATACACATACACATACACATACCCACATACACATATACATGCAAACATATACGCATGCATATATGTATATATATACACATATACATACATATAACATAAACAAACATATACATATCCACATATATAAGTACACACACATGCATGCATATAAACTCATTCATACAAAATACATGCATTTATCCCACAATAATATGTGTTGTGTATATGTGAATATGTGTGTATGTATAAATGTGTATATGTGAATATGTGTGTATGTGTAAATATGTATATGTGAATTTTTTATTTATGTAGATAATCAAATTATTAATATCAAATACCATTATTTGTAGATTCTGATCAATCAGATGGAACTCCACCACCGTCTCCTCATCGTGCAACGACTTTATACTGTAAGTATATGAAATATTTAATTTTAACTATATTTGATGGATACATAACTTATATATTTTTTTTATGTTTCTTATGATGTGCAGATTCTGATCAATCAGAGGGTACTCCACCACCTCCTACCCATGCAACGACTTCACATGTGTCCTCCGATAGGAATTATGATGAATTTTACTATCAAGAGCATATTATATGTTGGTGTAACTCTTGTTATCGCACGTATCGAAGACCACGATTGGAATGTATTCAACATGAGGCAGAGTATGGTACTTTTGAGCATGCACCATCACCTAGTCAGCGTGATAATGCTTGGGTATGTATTTTCTATATATATTAATGTCATTTTTTTATTTAAAAACCATGTATAAAATCAAATTATTATTGATATACAGGAATACTTGCTCGATGATGATGATGATGATGATGATTTTTCTCATAATGTTAATATACCTCGTACACGTCATGGACTTGCTGTTCATCAATTACAAGCAGAGGTTTCTAGAAATCCTCTACCTCGTGGTTTAGAGAATGAAACGGCTGGAGATTATCCATTGCCAGCTCGTGATCGTTCTTTAGTACAAACATATGATAGAAGAAGATATGGAGGATGGAATAGAGGACCACTTCCTTTAGATGGAGAGGTTTTCAACTTTTGGGGTAATCGCTATATGATTGCTCCATCCACTATTACTAATGCTGGTCGTGGTCTCTTTATTGTAGAGGATTTGTATGTGCCTCCGAACTCTGAAGTCACTCTTATGTCATTTTGTGGTCCTATATATGGATGGGGAGATTGGCATCGACTTTCACGTTATGTTCAAAGCATGAGTACTTATGGAATATGCTTGAACGGAGCATCTCTTACTAGTAGAAGGATTTTACATGCAGAAAATGAAAGATTATATATTGATGGAAGACCTTACACACATGGAAATATAGCAGGTTTAATAAATAGTAGTCGAGAGTTACATAATAGTTCAAGGACTAATTGCACATTTGAGGAGTGTGAAAATAGTCATGAATCACCATACATGAGTAGAGATGTATCAAGATACATAGTTGTCAATGCTATTACTACATTACATGCTGGTGATGAACTATTAGTGAATTATGGATGGCGTAGACCTCCAAGAGCACCTTTTAGCTTGAGAGAATAAAAATTTTCTATCCATATTTAATAAGTTATATACTTAATTTTATATTTGAAGTTTAATTTTTATTCATTTATGGAATACTAATGAGTTTTATTTATATGTGTAGATTCCAACGTATGATGTTGATGATATTCGTCCACAACATTCACAATTACCAATAAGACCTCATTTATCAGAAGCTTCCATGAGGAGGCTACGCAAAACTAAGCCTGTGCAATATGCAAAGTTGAAAGATCTATATTAAAAAGATGATAAAGTACAAGATTTGTGTGACAATGATGAAGATGACGGCATGGCAGATTTTATTGAGGATTGGTATCAAAATGACAGTGAGAGCATGGATATTTTTAAAAATGAGAAATATCTTCGAGAGGAATGTCTAAAGCATGTATATGAAGGAAGTCGTTTGACACGACTAAGTGCGAGCTTACTTATTCTCAACCTTCAAAATCGTTTTGGATGGAGTAATGTATCTGTTTCGACACTATTAAGGTATAATTTTCAATTTTCTATCTATTTACATATATGTGCATAAATATATATATATATATATACATGCAGGTTTTTATTCTTACTATAGATAAGGTAAGAACAAGAACTTGAATTGAATGGACACTTTTTGTCCGCGCATCTTTTAAAACTATTAATGCATCTTTCAAAATATTCGTAAAAAATTTGATTGTTTGGATGGCAGGATACGATTGTTTGTTTTGGAGGATATGAAGTATGTACCTTCATTGAATGATTTGTCGATTCACGCATATGTTCAGTTTGAAAGTGTGAGAAGTTGATTTATAATTTGTATTCAAAGAATTTGGCACTGTTTATAGGCCATACAATGGTGACCTGGATGCATCGCATGCACAGAGGTTACTCAAGATAGAGCAATCTGATTATAATGGACTAGTGCCAGCAAGATTCCTAGGGTATGCAGTAAACCTCTTGCATGTCAATGATGAGCATTTGAACTTTAGGATACAAAGTGGAAATCATGGTGGCTTGAGAGGATCACTTTTATACAGCTTGTTTAAAAAACTTCAGTGGCTTGAGAGGATCACTTTTGACATGCAAGAGGTTTACTGCATACCCCAGGAATCCTGCTAGTACTAGTCCCTTATAATCAGGTTGCTCTATCTTGAGTAACCTCTGTGCATGCGATTCATCCAGGTCACCATCGTATGGCCTATAAATAGTGCCAAATTCTTTGAATAGCAATTATAAACTTGCTTCTCGCACTTTCAAACTGAACATATGATAGAATCGACAAATCATTCAATGAAGGTATATACTTCATATCCTCCAAAACAAACAATCATATCCTACCATCCAAAACAATCAAATTTTGTAGAAATATTTTGAAAGATGCACATAAGCATACACATATATAAAATTATATGCATATATATATGTATATTTATTTATTTACTTTCTTTAATATATCATTTTTTTGATAAACTTACAGGTTATTATCCGAAAAGTTTTTACCAAGTCAAAATATTCTTCCTACCTCACATGATGAAATGAAGAAGATAATCAACAATCTTGGTATAGATTATCAATGTATACATGCATGTCCTAACGATTGTATTTTATATAGAGGTGAATATGCAGACTCTTTGACATGTCCCAAATGTCAATCTCCTCGATATAAGGGTGAAGAAGGTAAAATCCCGAATAAGGTATTGAGACATTTTCCATTGGCTCCACGGATTAGACATATGTTTCAAAGCCCCGAATTATCAAAGCTTTTGACTTGGGGACATGATCACAAAAGTACTGATGGAATAATCAGAATTCCTCATGATAGTATTGATTTTCAGCATATTGATTCTACATGGCCTGAATTTGCACAAAATCCACAGAATCTAAAGTTAGGAGTTGCATTAGATGGGGTTAATCCATTCTCCATGAAATCCAGTAAATGATCAACATGGCCAGTGGTAGTCATAAACTACAATCTTTCGCCATATCTTAGCATTAAAAAGCAACATTTAATGCTTTCACTTTTAATCCCAGGCAAAAGACAAGTTAAAGATATGAATGTATATCTTGCTCCTCTCATTGACGATCTTCAAGAGTTATGGAGAGGTATTAATGTCATTGATATATCAAAAAGCATCAATGAAAGACATATTACGATTCGTGGTATTGTGGCTTGGACTATTCACGATTTTCCTGGATATGGCGTTTGTTCAGGTATTGATGTAATTTTTTTATTCAATATGCATGTAAATAAATATGATTTAATCTAATTATATTTTTATCCTTTTCCATGATGCAGGAATATCTACTAAGGGTTATAAAGCTTGTCCATATTGTGGTGATTGGTTGAGATCAATCTATAGTAAGAATCTCAACAAAAATATTTATCTTCGACATCGACGATTCTTGCCTGATGATCATCCATTAAGATCTAAAAGAGAAGCAATACATTTTAATGGAAAGCTTGAAACAGGCCAGTATCCAAAACCTATGACGCCTATGGATTGGTATAAAAAATGGACAGATGGACCTCTGATAGATCCAGAAGCAGAAATCTTCAGTGATGATTCAGATAATGAGTATGTGAACAGAGGTAAAGGGAAATTGGCACTCGCAGAGAACATATCAATATGGTATTCTTTGGAGTATTGGAAAGAGTTAAAAGTATGTCATCTTCTTGATCCTGCATATATTCAAAAATATTGGTTATTCACTATGGCAGCATCTTCTTGGACTAAAAGATACCACAACATCAAGGAATGATTTGAAAGATCAAAAATCCAAACCAAAGTTATGGCCAGTTTTTGATAGACATCGACAAGAAACGACTTATGCATCTGCTCCTTGGGTACTTACGACAAAAGAGATACAGACTATCAACAATAGAATTCAATTGATCAAGACTCCTACAAGATATGGAGCATCGTTTCAAAACATGTTTACTATGGATGATAAGAGCTTATCTGGATTAAAGACCCATGACTGGCATAACTTTTTGAAACATATTTTACCTTTGGTTATTGATGGATGTACAACGAAAGGAGTACGAGATGTGATCTATTGTCTTGGATCACTTATAAGGTAATTATGATACTTTTATATTTAATATGTATGAATATTGGATATCTTTTATTTTTTAATTAACTTCTTTACAATTGTTTTTATGATTTGTATAGGTGGATTACATCCAAAGAGATCGATAAAAATTCGATCCCACAAAAAAAACGTGAATGCAAAGAGCTACTATGTTTGATGGAAAAAGAACTTCCTACTTCATTTTTTGATATTCAAGTTCATTTACTAGTCCATCTTGTAGATGAGATAGAGATTGCCGGTGTTGTCAACACTCGATGGATGTTTTGGGTCTAGCGATTTATGGGAATACTAAAAGGTTATGTGTGACAAAGAGCAAAACCAGAAGGATCCATGGCAAAGGGTTGGATGCTTGAAGAGTGCATGTATTACGTTAGTGAGTACCTTGAAAGAGTTCATGAAGAAGCTCCACGTGCATGGACCAACGAGTCTTCTTCAAAAATAACAGATGAGGTATTATCAGGTAAGGGGGTTCCATTCTTATTTACATTTCAAGAAAAAAATGATGTTTCTACTTTTGTAGCATATAATAGCGAATGCATGCAAGCATTCGTTAGCGAGTACGAGGAACTTCAAAGTCTCCAAAGTGAAAGGCGAAAAAACAAAAGATCTAGACGTAATCTCGATAATAATGAGATTACAGATATACCTTCTTTCACGGATTGGCTATATAGTCGTTTGCAACGCGCCAACGCAAATAATGAAGAAATCTCAGATGAGCAAAGAGAGTTAATGATAGGTTGTGAACAAAAGGTAACGGGTAACGTCTGCACCCTGTCTATCGCGGATACTGGCCTCTATCGCGGGTGACGTGTACACGCTGGCAGAACCTTCACCCGGTTGAAAGGCATTCATGTCTATTGGTTTGAAGATTCTGGGTGTCTATCGCGGGCTTTACGGGTGTCTATCGCCGAAGCTAGCCTGTCTATCGCGGTGAGGACTGGGGTGTCTATCGCGGGCTTTTCGGGGGTGTCTATCGTCGCCCACTGTCTATCGACGAGCGTGCTTCCAGCATATCTGCGCTCGTGCTTCCTCTGTGATTTTTGATTCAAATTTTAAACTACTAGTACTACCTAATGCAAGTCTCTTCTGCTTGACGATTCGCGTGAGATTGGGTTTAAAAAAGAAGTTTCCGAAGAGAGCAAAAGAAAAAGGTGGCATTATTTTATCTATGGCTATTTTTTCAGTGGGTTAAAATCTTTGAGACGATGGAAGACTACCTATCGCCTGAGTGCTTACCATCTATCGTGATTTTGGGACGCGACAGACTTCTTTCACTTTCCCTTTTGTCAGGCGGACCCATGCTTCTCGCGCGCGGGGTTTTCACTCGTTGAGATTTAAGGTATCAATCGGAGTGTCCCTCGTTTGTCATGGATTTGGCGACCCCCTATCTTGTGAGAAGTAACCTGGCCCCTCCTCCCAGGGAGACCGATAACCTGGCCTCTTTGTTGGAGGGGGGTTCTTGTGCCGCCCTAGGGGCCTTCGAGAGTGCTGAACCCCCCTTGGTCTCCCTCAATAGATCCGCAATTTTGTCAACTCAGGAGGAGCTCAAGAAAGTTTGCCTCGTCGGCCAAATGTTCGGCCCTAAGCCCCCGCTCGAAACGGTGCGACAGTGGCTTCGCAACGAGTGGTTCCCCCGCGGGCTAGTTGTTTGTAAGTGTCAGTTCTTACCGGCAAGCCACTTGCTGCTAGTCTTTGAAAATGAAGAAATGGCATTTCGAGCCCTTAGTGTCGGAACTTGGCAACTCGGCCGGGCGACCCTGTGCCTATTCAGATGGTCCCCTGATTTTACTCCCGACAAATCGAAATCGCTTCGGTACCCTCTCTGGGTTGAGCTCCCTAACCTGCCATACTTCTTGTACAACTTCGTGTGGGACATCGTTTCTCCTATCGGCAAGCCGTTGTCCTCACGCGAGGACATTGGTGGTCTCATTTATGAAGGTGCAAGACACTCGTTCAACGCTCGGTGGCACCCTCAAATCTGTGTCGAGGCTGACCTCAGTATGCCACTTCCATCGAAGATCAAACTGGACTTGGGCGAAGGGGATGTATGGGAGCAAGACATCAGTTACAAAAACCTTCCCAACGTGTGCTTCCGTTGTGGCCAACAAGGTCACAGGATCAAAGATTGCCCTTTGAGACGAAAAAGCAAGCGAAATCAAGAAGCCCCCAAAAATGCTCAAGATAGCAATGGAGCATTGAATCACTCGAAGAAAGTAGAGGAATTCAAGGGTCCCCTTAATCCAGAAGCTGATGCAGACGGGTTCATCAAAGTCAGAAGAAGAAGGAAAAGAAGCCCTAGGGCAAGCTCTGAGCGAAACAACATGTCAGTTACCCCCTCCAGCAACTTGTATTGCAATCTGGAAAAGGAAATCAATGAGTTTGACTACCCAGGTGGGAACCAACTTGAGGTGGACACCGACGTCAAAGGCCTTGAGATCCCTGATAGTAAAGAAACCTTGCAGGAGGGTTACACTACAAGCAAAGAAGACGGCTTTACTACTAGCAACGAAGATAACATGGATAGTGAAAGCTCCATCATCGGATCGACTATTCCGGAAACGGAGCTGAAAACGGTGCCCAGTTCTTCCTAGCAGGAGGCATCCCGCAAAGGAAAACAACCTATGGAGTTACCGTGGAAAAGCCCCCACAAGAACCTAATGCTAACTCGGGATCCGATCCGAGCGAAAAAGAAAGATGAATCCAAGAAAGGAAAGGACAAAGCTCCCTCCCGCAAAGAGGGCTCACTACGACAATGATCATCATCTCGTTAAATGCTAGAGGGCTAACCGACCCCTCAAGAGCGATCATCATTGGTCAATGGCTTCGGGACATTAGCCTAAACCCAAATTTTATATGTATTCAAGAGATTAAAATTGACGGAGAAGACCTCCAGAAACGGCTTAGACATGTCTCCTCGACCCATGTTTGGATTTCAACGGTGCATTAGCGGGGGTCCGGTGGAACGGTAATCGGTATTAATCAACTGTGGTTTGAAAAGCTTGAGAACTCCATTGAAGATAAATGCCATCGATGGATTGTTGTTTCTTTCGGTGCTCCCTTTTGTTTTACTTTAGTTTCTTTGTATGCCCCTAATGGGGAGTCAGAGAGACTTAACACTTGGGCCTCCTTGGACTCGCTCCCCCACAACGTGCTTATCTGTGGTGACTTCAACATGGTAGAGGACCCTATGGACAGATGGATGGGCAAGGGTAGGGTCATCGATAGTCGGGAGAAAGAAACGTGGGACAAAACTAAACTACACTTGGATTTGGTCCAATTCAAAGACTCGAAGGGCTTCTCTTGGTCAAATCTCCAAGCAGGCGAGGACCTGAGGAAAGCTAGACTTGATAGATGCTACATTTCTCAGAGTTTTTCTCATCAGTGGGGCCACCCTTCCCTCTCGCAACGCACCGACCTCACCATCTCTGATCACTACCCGATCTTCATCACTTTTCAACCCCCCACCAAGATCCGTAAGGCTCCGTGGTTCCATGCCAGTGTGCCCTCCTTCTCTCTCCCCTCCGCCCATCAAGAAATTTCTGATGTGTGGAAGGAGGCATTCGCCTCTGGCTTGTCCCCAGCCAAGTGTTGGAGAAGTGCGGTCGATAAGTCACGACAGATCATGATTAGATCCAGGAAGATGCTAGAGACTGTGCGGCGGGCTCGTAGAGAAGCTCTATATCATAGACTCTGGCGGCTCGAGGAGGAAGTGAACAAAGGAAACTCTCAAGCCCAGAAAGGACTTCGAAAAATCAGAGCGCTGCTGAGATACGAGGAAGAGATACAAAGGAAAAATTTGCAACTTTTCTTCAAGGAGTGGTGGGCTGGTAAAGCCGACAAACCCACCAAAGAGATGTGCCGTATCCTCAAAAGGAAACACAACAGAGAATCGATCCCCTTATTGCTAGACGCAAATGGCAATGTATGCAATACGGAAGAAGATAATTTTGGGATCATTGAAGGGCACTTCACGAGACTCCTGGGGACCTCAAACCCCCTCTCCCACCATAGAAGGGACTGTATGGCAGCCATATCTAGGGTTTCCCCCCACAGGATACCACCCAACCTTCACTCTCTGCTTCATGCCTCTATCTCTGAAGCCGAAATCATTGAGGTCATTGATGCCCTCCCCTCAGGTAAAAGCCCGGGACCCGACGGGCTCACTAATGAGTTCTTTAAATCCTTCAAGTTGGTGGTTGCCACCCCTCTTCGTCTGGTTTGGCAAGAGGCACTCAAGTTTGGCGCGCTTCCTTCTTGTCTCAACAATGGCATTATCAAGTTAGTACACAAAAAAGGGGAAAAGAACAGAATAGAGAACTGGCGTCCCATTACAATGCTCCAAACAGGATACAAGATCATCGCCAAAGTCATTGCCAACAGAATCTCTTGCCACTTGAGAGCGTGGTTAAGCGAGGACCAAAAAGGTTTCATCAAAGGCAGGTCAATTTTGGAAACCATTATAGATATCTGGGAGGGTCTTGAATTTGCAAATGAGTCTAAACAAGAAGTAGTTTTCCTCAAGATCGACTTTGATAAAGCCTACGACAGGCTAGAATGGGACTATATTCTACAGTCGCTACAAGATCTTGGATGTAGTCAGAAATTCACCAAGATGATCGCGACCCTTCTCGGAAACGCATCGACCCAAATTAACATTAATGGAAATCTTTCAAAGGTGATCAAACTTAGAAGATCTATCAGACAAGGGTGCCCATTGGCTCCCCTTCTCTTTGCCATTGCCACGGAAGGGCTTAGCAGGCTGGTGGAGCATCAGGTGGAAGCTGGTAACATTAAATGCCTTCGTTTGCCGCACGACCACAGTCAGATCACCATGAGACTTTTTGCCGATGATATGAACGCTTTTGTGCACAATGATAGTACCAGCCTTGAGACGTTCTGGAAGTGTCTTGCTACCTTTTGTGAAGCCTCTGGATCCATAATCAACCACTCTAAGACCGCCTTTAGAGCTATTGGTGGGTCACAGCCCGACCTTCTCATTGATCATGGCTGTCAAATCATTCCGCAGGGCCAAATATTTCGGCTTCTTGGGATTCCCTTGGGGTTTGGCGTCTCTATGGAACAGCGGTGGAATTGGGTGCTAGCCAAACTCGAAAACAAGCTCAACTATTGGAGAGGTATGCAAATCAATCTTGCTGGTCGTGCTATGGTTATCAACACGTTCCTCTTATCATCTACCATTTATTTCCTTTCTTGTTGGAGACCGAAAGAGCATGATCTGTCCAAACTGGATAGTATTTGTAGAAACTTCCTTTGGACGGGCGACCACAATAGGAGGGGGGTGCCTAAAATCAAATGGTCCATCTGCACCAGCCATAGAGATAGTGGGGGACTTGGTATCTTGGACATTGGGTGCATGGCTAACAAACTGTCGGCCAAATGGATGATTAAGGCCTGGTGCAACGGGGAGGCCTCGTGGGCCAAGCTGATCTTCAGAAACAAGAATGAGTTGGTGCTCATGGGTTTCCCAAATTGGAAGAATCTTGACATCTTGACCTTGCTGTTTTCCCCGATCCCCGTCTTCCCGAAAGGCTCTAATCTGGTGTGCTCCCTTTGGAAGAGTTGGAATAAAGTCAAAAGCTTCACAAGAATAAGTGAAGACTGGAAGTGGGCTGCCGGTATCAGACAAAACGACTCTATCTGGTTTCGGATCCATGGCATCCGGAGTGTGGAATCTTGGAACATTCAAAATGCCAAGAAGCTATGGAACAAAGGCTTCAAAAAATGGAAACATCTCTGGAAACAAGACACCAACCGCTGGATCAACTTTGAGGATATTGACCCTAGCATCAACATTTCGCATGAAGAATGGAACACTTTGCAAAGCAGATGTCTCGCCTGGGACCGACACAAAGTTCGCCTTCTCATGGGACACGACATGTTGAGCTCGCTTGGTCTCAAATGGCACAATGGGAATAGCCTATCAAAAATCCCGAACATCAAAGAAACGATCGACTATCAGGTTAACCTCAACAAAAAGTGGTGCCTGTCATGGACGCGGCTTCGGTGGGACATGAAGTTCATGGCTATCTGGCACCCCCTCATAGAAATCAAAAAGTATGTCCTCTTATGGCAAATTCTTCATCATGGAATCTGGACCAACCTTAAGGCTAGCAAAATTTGTGGGATCCCTCCCTGGTGCAAACGCTGCCACCGGTTTATCGAAGATGTTTCACACATCTTCTTTACCTGCCCCAACTCCAACAGACTCTGGCAGGTGGTTGGAAAGAGAATTAGACTTCAAAAACATCTCAGTTGGCAGCAGGCCCTGCTGGGAGAAGCGATCGGCTGCTCCGCGACTCTCTGGAACGCCATCAGAGGGGAGGTCCTATGGAAAATCTGGCAGGAAAGATGTGCTTTCAACTTCGGTGACTCCCCCAAGGAGTGGTCAATTGAGAAATCGCTGTTCCTCCTTGGCAAAAGGATTGTCAACTGTAAAAAATCCCCCCCCTTTAGGCATCATCAAGTACTCCTTTTGATCGATAACAAGCTTAAACCCAAGTGGGCCCCACATGAGGGTGATGAGAGGGTAATTAACCTTCTTTGTAATGTCATCTAAGCTCTGTAAAAGCTTCCCCTGCTTTGTGGGATTTGGGGGGTCCCGTGGGCACTAGTCCCCTTCTCTTGTACTTTTCTTTATTTAATTCAAGTCCGGGAGAGTAGGCTATTGCCGAACTTCCTTTATTTTAAAAAAAAAATTATTAAAATATATATTTTATTTTTTTCATATATGTATGTTAGTTTCTATTTACTAATTGAATTTATTTTGCAGGCTCGAATGTTCACTAATATGTGGGCTTTTGGACAGCATATTAGAATCAAATCCATTGATTCTTTACGTAAAACAGAGGATTCTAGTATTGTTGCTTGTTTCAAGCAACTATCACGTGCTAGCTCAAAAGACACGAACCTTATAGATAGTGAACTTGGTTACGTAGGAACTATTGTTGGTATCTACGAAATTTCATTTCGTACATTCAAACAGGTAGAAAAAAGTTTATATATTTTTTTTAGAGTTAGTTATTTTTTTAAGCACCTAATAATGGGACGTTTTTGTTGTTATATATTTTGATAGGTCATTTTGAAGGTTGACTGGTATCGAGCGGAGTATAAAGGTAGTAATTCTACAATAAGAAAGGAATTATCTGGGTTTTGGGCAATTGATTCTTCCAAGGTAATGCGATCTACTAAAGAACCATATATTCTTCCTAGGCATATTGAACAAGCATTTTTTTATAAAAACCCAGATGCTCATCCTTGGTGGCAAGTCATTCATGTGCAACCTAGAGGTAGGTCATTGTTTGAACAGTTTATTGTTAGAGAGATTGAAGAAAGTCCTCTTGATGATTCAGCATCAGATACTGATACATCAACATCTGGAATAGAAATTAGACTCATTATACGTGATAATGATACTAATCTTTTTGATGAAGAGGATAATTCTCTACATGCTGATTCTACTGATGAGGAAGAGGAATTACCAGAAATAGATATTAATCCACCAATAGATGATGTGATTCATGAGAACATAGATTTAACAATAGAAGAAATAAATGAAATCAATAAGGATAATGAAGATGAGACTATATTGATGTCTTACCAAAATGATGGCAATAATGAAAACATATGAGCAGATTAGATAGTAACTTGAAGCTTCTGAATGGATATCAGATAATAGGTTTTTTTATTAACTTGAATAACGATGAATCCTACTAGAGAGATGAAATCATGTTCTTCTAAGTTAGAACATGAAGCTCGGGGGTATGCCTAATTATTTTATATATAGCTTTATCTTCGAGGAGTAAATTTTTATCATGTATGTATGCATATGTGTGTGTATTCATGTGTATTATATGTATACATATATTAGTATGCATATATATGTATTTCATGTATATGTATGTGTTTGCATGTGTGTGATATATGTATACATGTATTCATGTACGTAATATATGCAAGTGTTTATAATTGTGTACATGTATATATGTATATGTGTCTATGTGTAAATATGTACATGTAAATATGTATGCATGTATATATATGTTTATGTGTGCATGTAGGCATGTACATGTATGTGTAAATATGTACATGTAAATATGTTAGTATGTATATATATATTTATGTGTGCATTTAGGCATGTATGTGTGAAGCATAATATATCTACTCCATTTTATATTTATGTATCCTATCTACATGATGTGTATATATCTTTACATATATTATGAATCATGATCCTCGTTGATTCGAGTAGCTATATATAGAGGCATAAGGTTGGGAGGAGAGACATCTCTCTAGTAGGACGTCGGAGGTGTACATATACTTCAAACATATGGCTAAAAGGTTGAATTAGAGTTTTTAAATTAGGGATTTCAAAACCCTAATATCGAGATTAGTGCTCTCTGTCTCTCTCTCTCTCTCCATATACATACATACTGTGCATTGTCACGACGATGCGCCATAAGTGTCTGCATCTCTTTTAAACACCATTTAAGAGACCACCCTGTCCCAAACTCCGTCTCAAGTGAACTGAGCACGTACTTTTTATCCCTCTCATCATGCTCACTACAAAAATAAAAAACATAATATAAATAAAACATAAGATATATATTTCAATTTATATGTAAAACTTTTACTTACTTCCAGGGTAAGTGGATAAAGCGCAGGTAAGAGTCGCATAGTGCACGCATTCTCCTCTTGAACTCCAATCCATTTCCTATGTATACAATATTCCCCTCTGGCTCTATGTCGCACTCTAGTCCTAACGTGCCTATGCATGTCCTCATAGGCAACGTCTCTGCTCTGCTATCACGTGCTGGAGGTGGTATAGGTGTCCTGAAAATAGATAGAAAGAAATAAATAAAAATATGTGCTATAATATCATTAAAAAAATTTATGAAAAAAAACATACCTATGAGCAGATAGCTCTCTTCTTGCATGTGGATCCGCAGAAGAGCCCTCGTCTGATCGCGTAAGCATCTGGATCGTATAATCCAGCTCCTCATCGGACATCTCTGCGTAGTCCCGCATTATGGCCCCTAGACTATCTGACGGAACTCTTGCTCTCATAAGACTTTTTATGAGAGTGAGTTTCGCCTTTCTCTCTTTACTGGGATCCATAATACCTAACATATAAAACAAAATGGTTAGAAATCAATATATATACACGTGTATGTGTGTGTATGCATGTGTATGTGTGTGCATGCATGTGTATGTGTGTGTATGCATCATTATGTGTGTATGTGTGTAGGTATATGTGTGTGTTGTCTATGTGTATGTGTGTGTGTCTATGAGTGTGTATGTGTTTATGTATATGTATGTATCTACGTGTGTGTATGTATCTATGTGTGTATGTGTATGCATGTATGTATGCATGTGTGTGTATGCATATGTATGTGTGTGTATGCATCATTATGTGTGTCTATGTATGCATTTGTACGTGTGTATGCATCATTACATGTGCATGTGTCTATGTGTGTATGCGTGTGTATATGTGTGTGTGTCTATGTGTATGTGTGTGTGTTTATGAATGTGTATGTGTTTATGTGTATGTATGTATCTATGTGTGTCTATGTGTCTAAGTGTGTATGTGTATGCATGTATGTATGCATATGTATGTGTATGCATATGTATGTGTGTGTATGCATTATTATGTGTGTCTATGTATGCATGTGTATGTGTGTATGCATCATTACGTGTGTATGTATCTATGTGTGTATGTGTGTGTGTATATGTGTTTGTATGTGTGTATGCATGTGTGTGTGTATGCATGTGTATGTGTATATGTGTATATGTGTGTGTATATGTGTGTATGCATGTGTGTGTGTATATGTGTGTATATGTTTGTATGCATGTGTGTGTATGCATATGTATGTGTGTGTATGCATTATTATGTGTGTCTATGTATGCATGTGTATGTGTGTATGCATCATTACGTGTGCATGTGTCTATGTGTGTATGTGTATGTATATGTGTGTGTGTCTATGTGTATGTGTGTGTCTATGAGTGTATATGTATTTATGTGTATGTATGTATCTATGTGTGTGTATGTGTATGCATGTATGTATGCATATGTGTGTGTATGCATATGTATGTGTGTGTATGCATAATTATGTGTGTATGTGTCTATGTGTGTATGTGTGTGTGTATACATTATGACAGTGTATGTAAGCATGTGCATTATGTATGCATATAAGTATGTATGTATGCATATGCATATGCATTATGTATGCATATGCATATGCATTATGTATGCATATGCATATGCATTATGTATGCATATGCATTATGTATGCATATGCATTATGTATGCATATGCATATGCATTATGTATGCATATGCATATGCATTATGTATGCATATGCATATGCATTATGTATGCATATGCATATGCATTATGTATGCATATGCATATGCATTATGTATGCATATGCATATGCATTATGTATGCATATGCATATGCATTATGTATGCATATGCATATGCATTATGTATGCATATGCATATGCATATGCATTATGTATGCATATGCATATGCATGTGTATGCATATGCATTATGTATGCATATGCATATGCATGTGTATGCATATGCATGTAAGTATGTATGTATGCATATGTGTGTGTGTATGCATATGCATGTAAGTATGTATGTATGCATATGCATATGCAATATGTATGCATGTATGTATATGTGTGTGAATGTGTGTGAATGTGTGTGTGAATGTGTGTGTACATGCGTCTGTATGTGTGTATGCATGTGTATGTGTGTGTATGCATCATTATGTGTGTATGTGTGTGTACATGTGTCTGTATGTGTGTATGCATGTGTATGTGTGTGTATGCATCATTATGTGTGTATGTGTGTGTATGTGTGTGTGTCTATGTGTATGTGTGTGTATCTATGAGTATGTATGTGTTCATGTGTGTGTATGTGTCTATTTGTGTATGTATCTGTGTGTGTATGTATCTATGCATGTGCATTATGTATGCATGTAAGTATGTATGTACATTATATGCATATGCATATGCATTATGTATGCAAATGTATGCATGTATGTGTTTATGTGTGTATGTCTCTCTATGTGTGTGTATGCATATATGTGTGTGTATGTGTGTGTAGGCATGTATGTGTGTGTATGTGTGTGTATATGTGTCTGTATGTGTGTATGCATGTGTATGTGTGTGTATGCATGTGTATGTGTCTATGTGTGCATGTGTGTGTATATACTATATGTGTGTGTGTCTATGTGTATGTGTGTGTACCTATGAGTGTGTATGTGGTTATGTGTGTATGTGTCTATGTGTGTGTATGTGTTTATGTGTGTATGTGTATGCATGTATGTGTATGTGTGTGTATGTCTCTCTATGTGTGTGTGTATGCATATGTGTGTGTGTATATGTGTGTCTATGTGTGTATGCATGTGTATGTGTGTGGATGCATCATTATGTGTGTATGTGTCTGTGTGTGTATATGTGTGTGTATGTGTGTGAGCGTCTATGTGTGTGTATGTGTGTGCGCGTCTATGTGTATGTGTGTCTGTGTGTGTATGTGTGTGTGTCTATGTGTATGTGTGTGTATCTATGAGTATGTATGTGTTCATGTGTGTGTATGTGTCTATGTGTGTATGTATCTGTGTGTGTGTATGTATCTATGCATGTGCATTATGTATGCATGTAAGTACATATGTACATTATATGCATATGCATATGCATTATGTATGCAAATGTATGCATGTATGTGTTTATGTGTGTATGTCTCTCTATGTGTGTGTATGCATATATGTGTGTGTATGTGTGTGTATATGTGTCTGTATGTGTGTATGCATGTGTATGTGTGTGTATGCATGTGTATGTGTGTATGTGTCTATGTGTGCATGTGTGTGTATATACTATATGTGTGTGTGTCTATGTGTATGTGTGTGTACCTATGAGTGTGTATGTGTGTATGTGTCTATGTGTGTGTATGTGTTTATGTGTGTATGTGTATGCATGTATGTGTATGTGTGTGTATGTCTCTCTATGTGTGTGTGTATGCATATGTGTGTGTGTATATGTGTGTCTATGTGTGTATGCATGTGTATGTGTGTGGATGCATCATTATGTGTGTATGTGTCTGTGTGTGTATATGTGTGTGTATGTGTGTGAGCGTCTATGTGTGTGTATGTGTGTGCGCGTCTTGTGTATGTGTGTCTATGTGTGTGTATTTGTGTGTATGTGTGTGTGTCTATGCATATGTGTGTGTGTGTCTATTCGTGTATATGTGTGTGTGTAAGTGTGTGTGTGCGCATACCTGTCAACCGTCTCCCTTCTCTCTCTCCCTCTCGCGCGCGCTCTTTCTCTCTCTCTCTCTCTCTCTCTCTCTCTCTCTCTCTCTCTCTCTCTCTCTCTCTCTCTCTCTCTCTCTCTCTCTCTCTCTCTCTCGGTCTTGCGTTCAAGGCCCGGCACAAATGTGTCGGGAGAATTGAAATTTTTTTTTTTACATTCCAGAGCGTCGCATATGCGACGCTCTGCAGTTTGCCAACGTCGCTAAGTGCGTCGCTAACTAGTGACGCACTTAGCGACGCTTTGGTGTTGCGTCGCATAAGCGACGCTACCGTCGCTTATGCGATGATGCTCGGCCAAAAAAAAAAATCCGATTTTTTTACCGTCGCTTATGCGACAATTCCATCGCATAAGCGACGGTTTTCGTTTTTTTCCCGATTCGGGGGCGTCGCTACGCCCCCCTTTTTCTTGTAGTGTTATTTATTTTGGAACCAAAATCGACAGACGCATTTGGTAGAATTATTTGAAAAGGAATAAAATGCAAGCACCAATTTCATGAGCAGTGGCTTTTTGGAGATCATATGAGTTTTAGGATTTTGGCTTTTGGTTGTGCTTTTCGTAGATAGCTTGTAGGCTAAAAACAAAGATACCCAACCTCATTGTTATCATCCCAAGTTCTCAAGGAGATCAAGGTGATCACAAGCTTCAAGGAGGCTCAATGCAACTTGAAGGATGAGGAGGTGCTCCATCTTAGAGGAGGATTTTTCACACTCATGGAGGAGTTTTGGTCTACATCTTGGGGATTATTTGGAGGAGATTCTTCTCAGCTTACCATCACCATCTATTGTTGATTTATTGTGAGTAGCAAGTCTATTCTTGTTCTTACTTGCTAGGTCACTCATTTCTAGTTTAGGTTGATCAAAATTTGGATTTGCTGTGGAAGAGTCTAAACTGTTCATATTCTCCATATTCTCTCTCACACACACCCTTCATACCTCTTAGGCACCTAATAACTTGTATCTAGTTCATGTTTCTACCTAGATATAGATATTGTTACTTTGTATCATGTACACACACTGTAATTTGACATTGGAATACAAATAGTGTAGATGAGCCTCATAGCTTCCTATTACACTTGAAATACTATCTATTCTCTCTCTCTATATCTTACTCATCTTTTTTCTTTTTAGTATTAAGGTGTGTATGTTGAGGTTCATGTGTTGGAAGATCTTGTAAACTTGTGTTATATTGTTATTGTGTCCTGTCCCACATCCAACATTTGGTATTCAGACTTTAGAATACAAAGATTTGGTATCAAAGCATCATGGATATACACCCTTAGCAAGATGAGTGACTATAGACTTGATAATGAAGATAAGCTTGAGGGCATGTCTAATTATCCAGTGTGGAGTTTTATCATGATGAATCTGTTAGTACCAAAGGACTTATGGAATATTGATAGTGGCACTTATCTATGGCCAATACAACTTACAAGTCAGAGAAGATGTTTCTTTATCTTTTAGAAGAACCCCTGTTCCTATTTCTACTCAATAGGAAGCTAATGAAGACGAAGAAACTTTTTCATCCTCACGAGTCCATACTACTTCCAGATTACTTCCTATAGAAGAGCAATCGAAATGGGATTCAAGGGATGCACTAGCACTTTCATATATTGCTATGGGAGTCAAGTGGCATATTGTTGAGAAAGATGGATGGACACTTCAAGTGATGAGTATGTACAACCGAATCCTGCTTAGTACCAACCCCTTGTAGCTTCAGAGTTGATATGTGTGCCCTCTTGGATTTCCAATGACACCATAAAAGTGCCTATGCACTTTGGAAATGATGTATGAAAATATTGAATCAAAACAGACCACTTCCAAATAGAAGACTCAATGAAAACCTTCTATTTTTTATCATACACTTGTTGCTTGTAATGCTCAATGCTACCAATAGAGTAGGAATTGGAAAAATTCCTTCTAGAGCTATCTAATTAGCTTGGTAAGCTAATGAGTCCAAGTGGAATCACTTGAAATTATCCACTATGCACAAAGAAATCAATTTAGCAAATAGATCATTACCCCCGATTTTTTAGGACCTCTGCAGAGTTTGACTAGTGAGTGCTTCGATGAAGTTTTCTCCAAATTGGATGAATAGATTTGCGTAAGTTTTGTACCATCTAATGCTTTAGTCAACAAATCTACACATTGCCTATTAATTGATACATATGCCAACTGAATATCCTTGCTCAATAGCTTCTCTCTCACATAATGATAGTGGACCTCTATATGCTTGTTCCTAGCACGATAAATAGGATTAGCTGCAAGGTGTAAAGAACTTGTATTATCTCCAAAGATCATTGGAGATGTAGTATGCAAGCCCAATTCTGTAAACAACAATCTGATCCATTTGGCCTCTTGAGTAGCATTGGCCAATCCTCTATACTCTGCCTCTGTAGAAGATAAAGCAATAGTAGGTTGCTTCTTTGAAGACCATGATATTGGCTTATCACCTACAAATGATAAATATCCTGAGGTACTCCTATCATCTTTGCATCCTGCCCAATCTGCATCTGAATAGATCTTAATGTCCAAGTCTAATGTATAAGGGAAATATAAACCATAATGTTGAGTACCCTTAAGGTACTTCAAGATTCTTTTGGCAGCCTCCAAGTGAGGTGCCCTAGACTTATGCATAAACTGACTTAGCATACTTACTCGATAAGCAATGTCTATCCTTGTCAATGTAGCATAGTTCAAGCTTCCCACTATGCTTTGATAACCTGCAATGTCCTCAAGTACATCACCTTCACGAGCACTTAAGTTTAGGTTTACCTCCATTGGAGTACTTGTAACCTTGGCATCCTACAAATGAAACTTCTTCAACATATCTTGTATATACTTCCTCTGAGTAATGTAAATTCCAGAGTTAGTATAGACTAACTCAAGTACAAGGAAGTATTTTAGTGATCCAAGGTCACTAATTTTGAACTCTTTCATCATCTCATTCTTGATTTGTTTGATGCCATTAGCATCATTACGTGTAAGTATGATATTATCATCAACATATACACATGAGTATATTACCTCTGAATTACTTCTCTTGATGAACAAGGAAGTATCCGATTTACTGATGACAAAACCTGGATCCTAAAGGTATGTGGTCAACCTATGGTTCCATGCCCTGGGTGCCTGCTTCAATCCATAAAGAGCTTTGTTCAATTTACATACATGTGTTACCTTGTTTGGGTCCCCATATCCAGGAGGTTGTGACATGTACACCTCCTCTGAAATCCAGCCATTTAGAAATGCATTTTTTACATCTAACTAATACATGTTCCAATTTTCTGATGCAGCCACACTTACCAATACCTTGATGGTTGGCATTTTGGCCACAGGTGAGAAGGTTTCTTCATAATCACTGCCTTGGGTTCGTGCAAAACCCTTAGCCACGGGTATAGCTTTCTACCTACTTATTGACCCATCAGAATTCCTTTTGATCTTATAGATCCATCTATAACTAATTACCTTCATAGACTCCTTCTTTGGTACTAGCTCCCAAGTATCACTCTCTTTGAGTGCTTCAATTTCCTCATCCATAGCTTCCTTCCATTCTGCATTGTCTTTGCCTCTTCATATGATGCTAGTTCTTCAATTGAAAAATCTTTTGCAAGATAAACAAAGTGCTTAGTAACTAGGGAAGTGTCATACCCATATCTGATTGCCAGCTTCTTGCTCTCCCTTTGTGATATTCTGATTGCTTCGATGATTTAGGTATATCCTCCAATTTCTTCATCTTGAGTTTGCCTTTGGACTTCCATGCTTTGAAATCTTCAATGTTGATGATGTCTTCATCATCTCAATTGATGTGTCCATTCTGATTAGGCTCCTCCTTGGTAAGGCTTGGAAATTCCTCTTCCAAGTCATAAGGTAGTTTTACTTTCCTACATTCACTATCAAAACAAGAGTCATTTTCATCAAAGACAACATCTCTACTGACCATGAATCCCTTGTTTGAAGGATTGTAGAATCCTTTCTGATGTAGATCATACCCTATGAAGATACACTTCTCTGCCTTAGGGTCTAGCTTACCTCTGAGAAGGGATATGCACATATGCTACACATCCAAATATCTTGCAATGATCAAGTGAAGGTCTTCTACCATGCCATGCTTCATATGGGCTCATCCCATCAAGAGATTTGGATGGCAACCTGTTTACAAGATAAGTGACAATAGATACACTCTCTACCCGTAAGTAGTTAGATAATTTTTTCTCATTTAACATTGACCTAGTTGTTTCAACAATTAATCTATTTCTTCTTTCTGCTACCCCATTTTGCTCAGGAGTATACCTTGTGGTAATTTCTCTCTTGATTCCTTTGTCTTGCAAGAATGCATCAAAATCATTTGAGAAGTACTCACCTCCTCCATCTGACCATAGCCTTTTTAGATTTCTCCCTGTTTGATTCTCAACAAGTGCAAGATACTTTTTAAAGCAACTGAATACTTCATCTTTGTGCTTCATAAAGTACAATACAGTCCACCTACTATAATCATCAATGAAAGATACATAATACCTTGATCTAGTGATTGAGGGATCCTTGCTTGGTCCCCATACATCTGTATGAACAAGTTCTAGGTAGTCCTCATGCATGTAGCCTTTCCTTGACAAGGGTAACCTCTGAGACTTTCCAAACTGATAAGCACCAAATTTATAAATCATGTGTTGCTTGGATACATTAGGTATCCCAAGCACACATTGATCTCTGCATATTTGTTTCAAGGCTCTTTCACCTACATGCCCTAATCTTTTATGCCAAATTTTAAGCTCTCATAATGTTTGATCTTTATAACTATAAAGTGCAATGTTCCTTGTATCCTCAAGTTCAAAAGTGAATAGTCTACTTGTCTTTTCTCCTTTGGAAATTCTCTTGAACCCATGCTTAGGATCCTCCACAAATGCTCCATATTGGTTAAATCTAACCTGCAAACCTTTTTCCACAATATGTCCAACACTCATCAAATTCTTGGTAATAGTTGGTACATATAGAACCCTACTCAACAGATTCTTGTTTCCATCAGAGGTCTTAATATTTCCAACTTTAATCACTGAGTGCTTGGTGTCATCACGTGTTTGTACCTGATGCTTACCCTTTGGTTCCTCAAGGTCAGAGAGAAGAGCTACATTGCCTGCCACATGGTTTGAGCATCCTGAGTCAATGTCGAAGAGATGGTCATCATTTATACCTAGTTTTGAAGTCATGTTCATAATTAGAAGAGAATCTTCTTGCTCCTCTATGTAGTTGTTGTAATCCTTCCTAGATTTATATCCTCCTTGGTAGTTTTTATTATAGTTGTTGTTGTAGTTCTTGTTGTATCCTTGGTGATGATTGAATCTGCCTCTTGATTGTGTGTATCCACATCTTTGATAACCTCTTCCTCTCTGATTCTTGAAGTTCTTGAAAGACTCATCTATAGTATGATTTGATAAACCACAAATATTGCATGGTGAGGAGTTATAAGGTCTCCCCCTACCTTCCTTACCTCTTCTGCCCCTTCCTCTTGATGATGTACCTCTCCCTCCATAGTTGACTTGGGAGGTAGTTCCTTCATCTTCTACCTTCTTGTTCTTGCCTTTCTCTTTAGACTTATTCTTATCAGTGTATAGGGCAGAAGAGCTATTACCTCTTGATGAATCTCCATTCTTGTTGAGCTTGGCTTCATGCATAAATAGTTGCCCCATGAGTGTGGTAAGGTCTGGAATCTGCATGTCCATGTATAGATCCATGGTAGTTGTGAAGCTCTCCCATTTGTCATCAGCTTTAATCCCATTGATCACTTGCCTTACAATCTGCTGTTCTTCAATTTCTTCTCCTATGCTTGCCAATTGATCTGCTACATCTTTAACTTTGGTCACATACTCTAAGATAGCTTCCTTAGGTTGCTTTCTTTGAGTTGTGAATTCACTGCACACTTGATTCTTCCTAGCCCTTGTGTTGGAAGAGAAATAAGAGGACAATCTTTCCCAAGTCTCTTAGGATGTCTTACAATTCCTAATATGTGGAGAAGAAAATCAGAGGTTAGGTAAGTAAGACCTTGCTAATGCATCCTTGGCATACCAAGTGTTGAGTCTTTCATGCTCCTCTCTTGTAGGTTGTCCTTTGCTTTTGAATATGGGCATCTCCTCATCTCCTGAGATGTATCCATAGAGGCTCCTTCCTTGCAAGTATGTCTTCATCCTCAAGGACCATGCTTGATAGTTGTTCGTGTCTAATTTATCAATGAAAGAAGGAAAACCATCTCCCATTTTACCTTAACTTTGCTCTGATACCACTGTTGGGAAAGATGGATGGACACTTCAAGTGATGAGTAGGTACAACCAAATCCTGCTTAGTGCTAGCCCCTTGTAGCTTCAAAGTTTATATGTGGGCCCTCTAGGCTTTCCAGTGACACCATAAAAGTGCCTATGTACTTTGGAAATGATGTATGAAACGATTGAATCAAAACAGACTACTTCCAAATAGAAGACTCAATGAAAACCTTCTATTTTTTATCGTACACCTACTGCTTGTAATGCTCAATGCTAGGAGTACAGTAGGAATTGGAAAAATTCCTTTTAGAGGTATCTAATTAGCTTAGTAAGCTAATGATTCCAATTGGAATCTTGAAATGATCCACTAGCACACAGAAATCAATTTAGGAAATAGATCATTACCCCCAATTTTTTAGGACCTTTGCAGAGTTTGACCAGTGAGTGCTTCGATGCAATTTTCTCCAAATTTGCTAAATGGATTTTCTTCAAACGTTTTCAACATGTAGATAACTTGGAGCGGATTCCAAGAAGCTATAGATCATTGAATTTGGTTGAGAAATGATTGAGATATGTGCAGCACAAGTTGACAGTTAAGAAAGACTATAACATAGATATCATAGATGAACAAAGTAGATGTATTGTATTAATGAACACTATTGTACAAGATCATAGGCTTGGTAATCATAGCCTTATGAGGGGGAATAGTGTAGGCTACAATGTAGGCCTTACACACATACAAAATGGCAATGGAGAGCTCGAGAAATGACTACTCTAATCGTGACTTTTTCAAGTGACGTTTTATAAGTGTTCCATTCAAATTTGAATTTGAATTCACTTTTTGGCTCTCTCTAAATGTGATCCTTCATTCTAGGAGATATTCCCTCCCTGTAGTGGTTACTTTTCTAACTAACAAGTCTACAACTTTTGGGTAGGTGATTACAAATATTCTCAAGTAAAAAAGAATGACTTTTACAAATGGTAAAGATGAATTCTTTTTGCGCAATTGTTTTCATGGAGCTTCATATGTGTATGAACTACAAGCCAAATGTGTAGGCTTGTGATTTGCACCAACACATATTATATGACCATTTAGGTCATGTAGAACATCTCGACAGGCTTAGTTAGAGTTAGAGAATCTCTATCAGAGTAGAGATCTTGCTCAGAAAGCTCATCTAAGGAGGCAGCTGGCCAACACAAGGATGAAAGTTGGTAAATTAGTTCAGACACATATTTTGAAGCTCAAAGATTTATGAGATTTGTTACTCAATGTTGGAGTCAACATTTCAAACAAAGAGATGGTAAACACACTTCTAGTCTACTAGTCTTTCTCCTAATGCTTTCTCTACACCCAAAGAAAATTCTTTGACTACATCTAATTCAAAGAAAGGAGTATGCCATTACTATTAGAAACGAGGTCCTTTTATAGTAGAATGCAAAGCAAGGATTTTTAATGAAAAGAAGAAAGCATCAGGTAATAGTGTCAAAGATAATCCAAACCCTAAATCTTCAAAGGTAGATTCATATGCATGTATTACTATTGAAGAAGTAGCGTTAGATCAGGAAACATTAGTTGCAATCTTAGATAATCCTTGGGTTTTTTTATTCTAGAGCTACTAAGCATATGACAGGTTGCAAAAAAAGTATTTCCTTCCCTTTCTAACTCTTCAAGTAGAAGAGTGACCATTGCAGATGGTCATGATTTGGATGTTGTTTGTGTTGGAGAAGTGAACCTTTTGTCGAGAGCAAGTGGCATTTCACAATTTCCAATGTTCTTTTTGTTCCATACATGAAGAAGAATTTGCTCTCTATCTCTACTTTTTTATGAGATGTCTATAACATTGTTTGTAAGAAAGATTCATGTCAGATCCTCTCACTTGATGAGGAGCATCATCTACTTCAAGGTGAAAATAGAAGTGGCTAATGTTGTTAATTCTACTACATCTAAGGAGAACATGAAGTTATGGCATGCTAAATTTGGTCATATCAGCTATACAACTCTCAAGCATATCAAAGATCAAAGTATGGTGGAGAGTTTGCCTACTTTTGCTTTACCAAATGATGTAGAGTCATGTGAAGAATGTCTTAAAGGAAAGCTTCACAAACTACATTTCAAGAAGCAAGGATACATCACGGCTACAAGGAAGTTGTAGATCATACATTAAATGTGAATGGTCGAATAAGAACAGAGGTTTCCAATACTTTTTTATGTTCATTGATGACTTCTTAAGTTATTCATGGATTTATGATCTTAAACTGAAGTCAAAGGTTTTCCCTACTTTCAAGAAGTTCTTAGCTATGACTGAAAATGAAAGTCAATCAAAGATCCAAATTTTGAGAAGTAATAGAGGAGAAGAGTACATGTCTAAAGACTTTAAGTCTTTCTTGAAGACAAAGGTATTCCTCATCAACTCACTATCGCTTATACTCCAGAACAAAATGATGTTGTAGAGAGAAAGAATAGGATACTTGTTGTGATGATGCATAGTATGATGTCATCCAAGAAGCTTTCTCCCAAGTTTTAGTTTGATGTTGTACATAGACCTAATCACATTCTGAATGGGTGTTCCACAAAGGATTTGAAGTTCATCACACCTTACAAAGATTATTAAGGGAAGAAGCCCAATGGGATTTGCGTCAAAGTTTCTGGTTCCCCAACTTATGTTCACATTGAGAACAAGGATTCTGGTAAGCTTGATGTAAAAGCCATTAAAACATTCTTTATTGCTTATGCAATTTCAAGAAAAGGACACAGACTCTATGTTATGGATACAAGTGATATCCTACTCTCATGAAATGCATATACTGCAAAAAGTCAGATTTATGATAAGAAGGAAGAGATTCAAGATTTCATAAAAGCAGATGACTATGCATTTTTTAGAAGGGATTCAGATTCTTACATTCATCCATACAAGGAAGTGATGAACCTTCTCAAACCCTAAGACATGTAGGTGAAGAGAGAACTTTAGTATCTACATCAATACCTAGTCCATCATCAGTACTTCTTGAATTCCGGACTTGCAAAGTTGGAGAAGGTTCCAGAGTTCTAAAAGAAAGAGATATTGAAGAACCAAAAAGAATTCCACCACTTTTCAAGAATACACCAAAGTGCTTATATGAGACTTGGAAGGATAGTGGTATAAAGGAATACGATGGAAAAACTAGAATTCAAATAAGGAGACAACAAGAAGACCACGTAAATTATGCAGAACATTTTGAGATTCATAATGTTTTAGCTCTTACTTTAGTTGAAAATGAACCATGTAGTGTTCAAGATGCACTACAAAGTGATAAGACTACACGAGTCTGAGGATTGAGTTCAAGTACAAAGATTAATGAATCTACATGACACAGTAGAAGTACATTGAGAAATGATTGGAAAGGTTTGAGATACCAGATCCTAAGCCTATGCAGACACCTATCGATGTCAGTGTGTTATTACAATCAAAAGAAGGTTCAGAATCATTTGATGCTATATTATATCATCAAGTAGTTGGTTTCTTGATATATCTATGTAATACACATCTCAACATTCAGTTTATAGTTTCTCAAGTATCCAGGTTCATGCACAGTCAGCTCAAGATTCAGTGGAAATAAAATAAGAGATATTTGCAAACATCAAAAGTTTTGCAGTTTATTGAACATTGTACCATTTTGACATTGAAGGGGGGATTGTTGAGAACAATGTCAACATGTCCCACTTGGAGTAGCACATGTGATGAGTATCTCTTAGACTTCTATAGAAGAAGATGTATGGATGCAATAGCCATTTTAAGAATTTTATAGATAGATTTTTTACAAAGAAAAGCAAGTGTTCAAAATGGCTAAGGCACTAGCCTCCCAACAGGGTGACGAGGGTTCAAACCCCAATCATTGCACCATTGATAGCGAACAGTTATTTTATTTTTGAACTAAAAACAATGGATGCGTTTGGTAAAATTATTTGTAAAGCAATGAAATGCAAGTGTCAATTTCACGAGTGATGGCTTTTTGGAGATTGTATGAGTTTTACAATTTCGGCTTTTGGTTGTGCTTTTCGTAGATAGTTTGTAAGGTATAAAAGAAGATAGCCAATCTCATTGTTATCATCCCAAGTTCTCAAGGAGATCAAGGTGATCACAAGCTTCAAGGAGGCTCAATGCAACTTGAAGGATGAGGATGTGCTCCATCTTGGAGGAGGAGTTTTCACACTCATGGAGGTTTTTTGTTCTACATCTTGGTGATTATTTGGAGGCAATTCTGACAACTTACCGTCAACATTTATTGTTGATTTACTCTGAATAGCAATTCTACTTCCGTTCTTACTTGCTGGGTCACTCTTTTCTGGTTTAGGTTGATGAGAATTTGGGTTTGTTGTATAACAATTCTAAATTGTTCATATTCTCCATATTCTCATACACACACACACTCAAACACTCTCTTCATACCTCTTAGGCACACAATCTCTTGTATCTAGTTCCTATTTCTACCTAGATATAGATTATTAGTTTGTATCATATACACACATTGTAATTTGACATTGAAATATAGATAGTGTAGGTCAGCAACATATCTTACCATTACACTTGAAATCCTGTCTATTCTCTCTCTATCTCTCCATCTTTGTTTTGAGTATTAAGGTGTGTATGTTAAGGTTCATGTGTTGGAAGATCCTGTAAGCTTGTGATATATTGTTATTATGACCCATCCCACTTCCAACATTTAGTATTGAGACCTTAGAATACCAAGAATTTCTTCATTTTCCTTTGAAAATTTGTTGTGCAAACTCTTTGGCAATGTCTATAGTTACACGACATGATGTGGATGATATCCTTTGCATTGTAGAAAAATGTAGTGCTTTATGGAGTGTTGAAACTCACGAGTGCCTTGAACATATGGGGGGAGGGGGGTGAAGTTCAATTGGAGATGCAATGGAGACAAATTTGACATAAATGCTAGGATAAAAGAGGTGCTATTCAAATCATGGAAAATATGCTAATGAGTTATACTAATTAGCTATGATAACTAGCATTAAATCTCTGACACATTAATGTGCTTCTATGCAAGAAGGTTACTATGATCTTTCTTTCTTGATGAGGAAAATGTACTCACTCGAAATAATAGTTTAAGACAAAAAGTACACCCAAGTAAAAGCGAATACTTTGAATTACTTCCAAAGGGAGTCAATCTTTATGCCCTTTTTTACCGTGACTCAATGGCTTGCTCCTATGATCACTTGCACTCAAGGCGCTACTCAAGATGAAATCCTCATCACTTTACACTATCGACCTAGAACTCCTCTTTGGTAGCACTCCAATCACACCTTGGTTTGTCTTCTTCCTTGAATAACTCAAGACTATACAAAACAATACATGATACATTACTCTCTTAACTTTGAACTTATCTCTCTCACTCTCCTCTGACTTTCGCAGAGTTCTCTCCATTCTCTCTTACTTGCAATTACCTCTTCTTAGAATCAAGAAATGATAGGGAGGAGATGGTTGAATCACTTGCCTCAAAGTTCATCAGTGAGGCCTTTTTTGAACTTCTTTCTCTTTACTTTTTCTAAATTTTAACCTTGGCAAAAAAACCTTACATATAAGTTTTTATCAGGTTTTGTTGAAGATAAATCTTGTTCATTTAGAATATTTACTTGCATTTTTTATTTAGATGTACTTGCATTTTCAGAGCTAGTTCTCACATCTCTAATAGTTTATTTTTAGCTTACTCTCGAGAATTTAGTTGACCTGTATATTCCTAATGGGGAGAAAAATAAGGGTCAAAAGATATCCGAATGGATAGTAGGATAAGGAGAAGCTATTAGCACACATTAAGAGTAATATCTTACTACTTTTTCGAATGTCACAAATGACAATCACGAGTCAGTGTAAACGGGAGAGAGAAAGAAAGAGAGAGAGAGAGAGAGAGAGAGAGAGAGAGATGTTTCGCTCCATTTTAAGTTACAATAGTTAAAAACTATTATGTTTCACGTTGAAATATCTTCATTTAAGAAACTTAGATGTTCATGAAAATCCTGAGAGCACATTACCAAAGTGAATAGACAATGACCAAATGAAAAAGCTATCAATTAGAGGGTGAAACAATAGAATAATCTCGTATCTATGAGTTTTGTTATTTCGACTGAGGCCTTTTATGACCTTCTTTCTGTTTTCTTTTTCTATGTTTTAACCTTTTTCCTAGTGCAAACCTTTGCATATAAGTTTTTATGAGGTTTTCTTGAAAATAAATCTCGTTCATTTAGAATATTTACTTGCATTTTCTCACATCTCTAATAGTAATTTATTTTTAGCTTACTCTCGAGACTTTTGTTGACATATATATTCCTACTGGGTAAAAAAAAATTAGAAAGGGATCGTAGGATAAGGAGAAGTTATTAGCACACATGAAGAATAATATCTTACTACTTCTAATGTCACAAAGCACAATCACGAGTCTATTTCCAGGTGACATCCCATCAGGAGTCTATTTCGAGAGATATACAGCTTGTTGGAAACCTCATAATTTCTTTTTAAACATAAAAAATATCGAATCCTCAAGTCCACTCTCTTTAAAAAAAACCTATAAAAACTTCTCAAGTCCACTCCCTAATATGAAATAATTTTTCTTTTCATCAAAATTTCAAGCCCATTCTCCATGAAAACTCCAAGAAGCAACAATCTTTAGCCTATTGCATTGTGGGTGCGATTAGGAGGGTATATTCTCCTTCATCTTTACATATAAGTGTACATATACGTAATACGTATGTGTACGGGCTGTATTTTGCCTGTTTGATCCAAAAAAGATGTCAACTCTGCGTGTACGGCGACGATGCCCCAGCGCCGTGGGCACATAAATCGGATATGGTGGTCAACAATCTGCTCCACATGTATTGTTCGTGTGAGCTGCTTATTTTATTTCTCATTTCATCAGACAGATGCATTCCAACTGACCATCTCCATCGCTGCGTAGGATCCCTATTGCGTCATGTTTCATATGTCGTTTGGAAGTATGCAATCACACAGACTCAATGCGGCCTACTACTTCACATGTGTGGCCATCTTCGTCTTCGTGCGACCAGCGACGACCGACATTACGTCGCCGTGCAGCACCGCCTTGATGGGATGGGTGGACTCATGCGCTACAAACGTCATGAGTCCCATGGAAATGCCTCTCAATGCATCGTGCTGCCCGGCGATGACCACTATATTGACACAGACGCCGCAGACTGATTGCTTATGCACTTTCTTGAACTACACGGACGCAAACACCACCCTACATGTCAATAAGACGCGGATATCCGCAATGATCCAGGAATGCGACATCAGTGCCCCTCCTCCTGCCTCGACAGCATGCCTTCCATGTACGCTACTTCTGTAAGATCCGCATCATATGTGCAATTTCATGCTTCTTCCTCAAAACGCGTTGATTCACCGGATGTCTGTGTGTTTACTCTCACAGCTCCCACGGTAGATCCGTGCAAGAGCTCCTTGAGCCAATGGGTTGACTCATGTTTCACAAACGTCCTGAGCGCCGTGAAGATGCCTCTCAATGCAACGTGCTGCCCGGCCCTCGACGATCTGTTGAGACAAACTCGGTCCACTTGCTTGTGTGATCTACTCAATTACCTGGACGCAAACAGCACTGTACACCTCAACAAGACGCGCATATCCGCAATCATCCAGGACTGCCGTCTCCTTCCCTCGTCTGCCGCAACGTCCTGCCTTCCATGTAAGCATCATCTCCGAGAGGGGAAGCACTCGCGCCGCTTTAGCTGCCATAGCTTTCATGCATTTCGCGATTCAAACTTATGACTGTGAACTTTGACAGCATTAGCGCAATCGCCACCAGACCCTTGCAATACGGCCTTGACGGAATGGGGCCAATCTTGCGGCCAAAGCATCGTGAGTCCTGTCGAAATCCCTCTTAACAATACCTGCTGCCCAGCGCTCGACAATCTATTGTCACAATCCAAGCCGACTTGCATGTGCAATTTCCTGAATCAGCTGGACGCGAACGGCACCGTGCATATCAACAAGACGCGGATCTCCGCAACGGTCAAGCAGTGCGATCTCAATCCGCCATCTGTCTCAACCTCCTGCCTTCCAGGTAAGCATATTGTCTCTGAGACCTCGTACCTATGCATAGTTTTGTAACGCAGACCTGTCTCTGAATTTCAACAGCGTTGCCGACGCTCTCGTCGAGTCCAGACGTGCCATCGCCGACCAATCCAAGCAAAAACGAGACTAGCACGCCACCGTCGACACAGTCCCCTCGTAGTGGAACTCCCACGATTGTCGATATTTTAGCCAAGTCTGGGAGTAAATCACGTTTTCCGACATGGCAAAGGTGCAGCTTTCAAGTCCTCACAAATGCAATAACGTGGACCTGTTTCATGACGATGATGATCATCATCATCATGTGAATACCCACTCTGATTCTACAAATCCAAAGCTTTAGGAATAAAGCTCATTCACGTCACGAATGTCACTGTGCTTCACTCATGTGTGCCTGTTTCATGCGGAATTTGAGCTCAAACTCACTTATCGTACTTCAGAGGAACATTCGACATCCCATCTCCTTCTCCAAAACCACGCGTCGCCATAAGATCTTCTTATTGAGATGGAAAGGCTTATCGTCTGTGTGAACCCTTGGGATACAATGTTGTATGCGGCAGACTATGAATCAGTCAGTATGATATCTTCATCATTTATCACAGAAAGATAACTATTTTCTTTCATCAAAACCACTTATCGCCATTAGATCTTGTTAGTGATACGGAAATGCCTCTTGTATCTCTCTCTCTCTCTCTCTATCTCTCTCTCTCTCTCTCGGCAGCTCCTGCCACCCCCTCATACCCCCCCCAGCCCCCATAGTCACCCCCCCCCCCCCTGCCACCCCCTCATACTCTCCACGGCAGCCCCCACAGCCCACCCCCCGCCACCCACGGCAACCTCCACTCCACACTCTCCCAACTCCATGCTCCACTTCACCCCCCCCCCCCCCCCCCCCCCCCCCCCCCCGCCCCCCCAACTCCAACCCCAACTCCACCCTCCACTCCACCCCCCCTCAAACTCCACCCACACTCCACTCCACCCCCCTGAACCTGCACCCACACCCAACTCTACCCTCTCCCAACTCCACCCACCCTCAACTCCACCCTCCATTCCACCCTCCCACACCTCCCACCACTCCCCACACGATCCACACCACTCAGTACCTTCCACTACTCAATATGGAAGATATGCAAAAGATGATGCTTGAGCTTCTGTGACATCAAAAGAAGATTTCTTTCATGGTTAGAAGGTCAAAAGCTACTACAAGAATTATGTGAAGGATGTATATTTGAGGGTCATTACATATCACGAGCGGCACATAATGAGGATCCTACAATCTCTACGTAGGAGCTCATAAATGAATCGAGACGTCCAATCCAAGTGATTTGTTTGGTTAAGAAACAGACCTCAGCTTGCATTCAAAAGTGACAGTAAAAGTGTAAGTGGTAAAAGTGTAAGTGGATAAATGACTGTTACCACCAACTATTCGTGATGGCTGCCTATTTTTTGAGTATCTAATTCAAAACTGGAGGCCAGTACCATATTTGACCTACCCCTCCAATTTTGAGGCAATCAATCCGTGCATATTCAGTGAACGTGGGAAATTGGCAAGGCCCTCTTGGCCTATTGGAGCCTAGAAAAGCAATGGACTAGTACTCATTGGACACACATATACATACATACATACAGGGGTCCTCTCTTTGCACTCTCAAGCTACAAGTCTATTGTAGGAAGTCACTCTATGGTGAGGCTACAAAGCGTTGACTTCCCGGTGGAGGGCTAATAGCACTATAGTGTGAAGAAAGTGGCTTGGTTTTGTCATTCAGTGTGAGTCAATGGTATTTTCGTGCTCTTTCCCTTAGAGCAAGTCTTCATACCTTTGTACTGATCAGTGCCAGTAAGCATTTGGTTGTGTTCATTATATGAACTGGATGGATCTCTGGTATCGATTCTGATTAGTCCTAGAATGGCACGTTAACCCAGAGTATCAACTTTTAGAGCATTTCTTTTGCTTATATTGTAATCCCCTGTTCGAACTAAGGAGTGGTTTCATCCTTCACTATTGTCATTTGTCATTAACTTTCTTTCTGAGTGCCTGCAATACCATATGTCTATTGAGATTGTGCATGCTTATTTGTATGTCAAAGGGTATACTTCCCTAAGGAGAACCTCCCTTGAGTAGGTGAAGTACTGGAAGTGCATATTACCTGCATTTGTTAAACGGGGGCACCCCAATACCTCCTGTATAGTTTGGCACGCCCGGTGGGACCTTGCATTTCTATGAGAGGCCCTGAGCATCGTAAATAGTCCTTTTCCATTATTTTTTGCCCTATTGCATCTTGCAAGTAGGTACATGACCCATACGCGAGCGGATAAGGAGCCTCTTCCTGTATGAAGGAGCCTTAAAAGTCAATTATATCTTCGACTAGTGAACCAACATCCCCTCTACGTCCTTTGAATTTAGGCGTTGATTTGGGTGCGACTCCACTGTCAAAAGAAAAGCATATGAGAACATTAGACTTCTCGTCACATACGTCAGAGGAAACACTAGTGCAAATGGAGGATCTCTCTCATTTACTCTCCAGACTCAATATCAAGTTCCCTACCTTCAAGGGACAAGCTTATAAGGATGATGATGATCATGTGAGGAGATTCATCTCCTTATGCCATGGACGAGGTTTGCAGAATAGAGAGGATGCAATGCTGGTACTCTTCCCATCCAAATTGGAAGGCCTTGTTGACAAATGGTACAGTCAATATGCAGATGGCCATTTTGCTACATGGGAGGCTCTGAAGATGGCATTCTCACAGACATTTCGATCAAGTGACTCCTCGAAAAGAGCTCTAGATCAGCTAGAGAACCTAAGGCTAAGATCAGGTGAATCCTTTCATGAACTTCACACGAGGACAAAAGCACTTGTTGCACGTCTTGCACATGCTGCAGGTGATTTCTTGGTTAAAAAATGGATAGAAAAAGCTCTGCCCATGTCATCTCAGCAGAGCTACATGAGTCTCTTAGATTGGATGCAACCCTGAACGATTTTGTTGCAGCGGCATCATGCATTGAAGAATCTAGGCAACATTTTGAAGGGGAAACACAACCAAATTATGCATTAGAACTAGACCCTATTGGGCAACTGAGGAAAGAACTGGAGGCATTGAGAATGCAACGAAATCACCAAGAAGAGAAGGTCTTGCCACCGCCGCATCGCACTGATGATGAAGTAGCCCAACTTCACCGCAAATTAGAAGATTTGTGGACCACTTAGGATATAAGAAGGCGGATTTGGTGTACAATATGTAATAACAATGGACATTCCAATGCTAATTGTCCTAATAGGGTAAGTTGTCAATTTTCTGGAAAGGACGACCATGAAGCTAGAGACTGTTACTACCTCAAGGGTACATAGCAACGAGGTAACCCTCAAGCTCTGGATTCATATTATGCTAGTACTTCAAATGCACCTAATAGAGAGGAGAATCATATAACAAAGCCTAGATATAATAGGCCATTTATGTGTTATCGCTATGGTGAGTATGGCCATATGGAAAATAGGTGTTCCCTTCTAGAAGATGCACCTCCTTGTCAGCATTGTCCAGAGGCCAAGGATCACTATACCAAAGATTGCCCAAGAAGTCACCCCGCTCCAATTCACATGATTGTGGTCTCCCCACAAGTAGGAGGTATGACCACTCAGTCTTATGTTGTTTCATCTTCTTCAATACCCATGATGACTAGAGCCAGACAAGCGGCAGCAACCTGTAGAGAGGAACAACAAGGACTCCAGGATAGGGAGGAGGAAAAGAACACGGGATGGAAGGGCCAAGTAGATATTGAAGGAACTTATGAAAGGATGGCTACTTCACTAAGATACCAACCAACAAGTCTGCAAGAAGACACACATGAGGTAAACATTGAGTAGATCTTGAAAGGTATTCATCACAAGGTTAGTCTGTACGAACTCATAAAGATGGATTCAAAAATAAGAAGTGACTTATAAAAGATTGTACACTCTGTTTACTTGAGCCAACCACCTAGCATAGATGGTTTCATGGTTGAATTTCCCCCTGCACCCCTAGCAGACTACCAAAGCTCAAGGTTATCTCTTCTTATAAAGGATGGAGCTCTCACAGATGTGATTATAGATGGAGGCTCTAGCATTAGTTTGATGCTAGATTTCACAATGAGGAAACTGAATTTGAACCCCACCAAGATGGAACCATTCCCAGTTACCCTAGCAGATCAACATCGAGTTGCGCCAGTTGGCATTATTGAGAAGGTACTGATGATAGTAGAGGGTTGTCACTTTGTTCTAGATTTTGTGGTTATTGCACTTCCACAGGAGACTTCTTACCCTTTACTCCTGGGTAGACCTTGGCTAAGGCAAGCAAAAGCTTTGCAAGATTGGAGGAAAAACAAACTGTGGATTTCAACAAATACCAATAGCCAATTGCAACTACATTTGGAAGAAAGATTCGACTCAGGGAAAACTACTGTGTATACTGTGGACACTCAAATAATGCCCTCTTTACCCCAAGAAGAGGACACATTATTGAATTTGATGATGGAAAGTACAGAATGTTGCATAGTGGAAATCAATGAAATAGAGGAAGAAGTTGCAGAGGAAGGAGTGGCAGAAAAGGGCCGTGAAGTTCACAAGGAATTAGAGAATGACAGTTTGCACTTGAGTATAAACATTGAAGGGGCAACAACTAGAGGAGTGTCAGGAAAGGAAAGTTATGAGCTTGAATTCACAGAAGATCTCCCCTTTTCGGATATACCTCAAGGATGGACCAGAGAACATATTGCAGAATATAAGCTAAATTCCACTCCTGCATACAGTGGAGATGATTTCTCAAGTAAGACTAGTCCTGAAACACTGGTTCAAGAAGTAAATCCAGGGGATGAAGAGAACCCTCAAGTAGTCCACTTGGCCTCTTGGCTATGGCATTATCCCCCTTTACTAAAAAAGGTAACTTCTTTACTTTTTGTCCCGCCGCACCTACAAGAAGTAGGCGGTATTGACTCAATTTAAAGTATGCAGAGGCAGTAAAGTTGGAAATTACAAAACTAGAAGAAGCAAGTATAATTGTTCCAGTAGAACATTCCAGGTGGCTTTCTTCTATGGTTATTGTACCCAAGAAAAATAGTGGAAACATAAGAGTCTGTGTTGATTTTTGTGCCTTGAATAAGGTAACTGTTCAAGATGGATTCTCTCAGCCCTTCACAGAGCAAGTACTTGAGGAAGTAGCCAGTCACACTTTGTATAGCTTCTTGGATGGTTTTAGTGGCTACAAACAGATAGTGATCCATCCTAATGATAGAGACAAAACAGCCTTCGTCACTCCATGGGGCACTTATGTCTATACGCTGTCGTAGAGGGGTGTGAAGGGAGGTTGACATAAATTAGGTGGGAATAAGTCTTCTTTGTCCTCCGGTTGTGGTAAAACTATAGAAATTAAAGGTAAAATCCTAGAAAGATTACGATCGTACTCTAACGTATGTAAAGTTTCGTCAACTATTTTATCTTTAATGATTTCAATTTCTATAGTTTCGTTATTATTCAAGCTATCAATTGAAGACAGAAGCAGTGTTCCTATAATAAAGTTTTCTAATTCTTGACTCGTAATATCAGAATTGCTTGTAGATACTAGTTCAGAACTACTTGTTGATCCTAAATCTTTAGACATAAAAAAAATGTAAAGAAAAATTGATTTTTGGAGTAAAGGTATGAAGAATTTCAAAATCAATTTAATTAAGCCTATACAAATCTTATGTGGAGTGCAAATACAATCTCTCTATAAATAATCCTATACAACTTAATAGTTCTAAATGAACAATCTTCAAATGTCGCAATTTTGTAAGCTTGTAAGCTCGTAGGTTTGTATTCTCGTATTCTCCTTTGCAGTTTCTTCAATGATCTGCAAATAGAGGAGCATTAGAAAACATAAGTATGCTTTTAGTAAAAATAAAACACTCATTAAATAATTTAACATTTAATACATAACTCAAACCTAAACTAACATATGTATACAAACACTTCTAACTTCCTAACTTTAATGCATACGCATTTGTGCACATCATATATAGATAGATATGCACTTGCATACACATGCACTCTTATTAAAAATAGACATACATATACAAGCATCTTATTTCATATGCTTATGTGCACATTCATTATTCATGCTAATCTTACCTACTTATGCATACTTAAACACATCCTTTACATATGCACATGCATACACTCACTCATGCATACATGCACTATACACTTCTTAACTTGCTTATTCATACATAAATATACATGCATGCACACACTCATGCACAAACATGCATTCATGCACAAACTCACATTCATCCTTGCTTTTATGCATGCATACAAACAAGCACATGTATACATACTAACATATACCTATGCTTGCATTCATCTTTACATTTATGTATAAACATTTATGCCTAATGCATACATCTTAACTTTAATGCACACACATGTATACATAAACACGTATACACATGCATACATACTCACATATTATAGATATACATATTAACATCACATGCACTTCATTTATCTTTTGAGCATACATACTTATCTTAACACACATTATATATTTCCTAACTTGCACATGCATATATGCACATTATCTCACATGCACGCAATATATACATTTTAATATATATTTATGCATGCATCTATATACGTATTCATGCATTAATCCATATTTCCATCATATGCTTAATTGTTTTTTGAATGAATCAATATATAATAATAAATTATTTTATATTAATAATACATATAAGTAATTTTAATACTTTATTATTCTAATAACTACAAATGGAAAATAAGAAATACATAAATATATAAAGAATCTCTCTCATCGTTCTCTCTCCTTCTCTCTCTCTTTCTGCATGACATATATATATATATATATATATATATATATATATTTATGCATGCACAGGTTCACCGTATGTACGCATGTATATATATGTATACAATATACTGGATAACAATAAATAACATCGTATCCATTTTTGTATAAATAGCCATCGATGCATTGCCACATGTCATGAAAACACAACGTAGCAGACAACATATCGAAACAATCAATTATTCTCTCTCTATATATAATAAGACTACCGCCAATAGGTCTCTTCGTCCACATTTCTCTCTCCCCCTCTCAGAATTCTATGCTTCTCTCTTCCGAAATTACTACTGCCGTCCACCACAGTTTAAAAGTCTATCTGTGCATCACACATAAGCTCTCTCCAATTTCTCTATGCCAGACATACAGTGTTAACAGCAGATTTTCTCGCTTTTCTGGATATTTCTACAGCGCGCAGGCATCTTCAGTTCCATTCGAACCTTTCTTAGGTTTTTGCGATGCACCACCGCCAAAGCTCCATCTTTCTCTCTCCTCCAACGATCCTCTCTCTATCCACATATTCTTTAGCACATCTAATTCCAAAAGGTCCGATTCTCTCTCTCTTTCTGCGCATGCATTAAATCTGTAGGATATCAGGCAGACAAATGGATCACATAACTTGAAGATGATCTATCGAGAAGTCCTAGGTCATTCAGCACTACATGCATAGGTTGCGCACTGTGGGAATAGTGTTCACATAAACGACTCCGACAACAACAAAGACGAAAAGATAGGTGTGGCATAGAGAATAGCAGATCAATCAATAGAGCTCGTTAGGTGAGAGATTCGTCTGGCTAGACGCGACGCAAAGAGCATTATATCTACCACCATAGAAAAGTGCTTCGAATTAATTATTGCATTCCATCTTCTAGATACAGCTCTCGCACGATACACGTAAGTTAAGGGCAGCAGCAGAAAAATCTTCTCAAGAAGTTCATCTGGAAGAGCTACAAAAGAATCCTCAGCGGTTGGTTTGCTGCAATCAACTGATCCTATCACAATGCAATTCAAAAAGGGTTTTATAACTTTCGTATCAGAGCAATTGCGAGTCCAATCCCATCCCTGATCTTGTATGGTTGATAGTTGACGTGTGAACACCCGCGACAAGCTATCCATTTCTTAGATTTGACGCAGTAACTTAGATGTTATGTTTTCATGTTTAGAAGCTTCTGAATCTCTTTCTCTCTCAAACGATCTGAGCAGCGCCGTCATTGCCAGATCCTTCTGCCTATCATCCTCTCTCTCTCTCTCTACCAGGAAGAGGAATCTCTACAACGCCACTATAGGTGCGCATCTTTTTCTGACCCAGCAGTCTACGCCCCTACAATCACCCTCTCCTCCATGCACATCTATTACTTTCGACCGGTTCTCTCTCTTCTACCGCCTGACACGCAGACAGAATCACTGACATCCCAGATATCACAGTTCTTTCTCTCTTCCTCGTTGCAAGACAGTCAGAGGCTTTTCTGCACCCGAGGAGAATGAAGAATTGTCACCGGAAACTCTCACTCTTTCCCTCTGGAATCATGCAACAGTCAAGGACATAAAAAAAAACACAGAGACTCTCTCTCATCTCTCTCTCTCGTACGCACCTGCAGATAGAGGAGCATTAGAAACTTTAACTCAAGATACTCCCATATATATGAAAAACTTTTGGATTCGTACGCTCATGCATATTCTCACTTAACTAACACTAATATATTTTTGCACTATCACATATCTACTTATAGCATGCGATCAAAAGTTAACTTATACATAGAACACACGTTTATAGTTAACTAATACATTGTACACACGTTTATAGTTAACTAATTATTCAAATAGGATATTTCTAATTAAATAATTATTACTTAATGAAGTTATTTATTATATATGTCATAGTTAATTATCTATAAATTATTATTTTAATTCTTTAAGATATTTATTTATTTATTATATTTATTAGTTAATAATTACCTTTAATAACTTAATATAATAGCTATTTAATAATAACATAATTTAAGCATGAAATAAATTAACAATTTTATAAATACACATTTATACATGAATACATTTACATCTTCACATTTAAATTAAATTATTCATACAAAAACATAAAAAACCATAATTATTACAATACATTCTCTCCCTTGAAAATCACATTAATGCTCATGCATTCATATGGTATAGACCCATGCATAAACACATATGAACATTATAATACTTTCTTTTATCTAATTATAAGCTTGAAACCCTTTTAGATAAGAAAACCTTTGTTTAATCCAACTCCTCATGTTTTTTATTGCCTGCAAGTACTAAGAGAAAGAAGAAAAAAAGTTAGTCAATTCAAACCAATATATAAAAAAAAATTATGTGAGAGATATCATTTAACCAACTCTAAAGCAAACTATTTTTATTTTTCCATATGACAATTTGAGTGAGGAAATCCTTCCGACATTTGCCCCCACCAAAACTGCACATTGCCCTCGATGGGCCAACCTGCAGTTCAATAGCAAAGCAGTATCAAATTCTTTTGAAAAATGTTTCTTGAACTATTTTCAAACTCATATGAAATATGCTCCTAAAGGTAAGTACATCTTCTGATAGTCAAGAAAAACTTTTAAAATTATGCAAACTTGAATCAAAAACTTTTTCGACCAATGCATGAAATTGAAAAAAAGTTTTAGAAAGTCCTATAGAAGTCAATCAGACAGTTGTGGTACTTGCTCTTCTATTAACCCGTTCAAAAGTAATAAATATTTTATATAAATGGTCTATCCCTCATTCCCTAGCCACTTGCCATTAAGATACAACAAACTAATTCCCCTATAGCATAATTCCACCTCATATTGCCCGTATAGAATTTCAGAAGTGGTTTCAAGACCACAACTGAATCATAATTGTTTTTTTTTCTTTTCTTTCTTTTTCTTTTTATTTTTTAATTTTTCCTTTCCTCATCTTTTTTAATTCTCATAATGCAACAACCATTAATGTATTGCTTTCATGCATCTTTCTTTTCTTTCTTCGTAACTTTTTTGTTAGAGGGGAAAGGCTTAACCCCTATTCAGAGCAGAGGTTCTAGAGGAATGCTATATTGGGAACTAGGATCTCATTAGCGACATCGTTTGGAATTTAAGGTAGCCTACCTATATAAAATAAACTTACTTCTGCTAGGAGTCGCAAGTCAAGTGTTCCCTCTCCTATCCTTATGAAAGCCATAGGGTCTCTAATTCTTATCTTCTCTTCATACACATCCCTACTTCAGTTTTAAATTCATTGTTTCATAATTTTAAAAATCTTCCTTTCCTACCAGAAGGTTGTACACATCTACACATGAAATGCATCAATAAAAAATCATATTAGCAACTAGAAAATAAGTAAAGTTTAGAACTCTTTCACTTGATCATTTTTATTCATCTTCATTGTCGTCCTCCAGAAAGTCTTCATCCAATTCGAATTTACTACTTTCTCTTCTTCTAAACAGCTTTATTCTTTTCCCTGCAATCAAAGTCTTTAGCATAGAACCATCAAATTCACGTAATTTATATGTACCGATTTCATAAATTGAAACAACAACATAACGTCCGAACCAACGTTTAGTTAGTTTCCGACGTGCATCGTATTGAGTATCAAATGTACTATCATATACAAGCACCCAGTCACAACTCTCTATTGGTTGCGGTCTCAATCTATGTTTCTTATCAAAATATAATTTATTTTTCAATCTAGATGTTTTTACTTTTTTTTATTGCTTCTTTAAGATTTTCATTTCCTTGTTTTAATTGCTTAATTCGAAGTCCTAATAAGTCTTCTCTTGAAATATTATCTTTCCAACCTAGACTCATCCAATTAACTACCTGAGTATGGATGGGAAATAATGATTTTTGAAAGTACATGAGTTCAGCTGGCATAAAACCAGTTGTTCTCGTGTACGTCATTCTATCAGCCCAAAGAGCAAATGGGAGATATTTTGGCTATTGACCAATATCTCCATGGCAAGCTTTCGAAATGGCCTTCACTATGGAAGGATGACCTCGTTCTATTTTACTGTTCGCTTCTGGGTTATAGGGAGTCGTAAGAGACAATCAAATCCCATGCTGTGCAAAGAATTCTCTTGCCTCTCTCGCATCTAACTCACCTCTATCCACTACTACTTTTTCTATATACCCAAATCTGGATAATACTTCTTCCAAAAGGAATACGCATACATTATAAGTAGTACTGGAACGAAGCGCTCTACCTTGGACGTGATTTGTCAAATCCTCTCGTGCAAGAACAATATATCTCATGCCATTATTGCTTTTAGGCATGGTCACAAGGTCAACTACCCACTTATAATGAATACAAGGTGGATAGGTCGGGTGAAGGGGATCTCTATGCTTAACAGAGGAATGTAACTGGTACGTACTACAAGTGCTCACAAATTCTCTAACAATTACGTACATCCTCGGCCACTAGTAGCTTTCCCTAATCTTTTCATACGTAGCTACAAAACCTTTATGACCAGCCCAAAGGCTTTCGTGCATCTTGCATAACTTGCACTTGAAAAACCTTCAAACCTAGTACTCTTTGAGGGTTTTGAACCTTTCCTCTAGCATGTCTCCAAAGATATCCATCTTTTAAGAAGAAGTTGAAAGATTTCTTCCTGATGTTCCGGAATCGATTTGAAGACCAGCTTGGGGAAGGCTGAAATGAACTCAGATAGTTTCCTATATCTCGCCACTCTCCTTCATAATCGCATTCTCTAAATCTCTCATACACATAGGTAGATGTTTCATAATTTATTAAATTAATATGATTATTTAATGCTTCAGTATCATTATCAAACTTTGCTCTTGAAAGCATATCAGCAACGGTGTTATGTTTTCCGGCTATATGAACAAAAGCAGGATTAATGAATTTAATATAGGCTATCCATCAAATCATGGCTATATCCGGAGACGAACAATTAGCTATTAAACCTATTAATGGAAGACAATCCGTCTCTACTATTACATTAGCACCTATAAAGTATTCTTTATATGTTTTTAAAGCTGTAACTAATCCCCATAATTCTCTCTTAATTTGCGGGTAATTCTTTTGAGTATCATGAAGAATCTTTGCTCCAAAGTGAAGTGCGTACCTTTGCTCCTTCTCATCATCCTGCCCAATGACCTAGCCTATACCAATAGGACTAGTGTCAACGGTTAGGATTACAGGCTTATTTCCTGTATAGTCAATACGTTTCAAAATAGGAGCATTGATAAGCAATTGCTTCAGTCGCCTCATAGTTTTGGAATGCTCATCAGTCCAAAAGAATTTCTTTCTTTTTATCAATAAATCATAAAGCGGATTCTCTACATGAGCAAAGTGAGGGATCCAAATGACATAGAAAACGCATGCACCTAGGAATCTCCTTACTTCACTGACATTGCGACATCTCTCAGAAATCCTACTAATGGCATTAACTTTTGTTGGATAGGGTCTGCGACCATAATGGCCACATAAATGCCCAACTATTAACACTTCATTAACACCAAAAGTTGATTTCTCTAGGGAGAAAGTTAGTCCAATCTCTTCAAATCTTTCAAATATCTTTTTACAATCTGAAATATGGCTGGAAACAAATTTTTTGCAACCTGAAGAATCTAAGCTTCCATCCTTTTCTTTTTCCCCACATCCTTTTATTGGAATTTCATCAATAAAAGGCATCGCCACTTTTGGGATAAAGTCATGTAGGACCAGATTCATAGCATTCATCATGTGTGCCACAGAATTCGTCGCTCCTTGTGGTAAAGTACACATACGTACTAAACCCAAAGGAGTCTTCATCGTGGTCACTTCTCGACTCTCAATTGCTAATTGAAACTGATCGTACCCTGAATACAGGTCTCCCATTTAATAGATAGAGTGACTGGCAAATGCCTCGGCAAACTCATCTACAATGGGACCCGTTCCTACATTCCTAATAGTGACTTTATTCACAGGCTGTAGGTCTTGAATTTTCGGTACCGTGAACCACCTATTGGAATATGGTGCTGAGGATGGTTCTAAAATTCTCATGGAAATCTTCTCCTTTAACAGTCTTATTAGCTCAGGTAAATGAGCCTTTGGAATTGGAATCGGACGAAGATTCCAAGGAATATGTGGTACTGTGAAAATAATCATTGGAGCTACTAACTTTGGGTCTGCACATCCTATCTCATGAAAAATAAAGAAAAAGCTTTACCATGACGAACAATCATCTTGGTAAACTGCTCTTTTTCAATTTGAGAAAGAAATTCATCACCGAATTTAATATTTTTCTTACTCTCCTCAGTAAAGATGTGACCTATCTTAGATCGATCTCTAAGAATAGGATCATTTAATACTCGACGAAGTATGTCATGACTATCTTTGGGTAAGGGTTGAGCTACAGGCTTTATTTTCTTTTCCACATTTTTGTATTTGGTTTCTATGCTAACTTCATGTTCTAGGATAAATTCACTAATAATCTCATACTCTTGAATAGAGTTAAGAATTATCAAATTGATTCTAAATTTTCATGAGAAACACTTTCTAGCTCTTCTAATAGAGTGGAACTTTTTGATAATTCAATTATACACTCAATTTTCTCGTCACTTGAAATTAATCCGATTTTTCTGAAATATTTTTCAGTTTGTTTTCTAAATGTTTTTGTAAGGTTTTCTTTAGTAATATAATGCAAACTAGTTATAGGAGTACAAATTAAGTAATTTTCAAATTTATGTTCATTGATAGGCGAGACATCAAAACCACGTCCACTATTGTCTCGCTCAATAGTGGAGTCTAGCAAAAATTTTGATCATAATACGCTCCATATTCTCTTACAGCCAGTGGATCATCACAAACATGACTAATCAAGTCAATGTGATTTCTTCTCAAGCTCTTTCTATTTCTAGTGTGGTTTGGGCAAACCATCATAACTTGCAAAGAATCCATCCCTGATTTGGATCGAATTCTTGCATACGCTGATCCATTGTTCATTGCTTTTGTTTCCATTCTCATTTTAGCTATAAATGGCTGTCCGAGAATCACTTCATATGAACAATTATCTTGAACAAAGAAGTGAAACTCTTCTCGAACACCACCTATCATTATAGGCACATTCGCACATGCACCCAACAGAATGCCAGAGCCATTGTCAGCTGTTCTCATCCGCCAACCGTGCTCTTTATCGATTGGCCATCTAAATTTGTTAAAAAATGTTTTTGAAATCACGTTTATCTCTGACCCTGAGTCAATGAGAGCCAAAGCTAAACAAGAATCCTTCTCATCACCGACTCTAATCTTTACTTCTGGTGTGCCTCGTGCCCAGAAGGTAGAATTAAATTTACTCTCACTCTTTAGCATTTCATCATCAGGTTGTATGGGTCCTAGAAAATTTCTATTTATACTACCCATTGTAAATTCTTCATCATCCTCATAGTCACTTTCACTCAATGTAACTGCATCATTCATAGCTAGGGTTTCCTCTGCCACATCTTGCATGCCTTCCTCTTGTGGCAAAGGAAAGCGTCTTCTTCTAATAAGTCAAATAAAACTGTCCTTGAACTCCGGTTTTGCTATGGAAAACACTTGCTCAAGTGACATCGTTACTTGACTTTTTAGAAGAATGTCATTTAAAATCTCCCTAGCATCATTTTTCTTTTTGAGCTCAGAAATCATAATAGCATGTGGAGCTCTTCTACCCTTCTTCCCTTTCTCTTCATTTTGCTTTTGATCCTATTTATTTTCAGGTTTAGAGGTTTCTTTTTCCACTTTCTTCTGTTCTTCTTGGGGTTGAACATTTTCATCGGTCGGCTTTTTGCCTTCCTTTATCTTTTTTCTCTTCTCTTCTTGAGATAAATTTGATTCATCAAACTGAACTTTTTTATCAGTTTTCTTTTCATCTTCTCTCGTTTGCCTCCTAGTTACCCTCCTATCACATTCTTCTACATCATCCTGTTGATCTTCTCGTCTCCATTTTTCCTCAACATTTGCAATGTGAGAAAAGATAGAAGATTGATCTACAGGAGATTTCCATGCGGTCTTGTACATTATCTCGTCTCTAGCTCGTACCAGTGCCTCTATTGAATATGGATTTTGGCTAGGCATTGAAGGAGGCCTATCCTCGACTGGCTCTAGTCTTGCAGCCGAAGTACTGGCAGTTGCATCTGAGACTACTAAATTTTCATAAAGCTTTTTCATTCCTCATTTGCCCCAATTGACGGACAAAGGAAGACGTGACCTAAAGTCTCATAATCTTCTATCTATTTCCACAACTAATTGATTCGCCTTAGCACTTTTTAATTCTTCACAAACAAATGATGCGTGCTCCTGACTATTGCACCAAACACAATGTTTCCCACCAGTCCCTCTTTTCTCATTATTTCTTTGAAAGGGTGGTTGTACAGCAAACTGAGGAGCTTGCTGAGAAGCAAACCAAGGAGCTTGCTGTGGTGCTGGCTGAAAGCCTGGTTGAGGTGGAACATACTGAGGCATAATTGGTTGAATAGGCGGTGCTTGCCCTGCACCACTACTGCTAGCCCTTGGATCATTAAAGCTCATGGAGTAAATTTGTTTATTTAAATTAGCAACCCCTTTTCAAAGAGATGCTTGCATGTTCATGACATTTTCCATTTGCTTACATAGAATATCCAATTGTTTTTCTATGGGAGCTTTAGTGGCAGCTGAATTATTAGCTTTAGCCATAGTAGCAAGCATTGGCATGTCAACTTGCCTTATGGCAGGAGTCTCTCTAGGCTGAGAAGCATTAGGTTTATCATACAAAATCGTTTGCCTTTGCTTCATTTGAGCAACAGCCTCTATCTCTTTTTTGACCTTTTCCTAGTCATCAGTTAGCCCATATCTTTTTCTTGGCTCCTCAATTCGTCTTTCAATTTCAGCCCTATCCTCAGGATTAAGTATCTTAAGAAAATATATAATTACATCTGGGTTTATAGCATTTTTGTCATCTTCAGGAAGTTGAGCCAGACGTCTCATAAACTCACCGTGAAGATGAGTTAAAGACTCATTGCTTTTAATAGTGTTTAACCAACGCAAAAAACCTTCCCGACTGTGATGGCTAAAATCCTCGAGATAGAACATTTTATGAAGTTCCTTTCTAAATTCCTCCCATGTTTTTTCAGCATGCTCTTGTGTAGATTCTAGAATTGAACTAGAAACAACACGACTAAAGTATTTAACTAAAACATCTTCAGGCAATCCCTGGATTTGCACTTGCTCCTCAAATGCATCCAGGTATTCCATAATGTTCAATCCAGTAAATTTTCCTTTCTCTTTTAGAGCCCCCCTCAACCCTCACGCCTCCACCTCCTCCCACAAGCGCCCCCCTCAACCCTCACCCCTCCACCTCCTCCCACAAGAGCCCTCCTCACCCCTCACTCCTCCTCCCCCTCCCACAAGCGCCCCCCTCAACCCTCACCCCTCCACCTCCTCCCGCAAGAGACCTCCTCACTCCTCACTCCTCCTCCCCCTCCACAAGCGCCCCCCTCAACCCACCCCTCCACCTCCTCCCGCAAGAGCCCTCCTCACTCCTCACTCCTCCTCCCCCTCCACAAGCGCCCCCCGCCATCTAACACCACACTCACCCCCACTAGTTCCCCCTCCAGCCACCCCCTCATCCTCTCCCACACCCCCCATCTCCTCCCACAAGCGCCTTCCCCCTCACCCCACCATCTTCTCCCACAAGCGCCACATGAAGGAAGATTGTCCAGAAAATGATGTCTGTGGAAGAATGAAGTGAAGGTGCAGGCAGAAGAAGGTCGGAGACTAGTCATGGAGAGGTCCGGAATAGGTGAACTTTTGCAAGAGAACATGAGCAAAAAGCAGAGGCTTACACACACATATAGTCAAGTGGAGGATTAACCTTGTTGGATATGATCAGTCATTCATCAGAATTTGTTTTTTCTAATATTCGGAAGGCGTTGTGAAATAACAAAACCACAAAATGAGAATCTCAGATGGCAGGTAAAAAGATAAAAGTTTGCAGGGTAAAAAGTGAAAGTGGAATTGCCACCAACTATTCACGGCGACTACCTACTTTTGTGGATCCAATTCAAATCAAGGGAATATTTGATTTACCCCTCCAATCTTGGGCAATCAATCGGCGCATGATCAGTGGACGTGAGGAATCGGCAAGGCCCTCTTGGCCTATTGGAGTCTATAAAAACAATGGATTTATGCTCATTTGGGGGTACATTTTTCAGAGTTACATTGACGCGTGTATACGTGCAGAAGTTCTCTCTTGCACTTGGTGGTTTCAAGCCGATTGTAGAAGCTACTCTGTAGTGTGGATACAGAGGGTAGGCTTCTCAGTGGAGGGCTATGAGCACTATAGTGTAAGAGAGTAGCTTGGATTTATTTTCCTTTTTGTGAGTCAGTGTGTTGATTAATCTCTATTCTCTTGAGAAATTCTACCATTTGTATTGTTCTGAGTTAGCCTACATATCAATGGCCCTTATGCTGATCTATTGTATTGAAGTTAATACTTTTAGGGTGGCTTGTCAGCCCTAAGCTTGCATTTTTTGAGCATCACTCTGCCCAACCTTGTAATCGATTCGAATCAAGAAGTGTATGGTCTTCCCTGGTCATTGGTTGTCCATATTTTCTGAAGTATTTACTACTCTCTGCAATCCGTGTTATCTACCTATTCACAGAAATGTTAAAGGGTATACTTCCCTAAAGAGAACCCCCTTGAGTAGGTGATGTACTGGACGTGTTTAATCTTCACTCTCTACTTTTGTTAAAAGCGGATACCCCAGTACCTCCTCTACACTCCCCCTCTCAGAATTCTATGCTTCTCTCTTCCGAAATTACTACTGCCGTCCACCACAGTTTAAAAGTCTATCTCTGCATCACACGTAAGCTCTCTCTAATTTCTCTATGCCAGACATACAGCGTTAACAGCAGATTTTCTCGCTTTTTTGGATATTTCTACAGCGCGCAGGCATCTTCAGCTCCATTCGAATCTCTCTTAGGTTTTTGTGATGCACCACTGCCAAAGCTCCATCTTTCTCTCTCCTCCAGCGATCCTCTCTCTATCCACATATTTTTAGCACATCTAATTCCGCAAGGTCCGATTCTCTCTCTCTTTCTGCGCATGCATTAAATCTATAGGATATCATGTAGACAAATGGATCACATAACTTGAAGATGATCTATCGAGAAGTCCCAGGTCATTCAACACTACATGCATAGGTTGCGCACTATGGGAATAGTGTTCACATAAACGACTCCGACAACAACAAAGACGAAAAGATAGGTGTGGCATAGTGAATAGCAGATCAATCAATAGAGCTCGTTAGGTGAGAGATTCGTCTGGCTAGACGCGACGCAATGTGCATTATATCTACCACCATAGAAAAGTTCTTTGAATTAATTATTGCATTCCATCTTCTAGATACAGCTCTTGCACGATACACGTAAGTTAAGGGCAACAGCATAAAAATCTTCTCAAGAAGTTCATCTGGAAGAGCTACAAAAGAATCCTCAGCGGTTGGTTTGCTGCAATCAACTGATCCTGTCACAATGCAATTCAAACAGGGTTTTATAACTTCCGTATCAGAGCAATTGCGAGTCCAATCCCATCCCTAATCTTGTATGGTTGATAGTTGACGTGTGAACACCCGCGACAAGCTATCCATTTCTTAGATTTGATGCAGTAACTTAGATGTTATGTTTTCATGTTTAGAAGCTTCTGAATCTCTTTCTCTCTCAAACGATCTGAGCAGTGCCGTCATTGCCAGATCCTTCTGCCTATCATCCACTCTCTCTCTCTCTACCAGGAAGAGGAATCTCTACAACGCCACTATAGGTGCACATCTTTTTCTGACCCAACAGTCTACGCCCCTACAATCACCCTCTCCTCCATGCACAGCTGCTACTTTCCACCGGTTCTCTCTCTTCTACTGCCTGACATGCAGACAGAATCACTGACATCCCAGATATCACAGTTCTTTCTCTCTTCCTCATTTCAGGACATAGTCAGAGGCTTTTCTGCACCCAAGGAGAATGAAGAACTGTCACCGGAAACTCTCACTCTTTCTCTCTCTCGAATCATGCAACAGTCAAGGACTAAAAAAAAACACAGAGACTCTCTCTCATCTCTCTCTCTCTCTCTCGTATGCACCTGTAGATAGAGGAGCATTAGAAACTTTAACTAAAGATACTCCCATATATATGAAAAACTTTCGGATTCGTACGCTCATGCATATTCTCAGTTAACTAACACTAATATATTTTTGCACTATCACATATCTACTTATACCATGCGATCAAAAGTTAACTTATACATAGAACACACGTTTAATGTTAACTAATACATTGTACACACGTTTATAGTTAACTAATTATTCAAATAGGATATTTCTAATTAAATAATTATTACGTAATGAAGTTGTTTATATATATGTCATAGTTAATTATCTATAAATTATTATTTTTATTCTTTAAGATATTTATTTATTTATTATAGTTATTAGTTAATAATTACCTTTAATAACTTAATATAATAGCTATTTAATAATAACATAATTTAAGCATGAAATAAATTAACGATTTTTATAAATACACATTTATACATGATACATTTACATCTTCACATTTAAATTAAATTATTCATACAAAAACATAAAAAACCATAATTATTACAATACATTCTCTCCCTTGAAAATCACATTAATGCTCATGCATTCATATGGTATAAACCCATGCATAAACACATATGAACATCATAATACTTCCTTTTATCTAATTATAAGCTTGAAACCCTTTTAGATAAGAAAACCTTTGTTTAATCCAACTCCTCATGTTTTTTATTGCCTGCAAGTACTAAGAGAAAGAAGAAAAAAAGTTAGTCAATTCAAACCAATATATAAAAAAAAAATTCTGTGAGAGATATCATTTAACCAACTCTAAAGCAAACTATTTTTATTTTTCCATATGACAATTTCAATGAGGAAATCCTTCCGACAACGCGCATGACTTTTGGCTTGAAAAAGGCACCAGCTTCATTTAATAGAACAATGTATCTGATATTGGGAAAGTGGTTAACAACCTTTCTGTGCATTTTCATGGATGACTTTTTAGTGTTTTCAGGCACAGATAAAAGAGCAGCAGTTCAAGATTTCCATGATCATTTGGAAAATCTAAAGGAAATCTTTGAGCAATGTCTCAAAACAGGTTTGAAGTTAAATCCTGCTAAATGTCACTTTTTGGTCACTAAGGATACTCTCCTTGGTCACATAGTATCTGCTGAAGGGATACCGATTGACCCTACAAAGGTTACTGCTATCCTTTCCATGCCTATTCCACAAAGCCCAAAGGAAGTGCAAAGTTTTTTGGGCCGTGCAAGATACCATAGAAGATTTATATGAATGTATTCAAAAATAGCTAAGCCCTTGTTAAGGCTTACCAGTAAAAAGGTCCCCTCCTCATGGAGTGCTGAAGCTGAGAAAGCATTTTGTGAACTAAAATTGAGGTTATGTATTGCTCCACTTTTAAGTGTTCCTAACTGGTCATTGGAGTTTCATGTGCATACAGATGCCAGTCTTCATGTTGTTGGTGCAGTTCTAGTCAACCATCATCACACAAAGTTGATAGACCTATCTCCTATGCCAGCAGACTACTTACCAAGGTAGGAAGGAACTATAGTACGGCCGAAAGGGAAGGTTTGGCTATTGTATTTGCTCTTCAAAAGTTTCGACATTACCTTCTCAGTGTACATTTTATAGTCATATCCGACCATCTGCCCTTGAAGTACTTAATAAACAAGCCTAGAGTATATGGAAGGGTTTGGAGATGGTTACTCCTATTTCAAGAATTCAACTTTGATATTCATATTAATCCCGCAAGAGAGCACTACATGGCAGATCAAGTATGTAGGATTGCAATGAACGAGAAGGCAACACGTATTAATGATGAATTGGTGGATAGTAATCTCTTCCTAGTAGCAACTCAGGCTTATTGGTATGATGGAATTCTCCATTTTCTCACTATTGGAAAACTCCCAGAACACTTGACACCCATAGAAAAGAGAAGATTACTCCTTAAAACAAAAGCGTACTCACTCATAAATGGGAATTTATATAGATATTGTCAGGATGATATTTTGAGAAAGTGTATCTATCCAGAGGAGGTAAACCTTTTGCTTGAGGTAGCACACAGTGAAGGGCATCTAAAATGGAAAGATTTGGCTCACACAATCATCCACAAAGGACTATGGTGGCCTCATATCTACCGGGCTGCGATCAAGATTGCCAAAGAATGCAACATCTACTAGAGATGTGTTGCTAAGCCAACCAGATTGAATTTCCAACGATTAGTCATATCTACATGATGGCTAGCATTCGAACGATGGGGTCTTGATTTCATAGGACCAATTAGTCCAACTGGTCAACCTGGGGTAAGAAGTATATTTTGATGGCCACATGCTATGCAACTAAATGGATAGAAGCTAAAGCTACGGTGGACTGCACACCCTTAACAGTAGCCAAGTTTTTGTATAAACGTATTTTCTCAAGATTTGGTTGCCCACTGGAAATCTCTAGTGATAGGGGCACTCATTTTGAAATCAATTGCTCGAATTTATATTTGACAGGTACAAAGTCTTTCATAAAAAGTCTTGTGCTTACTATCCAAGGGCAAATGGCCAAGCAGAAAGCTCCAATAAGATTTTGATTGGGTTACTGTGCAAATTATCTTTTGATCATCAAAATTTTTTGCCACAAGCATTGATTGGTGCAATTTGGGCTTTCCGAATGACCATAAGGGGAGAAATTGGAGCCAAAACCATTGGAATTGAACCTCCAATTATGAGATTGGTGGCATTAGAAGAATACAGAGAAGAAGAAATGCAAAAACTTCAGGTAACACAAGAAGAGCACAAGAGACTGCACGACATGTATCTTAGGTCCAATGTAGTACTGTAACAGGAAGGATCCTTGGTTTTGGCGCCCAAATGGATAGGACCATACAAGGTGGTAAAGGTATTACCACATGGAGCAGTACATCTAGAGGATTTGCAGGGCAGATAAATAGATAGATAGATATATAGATAGATAGATAGATAGACAAATAGATAGATAGACATATATACAGATAGACAGACAAATAGACACAAACACACACACAAAGATGTTGAGATATCAAGCTCAACATGTGATGATCCAGGATGACACGTACCAGTTTTTCATTTCTCTGACATGTATAGTGGTCACGCCAGTATATGTTAGGGATATTTCATTGAGCTTTATTAGATTTATCTACCGAGAGTGATGGCACATTTGTTTCTTGCTAGCTCACTCATTCGCGGACATTAGGTTATGTACTGATCTTTATATATTGCATTTGTTGTTGTTTTTAGGTCATTCTTGTACATTCCTTTTTATGTAATAGAAGAAGAAGAAGAAGATCATTCTTCCTTGCCTCAATCTATGTGTGTGATTCTCCTTGAGAGTGAGAGTGTGTGTGTGAGCTCTCTTCCTTATCTCCTTCCTCGTGACATGGTATCAGAGCCAGCGTGGCTGTAGAGAGCTCGTGGAGAAGGCGACGGTGAAGACTACGCAGCAAGGCATAGAGAAAACATGATTTCATAAATAGCCTCTGTTTGCTACGAAAATTGGCATGAAGGTAGAAGACCTCAAAATATTTTTGAAGTTTCGGAGCCATCTCGTCCTCCGTTTCCAGCCCGCAAGGTGGGGCCCACAGAAAAACCTAGTCAATTTCAGAAATTGTAACTTGCGTTGTGTTCCGCGACACTCATATATTCCAGATCCAGAATTTCAAGCGATTCCGTCTACTGTTGATAGACAAAAAATGTGTTTTTATGAGATCAAACTGTCACGTCATAGTGCAATAGTGTTCAAGCAGAAGTGATGCTTATAGTGTTTTGCAGTGTTGTGAATTGTTGCAGAAATGGCAAATGCAGATGGAATGAGTCAACTTATGAGCGATAAGCTGGGCAAGAACAACTTCGTTGCTTAGAGATTCAGAATGAAGAATTTCCTGATGGGAAAAGGCTACTAGAAGTATATCAAAGGAGAGAATGAAAATACTCCGCAGTTACCAGAAAGGAATCGGACTACAGACCAGTTAAGAGCATATGAGGAATGGAATCAAGGAGCATGAAAGGTAATGTATTGGCTATCTGTTAGCATACAGGATAGCATGATTGCACACATACAGGATGCCAAGACTCCAAAAGAGGCTTGGAACAGTTTGGTCACTTTGTATGAGACTAATACAAAGGTACAGAAATTGCAACTCAAGAACGAGCTCCATACATTGGAAAAGAAGAGCATGTCGGTAAGTGACTACACTCTAAAAATCAAAAGCATATGTGAGTCACTTGCATCTATTGGCGTGAATGTAGATGATGATGATAAGGTGGAAGTGTGTCTTCGTGGTTTAGGAGCTGCATATAAGCAGTTAAAAACTTCCATACAGACTAGGGAAAATATTCCGAATTTTTTGCTGATCTGGTATCTATGCTAATTATTGAAGAAAAGAATCTTGGTGAGGATTCAAACTCCCAAGGAAAGCCCAGTTCTGAGCAGGTATTCTACTCTGGCAAAGGAAGAGGCAGAGGTAGAGGTTCTGGAAGCGGAAGAGGAAATAGTAACCAAGACCAAGGTCAACAATAGAATCATGCAGGAGGAAGAGGACACTTTCGAGGCAGGGGAGCCAAAGAGGTCGCAGAAATTTCCAAAGAAATGATTGAGGTAGTGATAGTAAAGGATGTTGGAATTGTGGTAAACCACACTTTGAACGTGATTGCAGGTTGAAGAATCAAAATAACAGAAGGCAGCAAAACAAGTATGCATCCACAAGTGCAGATGATTCTGAGAAGATGTTTATTGTTCAACATCACATGATGAATAGGATGTCTGCTGGTGATTCACAATTGAATGATAATGTCTGGTATGTTGATTCAGGTGCTTGAAATCACATGACCAGTCATGTAGAATGGTTTAGTAGTTTGCAGAAAATGCAAGTTCCTGGATATGTTGAAATAGGTGATGATACATCGCATCCTATTGAGCATACAGGAAACATAGCATTGTCTATGGAAGACGAGAAGGTAAAACATCTTGCTGATGTGTTGCATGTTCCAAATATAATAAAGAATCTTGTTTCTATTGGACAAATGGTTGACGAAGGACTACAAGTCAGGTACAATGCTGATGGATTATATGTTGGTGCAATTCACAAGCCTACACATTTGGCTTGTAGTTCATACACATATGAAGATGCATAGGAATCAATGCTAATGGTTAATTACCATTTTATCTTTTTGTAAAACTCATATTTGACGTGGAATCTTTGTAAACACCTACCAAGAAGAACTTGTGGAAAAGTTAGAAGTTGATTGATGGAATATCTCCTATAATGGAGGATGACTTTTTAGAGAGAGCCAAAATTTGAATTCAAATTCAAATTGAAAGTAAACTCTTATATAAACCTCTAGGAAAAGGTCACAGGTAAGACTCATCAATCCCGAGCTTTTCATTATCATTTATGCATGTGTGTGAGGCCTACACTCTAGCCCACACCTATCTACACCATTAGGCAATGATAATCATGCCTATCGCATTGTACAACATTGTTCATTAATACATATATCTACATTGTTCATTTCTGAGTTCTCTTTCATAGTCTCTGTCAATCAGTCCACTTGTGGAGATCATATCTCACTCATTTCTCCACCAAATTCAAAGATCTATAGCTTGTTAAAACCAGATCGACGTACTCTACATGCTATCAAAATTTGAAGGATTTCTATTCAGCCAGTTTAGAGAAAACTCCGTCGAGGTGATCACTGGTCAAAGTCTGCAACAGTCCTCAAATATCGGGGGTAAAGGTTTACTTGCTAAATTAATTTCTCTGAGCATAGTTAATCTTTTCTAGTGATTCCGCTTGGAATAGTTAGCTTGATAAGCTAGTTAGATACTTCTAAAAGGAAGTTTTCAAATTCCTACTGTGCTGGTCATACTGAGCAAAAGTTAAAGCAGGTATATAGTAAAAAATAGAAGGTTTTCTTGAAGACTTGAAGTTCAAAGTTGTCTGTTTTGATTCAATCTTTTCATACATCATTTCCAAAGTACATAGGCCATTTTATGGTGTCATTGGAAAGCTAAGAAGGTCTATTTATCAACTCTGAAGCATCAAAGGTCTGGTACAAAGGAGAATTTGGCGGTACCTACTCATCATTTTGAAGTGTCCATCCATCCTTCCCAACAGTGGTATCAGAGCAAAGTTAAGGTAAAATAGGAGATGGTTTTCCTTCATTTATTGATAAATTGGACAGGAACAACTATCAGGCATGGTCTCTAAGGATGAAGACATACTTACAAGGAAGGAGTCTTTATGGATACATCTTAGGAGATGAGGAATTGCCCTCATTCAAGACCAGCGGACTACCAACAAAAGAAGAACATGAAAAGCTCAACACATGGTGTGCCAAGGATGCATTAGCAAGGTCTTACTTACTCAACTCCATCTCTGATTTTCTTTTGCCACATATTAGAAACTATAAGACATCCCAACAGACTTGGGAAACCTTGTCATCCTATTTCTCATCCAACACAAGGGCTTGAAAAAATCAATTGTGGATTGAATTCACCACACTAAGGAAGCAACCTAAGCAGGCTATTTCAGAGTTTGTGACTTAGATTAAAGATGTAGCACATCAATTAGCAAGCATAGGAGAAGAGATTGAAGAAGAGCAGATAGTAAGGCAAGTGATCAATGGGATTAAAGCTAATGACAAATGGGAAAGCTTCACCACTGCCATGGACCTATACATAGACATGCAAATTCCAGATCTTACAACTCTCATGGGAAAATTGTTCACTCATGAAGCCAAACTCAACAAGAATGGAGACTCATCCAAAGGTAATAGCTCGTCTGCCCTACACACTCATAAAAGTAAGTCTAAAGATAAAGGCAAGAACAAGAAAGGAGAAGATGAAGGCACTACCTCCCAAGCCAACTATGCAGGGAGATGTAGATCATCAAGAGGAAGGGGTAGAGGAGGTAAGCAAGGTAGGGGGAGATCCTATAACTCCTCACCATGCAACATTTGTGGTTTATCAAATCATACTACAAATGAGTGTTTCAGGAATTACAAGAATCAGAGAGGAAGAGGATATCAAAGAGGTGGATTCTCACAATCAAGAGGTAGATTCAACCATCATCAAGGATACAACAACAACTACAAAAACAACTACAATAACAACTACAATGGCAACTACCAAGGAGGATTCAAATCCAGAAAGGATTACAACAACTATACAAAAGAGCAAGATGATTCTCTTCTGATTATGAACATGACTTCAAAACCAGGTACAAATGATGACCATCTCTTCTACATTGACTCAGGATGCTCAAATCATGTGGCTGGCAATGTAGCCCTACTCTCTGACCTTGAAGAACCAAGAGGTAAGCATCAAGTACAAACAGGTGATGACACCAAGCACTCAATAGTTAAAGTTGGAAATGTTAAGACTTGTGATGGAAATTAGAACTTGTTGAGTAGGGTACTATATGTACCAACCATTACCAAAAATTTGATGAGTGTTGGACAGATTGTGGAAAAAGGTTTGCAGGTTAGATTCAACAAGTTTGGAGTATTTGTGGAAGATCCCAAGCAAGGATTCAAGAGAATTTCTAAAGGAGAAAAGACAGGTAGACTTTTTACTTTTGAGTTAGAAGATACAAAGAACATTGCACTCTACAATTACAAAGATCAAACACTTTCAGAGCTTGAGATTTGGCATAAGAGATTAGGACATGCAGGAGAAAGAAACTTGAAGCAAATATGCAGGGATGAATGTGTGATTGGAATACCCAATGTTTCCAAACAACACGTGATTTATAAATGTGGTGCTTGTCAGTTTGGGAAGTCTCACAGGTTACCATTCTCAAGGAAAGGCTACATGCATGAGGACTACCTAAAACTTGCCATACAGATGTATGGGGACCAAGCAAAGACCCCTCAATCTCACGATCAAGGTACTATGTATCTTTTATTGATGATTATAGCAGGTGGACTGCATTGTACTTTATGAAGCACAAAGATGAAGTATTCAATTGTTTTAAAAAATATCTTGCACTTGTTGAGAATTAGACAGGAAGAAACCTAAAGAGGCTAAGGTCAGATGGAGGAGGTGAGTACTTCTCCAATGAGTTTGAAGCATTCTTGCAGGACAGAGGAATCAAGAGAGAAATCACCACAAGGTATACTCCTGAACAGAATGGGATAGCTGAGAGAAGAAATAGATTGATTGTTGAAAAAGCTAGGTAAATGTTGAATGAGAAGAAATTACCTAACTACTTATGGGCACAGAGTGTATCTACTGCCACTTACCTCATAAACAGGTTACCATCTAAATCCCTTGATGGGATGACTCCTTATGAAGCATGGCATGGTAAGAGACCCTCACTTGATCATTGCAGGATATTTGGATGTGTAGCATATGTACACATTCCTTCTCAGATAAGAGGTAAGCTAGACCCTAAGGCTGAGAAATGTATCTTTATTGGATATGATCTAAATCAAAAGGGGTACAGGTTCTACAACCCTTCAAATAAGGGATTCATGGTTAGTAGAGATGTTGTCTTTGATGAAAATGATTCTTGGTATGAGAATGAATGCAAGAAGTTTAAACTACCCTATGACTTGGAGGAGGAGTTTCCAAGTCTTACTAAGGAGGAACCTATTCAGAATGAAGACACCAGCTCAGATGATGAAGACATTATCAATCTTCAAGAATTCAAGGCATGGAAGTCCAAAGGCAAACTCAAGATGAACAAACTAGAAGATATACCAGAATCTTCAACTCAAGCAAACAGAAGATCACAAAGGGAGAGCAAAAAACCTAACAGATATGGGTATGACACCTCTCTTGTTACTAAACATTCTGTGTATCTTGCCAAAGGCTTGTCAATTGAAGAACCAGGATCATATGAAGAAGCTATAACCAAGACAGAAGGGAAGGAAGCTATGGATGAGGAGATTGAAGCACTCAAGGAAAGTGACACATGGGAACTAGTACCAAAGAAAGAGTCCATGAAGGTAATTGGATACAGATGGATCTATAAACTCAAAAGAAATTTTGATGGGTCATTTAACATGTACAAAGCCAGATTGATGGCCAAGGGTTTTGCACAAACCCAAGGCATTGACTATGAAGAAACATTATCACTTGTGGCCAAGATGCCAACCATTAGGGTATTGGTAAGTGTGGCTGCATCCAAGAATTGGAACATGTATCACCTTGATGTAAAAAATGCTTTCTTGAATGGATGGATTTTAGAGGAGGTATATATGTCACAACCTCCTAGCTATGAGGATCCAAACAAGATAACGTATGTGTGCAAATTGAATAAAGATCTTTATGGATTAAAGCAAGCACCTAGGACATGGAATCACAGGCTGATCACATACCTTCAAGACCAAGGTTTTGTCATGAGCAAGGCAGACACTTCTCTATTCATTAAGAGAAGTAATTCAGTATATACCTATGTGTATATGTTGATGATATCATACTTATAGGTAATGATGTCAATGGAATCAGACAAATCAAGAACCAGATGATGAAGGAGTTCAAGATCAATAATCTTGGTCTACTCAAGTATTTTCTTAGACTTGAGTTACTCTATACTAATTCTGGAATCTATATTACTCAAAAAAAATACATACAGGGATATGTTGAAGAAGTATCATTTGCAGGATGCAAAAGTTGCAAGCACTGGAATGGAGGTAAACCTAAAACTAAGTGCTCATGAAGGTGATGAAATTGATGATATTATAGGTTACCAAAGCATAGTGGGAAGCTTGAACTATGCTACCTTAACAAGGATAGATATTGCATATGGAGTTAGTCTGCTAAGTGAGTTTATGCACAAGCCAAGGGTACCTCACTTAGAAACTCCCAAAAGAATTCTAAAATACCTCAAGGGTACTCAACATCATGGTTTGTATTTTCCTTACACTTTAGACTTGGATATGAAGATTTATTCAGATGCAGATTGGGCAGGATGCAAGGATGATAGGAGGAGCACTTCAGGATACATTTCATTTGCAGGTGATAAACCAATATCATGGTCTTCAAAGAAGCAACCTACTATTGCCTGATCTTCTACAGAGGCAGAGTATAGAGGATTGGCAAATGCCACTCAAGAAGCCATATGGATCAAACTACTGTATACAGAATTGGGTTTGTATACTAGGTCACCATTGATATTTGGAGATAATACAAGCTCACTTCACCTTGCAGCTAATCCTATTTATCATGCTAGGACCAAGCATATAGAGGTACATTACCATTATGTGAGAGAGAAGCTATTAAGAAAGGACATTCAACTAACATATGTATCAACCAACATGCAATGTGCAAATTTGTTAACTAAAGCATTGGATGGAACGAAACTTTGCAGGTTCAAATCATTGGTTGGATTGCAGGATATACATGAAGACTGAAGAATGAAGACCAAGCCAAAATGTTTGGCTTGAGGGGGAGCTGTTGGTGCAATTCACAAGCCTACACATTTGGCGTGTAGTTCATACACATATGAAGATGCATAGGAATCAATGCTAATGGTTAATTACCATTTTATCTTTTTGTAAAAGTCATATTGATTATGAATGCAACATGTGAAGACTCACATGAAGACATGAGAGTATTTTATATTGACTCAGGATGTAGCAATCATCTGAGTGGAAATATTTCTTTGATGACTGACCTAGATCATAAGGCAATCAATCATACAGTTCAAATAGGTGATAATAAAAAGCACAAAGTAAAGTCAATTGGTTCAGTTAAAGCCAAAGATGGAAGTACTCTCTTGATTAAGGTTCTATATGTTCCTACAATTCCAAAGAACTTGATCAGTATAGGACAAATTGTGGAAAAAGGATATGAAGTAAGGTTCACTAATGATGGAGTTTATGTTGAAGACCCTAGTCAAGGGTATAAACAGATTGTTACAGGAAAGAAGGAAGTAAGGCTCTTCACACCAAAGATACAAGGTAATGTTGGACATGCTATGTTTACATATGGAGAGCAAAAGGTGTCTGAATGGGATCTTTGGCATAAAAGACTTGGACATTTTAATGAAAGAGGTATCAAAGATATGGTTAACAATGGTTCAGTGCTTGGATTACCTAATGTTGTAGTTGTCAACACATGACATACAAATGTGAAGCATGCCAGTTAGGTAAGGCTCATAAGCAACCATATAATAAGCATGGTTTTATGTATCTAGAAAGACTTGAACTGGTACATACAGATGTGTGGGGTCCTTCAAAGGACTTCAGTATAAATGGTTCAAGATATTATGTCATATATGTTGATGATGCTACAGGTGGATCACAATCTATGTGATCAAAGAAAAATCAGAAGTGTTTAATACATTCAAACACTATCATGCATATGCAGAAAGAATTACAGGACAAAAGTTGAAGAGACTAAGGTCAGATGGAGGGGGAGAGTATTTCTCTAATAATTTCGGTGATTATTTGTGGAATGCAGATATAAAGAGAGAGGTTACTTGCAGGTACTCTCCTCAATAAAATGGGGTAGCAGAGAGAAGAAACAGAACTCTTGTTGAGTTTGCAAGATCCATGATGAAGGAGAAAAATTGCCCTAATTATTTTGTGGGCTGAGGCTGTAAACACAGCCACATATTTGGTCAATAGGCTACCATGTAAAGCTTTGCAGGGTATGACACCATATGAAGCTTGGTGGGGTAAGAGACCTACCTTGGATCATTGTAAAATATTTGGATGCTTGGCATATGCATATGTGCCATCTCAATTGAGGCATAAATTGGAACCTAAAGCAGAGAAGTATGTATTCATTAGTTATGATGACAAGCAGATGGGTTATAGGTTATGGACTCCATCCACAAAGCAATTCCTTGTGTCTAAGGATGTTACAGTTGATGAGCAAGGTACTTGGTATGCAGGTACACTTAATGTTCATGTAGATGTTGAAGAAGTTGTGAGTCAAAAGAAAGGTAAATCAAAGGTTCAGATATTTGATGAAGAGGAGAACAATGAAGTACAGGTTGCAATTGAAGAAGTGCCAAGGTTTGATCCAGAATATGAACCAAAAACTTCAAGAAGTGGAGAAGTCAGAAGGTCATCTAGGCACAAATGGTAGCCTACAAGTTATAGCTATGATACTTCATTCTTGACTACTAAAGATTATGCTTACATGTTAAAAGCAGATGAAGATCCATCCACATATGATGAAGCCAAAGGAAAGAAGAATTGGGAAAAAGCTATGCAAGAGGAGTATGATGCATTGATAAAAAATGAGACTTGGGATTTGGTTCCTAAATCAAATAGTCAGAAGATCATTGGATGTAAATGGGTTTACACAACAAAAAGGTTTGCAGATGGAAGTGTATCTAGGTACAAAGCCAGGCTTGTTGTAAAGGGATATGCACAGACATATGGTGTGGACTATGATGAAACTTATAGTCCTGTTGCAAAGATGACAACCATAAGAACTCTCATAGCAATTGCTGCTTGCAAAGGTTGGAAATTATCTCAATTAGATGTGAAGAATGCATTTTTGAATGGTTTTATTTCATATGAAGTCTATATGGAACAACCAGATGGTTTTAAAGATCAAGTGTATCCAAATCATGTGTGTAAGCTCAAGAGAGCTTTGTATGGGTTGAAGCACGCCCCAAGGGCATGGAATTATAGGCTTGTAAAGTTCTTGAAGGAACTTGGATTTCAAGCATCAAAGGCAGATAGTAGCTTGCTAATCAAAGCAAGTGAGGATGGATTTATTTATGTTTGTATTTATGTTGATGACATAATACTTACAGGAACAGATGACAAAGGTATACACATGATTAAGAAGCAGATGGAGAAAGAATTCAAAATCAGTGATTTGGGAAATTTGTCATTCTTTTTGGGAATGGAGATTTCATATACTCAACATGGAGTATATGTAACTCAAGAAAGGTATTTGAAAAATTTGCTAATCAAATTTAAAATGGAAGATTGCAAGATAGCACCAACTCCAATGGAAGTGAATCATAGGTTGAGTAGATATGGAGGAGAGGAATTCAAAGATATGAAGCTTTATCAGAGTTTGGTGGGTAGCTTGATTTATGCTACATTAACAAGACCTGACTTAACATATGCAGTTGGAGTTCTATCTCAATTCATGCATTGTCCTAGAAAGGAACATTGGATTGCAGGACAAAGAGTACTTAGGTACATCAAGGGCACACTTAAAGAAGGATTGTATTATGGATTTACTTCAGATACAAGAGTCAAAATATACAGTGATGTAGATTGGGCACGTAATTCTGATGATAGAAGATCAACACATGGATACTTGTGTTATGTGGGAGACAAGCTGATTTCTTGGTGCTCCAAGAAGCAACATACAGTTGCTTTATCATCTACAGAAGTAGAATACAAAGGCATGGTAGAAGCTGCAAAGGAAGTAATATGGTTAAAGACTCTTATGAAGAGTTTTGGTATTGTTCAAAGTACTCCTATCATTTGTGGAGACAATATGAGTTCTTTATATTTGGCAGCAAATCCTGTATTCCATGCTAGAACTAAACATATTGAGATTCAGTATCATTTTCTGAGAGAGAAGGTTGTTGATAAAGAAATAGAAGTTATGCATACTCCTACAAAAGATCAGCTTGCAGATATGATGACAAAAAGCTTGGATGGACCAAAGTTGTAGAGGTTTAAAGATATGGTAGGGATAAAGAAGATGCAGGTAATCACAATTGATGATTGAGGGGGACCTGTTAGAGCCGACAATCAACAATTGGTGATTATGAAGTCTAGAGGTGAAGAAATGAAGAAAAGATTGAAGTCCAACTTCATGAAGTAAACAGAAGATTCAAATAGTAAAGCTCTTTAGAACATATGTACATTAGCTTTGTAAATACTTCAATATACTTAAAGTAATGACGAATCAATACTCATATGTATATATAAATACATGTAGATGGTCGTTTTAGTAGGATGAGATGAAGCATAGATGAATAGATGATGTGTATTGGATGTATCATCCATTAGATGTATGAAGAGTTGAATAGAAAGAATGTTCTGAGAATTGCACATCGATTTTTTCTCTAGTTCTCCTTCTGTGTTTGTTTTTATCAAAAATCATTTTGTGCACATCTAAGTCCATAGCTAATCTATCTATGGTTAAAGTTTGAGAGTTCAATTCCAAACAGGCTGAGAGAATTTTGTGTAGGAACATCTATATGTGAGAAAGTGCTAAGTGTCTTCTGAAACAGGTGCAGATTCGATGGTCAAAGAAATGATCAATTCTCAGTGTATAGTGTAACGTTTTACACAAATGAGGAGTCAAAATCTAAGTTGGAAGGTAAGCCATCTATGGCTAAAAGCATTTGCTTAAACGGCTTCTAGATTGCGAGAACTATGTGTTAGAAGTTGCAAGTGTCAAAGTCGATTCTACAATGAAGGTAGTTTCAGACATAGGTGAATTGTTTGAAGCATTTCTCATAGTCTACTGTAGTTTTTAAAGTGTTTTAACTTGGAGGAGGTGCGCATACTCTAGGTGACACATCCTACAAAGCTTCATCAGAAACTTTACACAAATGATTAATCAATGAGTGATTAATGTGCAACATCTTCTTGTCTTTAGAATACATTGCATGAACTGCACTCTTATCAACATCTCCTTTGATATCATTCTCAAAAGTTAGTGTATGTCCTAACAATTGATTCAAATCAGTAGTGAAATGATCTAATGAAAGTTCTATAGACAAAATAAAAGGCTTTCACTTCTCGTCTCCTCTTAGCCCTATGAGAATTTGTGTTACCAAATTATCTTCTTCAATATCTTCATCAAATGCACCTAAAGAATCAGCAATGTCTTTCATCTTTGTCACATAATCAGATATTGATTGTGAAGCCTTGTTCTTGAAGGTAGTAAACTCTGCCCATAATGAAGCTTTCCTTGATTTGGTTGTGTTCTAAAAATGCTCTTCCAAAGCATTCCAAATGTCACTTGCACTTTCAAGTCCTTTGATATGAGGAAGCAAATAATCATTCACTGCCATGTAGATTATGCTCCTTGCTTGAGCATCCTTCTTCATCCAAATCTTTATATCTGCAAGCTCCTCCCTAGTTGGAACACTAGGATCTTTGGACTTTGGCTTTTCTTCCTCTCGTGTGATGTATCCCATCAGATCTTTGCTCATAAGATGAGCTTCCATTCTCATAGACCAAGCTGGATAGTTCTCTCTATCCAACGTTTCAATTTGGAGACTATCTCCCATCCTTTCTTCACATGTACTATCAAATCTTTAAACCTTATAAGGAATGAATGTACCTTAGCTTCGAGTGTTGCTCCTTCTAATCTTTTTGATAACCTTTATGTGTCTTCCTTCGGTCTTTCTTCCACACTTTATCCTTTTGAACCTTCAAGTTGTAAAATTTGTATATCTGCAGCAGTCGGGATCTTCCTTTCCTCAATTTTGATACTTCCTGCTCTGATACCACTGATGGAGAGTTGATGGAGAGTGTTAATCTCCAAAAGAACAACCTACTCTTGAAATTAGAGCACCTCTATATCAAGATTAAGTCAAAACCTTCACCAATTTAAAGGATCAATGACCAGTCAAAACCTTCACCAATTTAAAGGATCAATGACCAATTATCAAATTCTTGAACAAACTGTGAAGAAGGAGATTACTTAGAAAGTCTGCTGCACATAATTCACTCATTGACTGAATAAATGTGTAAAGTTTTTTATGAAACTTTGCACAAGGTGTTGCCTAAAGATTGTGCACCTCCTCCAAGTTAAATTACTTCAAAAGACTCAGTAGATCTTGAGAAATCTACTTAACAAGTTACCTATGTCTAAATCTGCACTTCTAAGAAGTCGATTTGGACACCCCTAACTTTTAACACATGGTTCTCTCAATCTAGAACCCCTTTAAGCAAATGCTTTTAGCCACGAGTAGCTTACCTTTCAACTTAAAGATTGAGTGTTTGCTTGCTTAAAACTTTAAACTGTGGAGGGAGAATTGACCAAAACATTAAGATCGAATTTCGCACCTGTTTCAAGAACCAATGAACACTTCTTCACATATGAATGTTCCTACACATAACTCTCTTAGCCTGATCACAAATGGAAGCTAAAACTTTGTATAGAAGTCGATCAACTATAGACTTAGACTTATACAAAAGCATTTCACAAAAGATCTACCACATAAAGAGAAAACACAGAAACATCGGGTGCAACTTTTCCTCTATTTCTCAGAAAATTACAACTGAGTGATGAGAGAGACTTCAACTCACTTCTAGGAGGTCTAATGACTCTTACAACTTCTCAATACACTATTCTCATACTCTCTCATACTTGCCCCGACATTTTCCATAGTATTTATAGGCAAATATTTACAAACTTATGACTAACCAAAAGTATAAGTGATCTATATCTGAACTAATGTACATATGTGTACACATCTTCCAAATTCTGAATGTATCCTTCCTTCATGCTTCACAACTTGTTCTCTTCTCACATCCTTGACTTCATTTTCATGTCAAAACATCAATTGGTGATTGTCCTGCACCAACAGCTCCCCCTCAATCATCAATTGAGGTTTTGTCTGTCTTCTTTATACCTGCCATGTCTTTGAACTTCTGTAGCTTTGGTCCATCCAAGCTTTTCGTAAGCATATCAGCTATCTGATCTTTTGTTGAAGTGTGTATTACTTCAATCTCTTTATCCATCACCTTCTCTCTTAGAAAGTGATACTGAATCTCAATGTTTTTGGTCCTGGCATGAAAAACAGGGTTAGCAGCTAGATACAATGAACTCATGTTATCTCCATATATGATAGGTGTACTCTGTATAGTGTCAAAACTCTTCATCAGAGTCTTAAGCCATATTATTTCCTTTGCAGCTTCAACCATTCCTTTGTACTCTGCTTCTGTAGATGACAAAGCAACTGTATGTTGCTTCTTTGAACACCAAGAGATTAACTTATCTCCCACATAACACATATATCCATAGGTTGACCTTCTATCATCAGGATTACCTGCCCAATCTGCATCACTATATACTTTGATGTTTGTATCTGATGTAAAACCATAATACAAACCTTCTTTGAGTGTACCCTTAATGTACATCAACACTTTGTCCTGCAATCCAATGTTCTTTCCTAGGACAATGCATGAATTGGGACAAAACCCCAACTGAATATGATAAATCAGGCCTAGTTAATGTAGCATAGATAAGACTACCAACCAAACTCTGATATAACTTCATATCCTTGAATTCTTCTCCACCATATCTGCTCAATTTGTGATTCACCTCCATTGGAGTAGGTGCTACCCTGCACTCATTCATTTTAAACTTGATTAACAAGTTCTTCAAATACCTTTCTTGAGTCACATACACTCCATGTTGAGTGTATGAAATCTCCATGCCCAAGAAGTATTACAAATCTCCCAAATCACTGATTTTGAACTCTTTCTCCATTTGCTTCTTTAGGCTTTGAATGCCTTTCTCATCTGTACCTATAAGAATTATATCATCAACATATATGCACATGTAAATGAACCCATCATCACTTGCTTTAACAAGCAAGCTACTATCTGCCTTAGATACTTGAAATCCAAGTTCCTTTAAGAACTTTACAAGCCTATAGTTCCATGCCCTTGGGGCCTGCTTCAAGCCATATAAAGCTCTCTTGAGCTTACACACATGATCTGGATACCTTTCATCTCTGAATCCTTGAGGTTGCTCCATGAAAACATCATCTAAAATATAACCATTCAAGAAAGCATTCTTCACATCTAATTGACATAATTTCCAACCTTTACATGCAACAATAGCTATGAGTGTCCTGATAGTTGTCATCTTTACCACAAGACTATAGGTCTCATCATAATCAATACCATATGTTTGAGCAAACCCTTTGACAACAAGTCTAGCTTTGTACCTAGACACACTTCCATCTGCAAATCTTTTTGCCTTGTAGACCCACTTACATCCAATGATCTTTTGGCTATTTGGTTTAGGAACCAAATCCATGTCTGATTCTCCATTAATGCATCATATTCTTCCTGCATAGCTTTCTCCCAATTTTCCTTACCTTTTGCCTCTTCATATGTAGAAGGGTCTTCATCTGCTTTTATCATGTAAGCATAAGCTTTGGTAGCCAAAAAAGAAGTATCATAGCTATACCTTGTAGGTTGCCACTTGTGTCTTGATGACCTTCTAAGTTCTCCACTCCTTGAGGTTTCTGGTTCTTCACACTCAGGATCAAATCTTGGCATTTCTTCAACTTCAACCTGCACTTCATTATTCTCTTCTTCATCAAATATCTACACCTTTGGTTTACCTTTCCTTTGACTCACGACTTCTTCATCACCTGTATTAATATTGATTGTACCTGCATACCAAGTACCTTGCTCATCAAATGTAACATCGTTAGACACAATAAATTGTTTTGTGGATGGACTCCACAACCTGTATCCCATCTGCTTATCATCATAACCAATGAATACATATTTTTCAGCTTTATGTTCCAACTTGTGCCTTAATTGTGATGGCACATATGCATATGCCAAAAATCCAAATACTTTGCAATGGTCTAATGTAGGTCTCTTACCCCACCATGCCTCATATGGTGTCATACCCTGCAAGGCTTTACATGGTAACCTATTAACCAAATAAGTAGCTGTATTTATAGCCTCAGCCCATAAATAATTTGGGAAATTTTTCTCCTTTATCATGGATCTTGCAAACTCAACAAGAGTCCTATTCCTCCTTTCTGCTACACCATTTTGTTGAGGAGAGTACCTACAAGTAACCTCCCTTTTTATACCTGCATTCCACAAGTAATCACTGAACTCATTAGAAAAATACTCTCCCCCTCCATCTGACCTTAGCCTCTTCAACTTATGACCTCTAATTCTTTCTGCATACACATGATAATGTTTGAATGTATTGAATACCTCTGACTTATCTTTGATCACATAGATAGTGATCCATCTGATAGCATCATCAACATAAATCACATAATACCTTGAACCATTGATACTGAAATCCTTTGATGGTCCCCACACATCTGTGTGTACCAACTCAAGCTTCTCTGAATACATAAAACCATGCTTGGAATAAGATTGCTTATGAGCCTTACCTAATTCACATGCCTCACATCTGTATGTCATATGTTGACCTGCAACATTAGGCAATCCAAGCACTGAACCATTGTTAATCATGTCTTTGATACCTCTTCCATTGAAATGTCCAAGCCTCTTGTGCCAAAGATCTAACTCAGAGATCTTACGTCCTCCATATGTGAACAAGGCATGACCAACATTGCCTTGAATCTTCAATGTGAACAATCTTCCTTCTTTCTTCCCTGAAACAATCTGTTTATACCCATTACTAGGGTCTTCCACAAACACTCCTTCATTAGTGAATCTCACTTCATAACCCTTTTCAACAATTTGTCCTACCCTTATCAGATTCTTAGGAATTGTAGGAACATACAAGACCTTACTCAATAAGGTGCTACCATCCTTAGCCTTCACTGATCCAATTGACTTTACATTATGCTTTGTATTGTCACCTGTTTGAACAACATGATTAGATACCTTATTTTCCAAATCAGTCATCAATTCTATGTTACCACTCAGGTGATTGCTGCACCCTGAGTCAATGTAGAAGACTCTTTGGTCTTCACTTTGCCTTTCACAAGTTGCATTCATTATCAATGTTGAATCCTCTTTCTGATTTGAAGCATAATTGTAGTAGGTATTATTGTATTGTTGACTTTGGAATCATCTACCTGCATTTCTTCCAAAGTAACCCCTACTACCTCTACCTCTGAAATTACCTCTTTGATTTCTGCCACCTCTTCCTCTTGAATTAAAATTCTGATTATATCCACCATTACTCTGATTATTATGCCAACAATCATTAGCTAAATGATTTGTCTTACCACAAATCCAGCAAGCTTTGACTCCATCTTTGTTGTTCCTGCCTCTTCCTCTACCTTTGCCACCTCCTCTTCCTCTTAGGAAGTTAGTTTGACTAGTTGTGCCTTCATCTTCATTTGCTTGTTGTTTCCCTTTGCTAATTTTCTTCTTATCCTTTGAGTACATTGCATGACCTGTACTCTTGTCACCTTCTCCTTTAACATCCTGCTCAAATGTTAGCATATGACCTAGCAACTGATTTAAATCAGGAGTGAAATGATCACGTGATAATTCTATAGACAAAATGAATGGCTTCCATTTGTCATCACCTCTCAAACCTGTGAATATTTGCCTTACCAATTTGTCCTCCTCAATGTCTTCATCAACAGCTCCTAATGCATCTGCAATGTCTTTCATCCTTGTTACATACTCTGAGATGGATTGAGAGGCCTTCTTCTTGAAAGTGGTAAATTCTGCCCATAAGGATGCCTTTCTTGACTTTGTAGTGTTTTGGAAATGCTCCTCCAAAGCATTCCATATATCACTTGCACTTTCAAGACCTCTAATGTGAGGTAGCAAATAATCATTGACTACCATATAGATAATGCTCCTAGCTTGAGCATCTCTCTTCATCCAATTCTTCAAATCTGACAATTCCTCCCTAGTTGGAACACTAGGATCTCTGAATTGAGGCTTTTCTTCTTCACGTGTAATGTAAGCTATCAGGTCTTTGCTCATAAGATGAGCTTCCATCCTCATTGACCATGCAGGATAGTTTTCTCTATCCAATTTCTCTATCTGAAGAGAATCTCCCATCTTTTCTTCACCTGTGTATTGAATTCTTCAAACTTTATGAGTAATAGATGTACCTTTACTTCGAATAATACTCCTTCTGTCTTTCTTGATGTCATATGATCTCCTCCTCAATCTTTGCCTTCAAGCTTTCACCTTTCAATCCTTCAGATGTTGAATTCTTTGCAACTGCAGCAGTCGGGATCCTCCTTTTCTCAATTTTGATGCTTCCTGCTTTGATACCACTGATGGAGAGTGTTAATCTCCAAAACAACAACCTACTCTTGAAATTAGAGCACCTCTATATCAAGAGCAAGTCAAAACCTTCACCAATTTAAAGGATGAATGACCAATTATCAAATTCTTGAACAAACTCTGAAGAAGGAGATTACTCAGAAAGTCTGCTGCACATAATTCACTCATTGACTGAATAAATGTGTAAAGTTTTTTATGAAACTTTGCACACGGTGTTGACTAAAGATTGTGCACCTCCTCCAAGTTACATTACTTCAAAAGACTCAGTAGATCTTGAGAAATCTACTTAACAAGTTACCTATGTCTAAATCTGCACTTCTGAGAAGTCCATTTGGACACCCCTAACTTTTAACACATGGTTCTCTTAATCTAGAACCCATTTAAGCAAATGCTTTTAGCCAAGAGTAGCTTACCTTTCAACTTAAAGATTGAGTGCTTGCTTGCTCAAAACTTTAAATTGTGGAGGGAGAACTGACCAAAACATTAAGATCAAATTTTGCAACTGTTTCAGGAACCAGTGAACACTTCTTCACATATGAATGTTCCTACTCATAATTCTCTTAGCCTGATCACAATTGGAAGCTAAAACTTTGTACATAAGTCGATCATCTATAGACTTAGACTTGTACAAAAGAATTTCACAAAAGATCTACCACAGAAAGAGAATACATAGAAACATCGGGTGCAACTTTTCCTCTATTTCTCATAAAATTACAACTGAGTGATGAGAGAGACTTCAACTCACTTCCAGGAGGTTTAATGACTCTTACAACTTCTCAATACACTATTCTCATACTCTCTCATACTTGCCCCGACATTTTCCATAGTATTTATAGGCAAATATTTACAAACTTATGACTAACCAAAAGTATAAGTGATCTATATCTGAACTAATGTACATATGTGTACACATCTTCCAAATTCTGAATGTATCCTTCCTTCATGCTTCACAACTTGTTCTCTTCTCAAATTCTTGACTTCATTTTCATGTCAAAACATCAATTGGTGATTGTCCTGCACCAACAAGAGTGTTCATCTCCAAAAGAAAAAGTTATTCTTGATGTTAGACCACCTCTATATCAAGAATAACTTTAAACTTCAACCAATTTTGGAAGACGATCACCAAACTATCAAGAAATTAACTAACTATGAATAAAGTCATTTCACAAAAAAGTCTGTTGCACATTAATCACTCATTGATTAATCATTTGTGTAAAGTTTCTGATGAAACTTTGTAGGATGTGTCGCCTAGCGCACCTTCTCCAAGTTAAAACACTTCAAAAGCTTCAATAGATTATGAGAAATGCTTCAAACAATTCACCTATGTCTGAAACTACCTTCATTGTAGAATCGACTTTGACACCTGCAACTTCTAACACATAGTTCTCCCAATCTAGAACCCGTTTAAGCAAATTCTTTTAGCCATAGATGGCTTACCTTCCAACTTAAATTTTTACTCCTCACTTGTGTAAAACTTTACACTCTACACTGAGAACTGATCATTTCTTTGACCATCGAATCTGTGCCTATTTCAAAAGACACTCAGCACTTTCTCACATATAAATGTTCCTACACAAAATTCTCTCATCCTGTTTGGAATCGAAATCTCAAACTTTAATCATAAAT